>OY720023.1:9574084-9980322 GCA_963082485.1 Eudonia mercurella | reverse complement strand
AATAGGATAGTTGTGTGTACACTGTTGCGTCAGTGCTGAGTGAACTTAAATACTTACGCCTCGGTACATACGCCTGAACGTACATTAGGTAGGTAAGTTGTGTGTAGCTATTTTTAGATTTGCTTGAATATTATATCAACCAAGATGCCTAATTAAATTTGGAATGACACCTGTATTCTTTATTGATCTGGTGAGGCATTAGTATTTTTTTTAGGTTAGCGGTTTTATAAAGGGTACCCACTTAGAGAGTTTCGTAATATATTTCTGCAACATTAATACTGAATTCCTGGTTGTGAAGATAAATTGGATCCACTTTGTTTCAATCTCTGCTTTGTTTGTAAAGTTATTTTTTGTTGTTGTCTTATATATTTTATATTACTTATATAGATTTGTCGACAGGGCTATCAATGAATAGTAGCTGTTAATGAATTATCGCTAGTTTTGTTTTTGTACCAATAGGTAGTATCTTTAAAATCGCTCGCTCGCGTTATGCTGACCCCTCGAAAACCCCCCTGGGCTTAATCGGTTAGTTTGGCTACGGATTTGTGAACCACCAAGGTTCTCGTAACCCATTAAACCTCTTACGCTGTACAGGGCACAGGGTGCCTAGTGTGAGTTTTGTTTACTATCTGTATTCATTCGATTACGTTTACGAAAACGAAAAATTAGTACCTATGGCATTAAAGCAGCGCCTCCTGGCGGCATACGAGAGGAGTTAACATTTTGCCAAGGGTGAATGAAACTCGCTCTTGGCATCCAGAAGGTACTTAAATAGCAATTTCTTTAAAAAAAAATCCCTTTTACTCTGTCGGACTTACGACTTGTTGACTGAGTTGTTTGTGTATTTATCATAACACTTATGTATATTTAAGTAGTTATTTGAAGCAACACAATATTAAATGAAGAATTTAGTTTTTTGTTCGTATAGTTAAAGCCTTTAGTCACAGAAAGTCCACAGTTTCAAAATGTTCTCTGTATCAAAACGTCCACTGTATCAGAATGGTAACTTCAAAATGTCCTTTTATTACATTGTCCACTGTATCAAATTGTCCACTTTATCAAAACGTCAGCTGTATCAAAATGTCCATTGTATCAAAATGTCCATAGTTTTTAATGATTTCTTTTATTTTGTACCCTTTTGCGCTGCGGCTTCGAGTAGCAACAAAAACCTGACCACTGAAAAGTCACTGAGCTGGCTAGAGTATTCGTCTATAGGTATTTCAATAAATGATGGTTTCCAATGTCATTATTTTATACTTATGGGTAATAGCACTTGGTCTTTCTCTCATTCTCATCTAGTGTTAAGTAATGATAAAGCTGAAGGTGGAAGCGAACTTTACCCGGAATCCTCAACTACTGAGGCACTGGCTATTTTATCTCTAACTGCCGGAAAACAATGCTACAAACATTAATGTTGTGGCTACATATATTGATAAGATCGTGGTAGCTAGCCAGGTGAACAAACAAGCCCTACCACCAACCAAACCGAGTACCTACCTACACAAAAATGATCGGGAAAACTCGAACCCGGGACCTCTGGATCTGGTACCGGTAGCCTTTACTAGACCACAGAGACGGTTAAAACATGCTGACTATTTCTTGTGTTTACGTTTTCTATTGTTAACCCAGTAATAGAGAGTGCCATGCGGTGGAACGATGAGTGATGGTGGCAGGGGGGCGCAGAGGCAAGGCTTCGGGCGGACAATGGTGACTGCCCGGGTGGCGGTGCTGGCGGCCCTAGTGGCGGTTACCGGCGGGTGCTACCTGTTCCCAAGCGGTACGTGTGGTTATTCCAAACTTTAGAACATTTTTCAGGCTGCAAATTCAATACCACAGAAGTCAGCGTGCGTCATATATAGCGTGCACACAACAAACACGCCTAGGTATTAGCCGTTTACAGGCAAACGCAGTAGCGTTCGACGTAGTCAACGTTACGGTCAACGCTTTAAGTTTCCTAGCGTGTACTGTTGCTATGACGTCCCGCTCTTCCACTGGTCAGGATGCTTAACTCTGCACGCGGTGAACACTCCTAAAGACACCTCAAGACAATATCTACGAGTAATAGGTATATGTTTATTACGTTCGACGCCCCGCTGCATGCTCCGATGCAAAATAAACGTTCATTACATTACCATGAAACAGAGCTCGATGGTGTAGCGAATTCCGTGTTCTGATAATGATCTTGCAAGTAAAGCAACTTTTGCAATGCCGAGTCACTGGAAAAGGTGACTAAAACGGCACTAATGTCGCTCTAAAGCATTTCAAAAATCAAAAAGCAGTGACAAAATTCTGCGCTTACGTCAGCCTTCCCGGTAGCATAACGGCCTCCGCATCCGCCCGAATTTCGGAAGACCCAGGTTCGATTCCTGGCTGGGTCGGGTGGGCGTTAAATTTTTTTACTGTATTTTATATAAATATTTAAGGTGACTAAAATTTAATAATTAGAGTTCTTCTCATTTTTCGGAGAGCAGCGGTCGGTCGCCGTTGGTCCCGGTTTTAATAATATTGCGGTCCTTCAAACCAATCCGCATTATACCAACGTGGTGGCTTATAGATCGAAGCCTGAGCCCAGCAGTGGGGGTTTAAAAGCTGATATTATTTGCATTATATTAAAGCTCTATACATCAATCTGTGCGTACAGACGTACCAGACCCGTGTCGCGGCGTGACCTGCGGCCCGGGCGCGCTCTGCCGGCCCACGCCCGATGGGCACGCGCACAACTGCGAGTGCCCCACGTCCTGCCCTAGCTACGGAGATCACGAGCAGTCCCGGCCGCTGTGTGCGAGCGATGCGCGCGACTACCCCGGCGAGTGTGAGATGCGACGCGCCGCCTGCGAGTCGAACGTTAATATAACCTTCAAGTATTACGGCAAATGTGGTGAGTGACTACCTGTTTCCAATGCCACTACACTTATTGATACACTTTACATACTTAGGCTAGGGTAAAGATCCTGTATGAGTGGCCGTTTTGTCTATCTCTCGCGGCACGCGTAATCTGTATAAATACGAAGTGTTAGCCCCTATTAGGCCTCAAAGCTTCTGGGAGTGCCCCACATCTTGCCCCATTTATGGAGACCACAGGGGCCCCGAGCCGACCCAGCCGCTGTGTGCCATCGATGCGCGCGACTACCCCGGCGAGTGTGAGATGCGACGCGCGGGTCTACCCTTTATCGTAAAACTTTTTGTGTCATGATTTTATTATGCATAACAGCGGAAAGCATAAACTTTATTCCCCAGAAAATAATTTGGCACACACTCATTAATCATACATTCAAAACCCATAATTTTATAAGTCAGAATCATCTTTAGGCATACATTAATATCCATAATATTAAGAGACAGAAGTCTTTATTCAGAATCTTCTTTTAGCACACTTTTCATTTCCATAATAAAGAAAGTGAAGTAAAAGACTCATCTATCACACTGCAGTTGGAATAAACAGTTGATTGTGAACATGTGGTTTTTATTTCCCTGTAGATTAGCAATACTAGCATCCACCATGCACGCATGCAGCATGCAAGCAACAGGCAACATGCAAGCAACAGGCAGCAAGCAAGCATGCATCATGCAAGCAAGCATGCAGCATGCATCTGTCACGGCTCCGGCGCTGCGGGGCTCTGGCGGTCCGACGCGAGCTTATAGTCGCAGATGGTATTCGCTCACCACCGCAGCTTCGCCTTGCTGGCCAGCTTGGCTGGCCAGCCTCAGCCGCGGCGGCGAGCTCAATCCACCTGCTCCTCAGCTCGCGGGCCGCCTCGCCCCTCCGCGCCTACGCGGGTTTGAATTACACTCTAGGGGTAGGGCAGATAAGACAACGTGGAGTCGGTTTTGCAGCGATTCGTTTCTGTCACTAATGTAGCACAAAGTTAAGAGTCTACCCTTTATCACAAACATTTTTATGTCATAATATTATTATGCATATCAGCGGATGGCATAAAATCATTAGAAATAGAATGCCTAATGAAATTATTCCAAATGGAAAACTGCCATCATCGTAGTATGCCAAGTGGAATTATACCGAGTAATCGTCGCACTAAATAAATGTTATGCTAAACGAAATTATGCGTAATGTAATTTTACTAAATGTAATTATGCCAAGTGAAAATCTGAAAGTATGCCATTAGGAATTCGAACATATAAACATTTGACCAAATAATAATTATACTAAATAATTTTTATGCATCGAACATATTCGTTTAAAGAAAATTATGCCGAGTGTGTTATGCCAAATAAAATTCGGAGCAACAAAATTCTGCCAGATAGAGGGAACCCGCGACGTGCCGCGCCGCCCGCGCCCTTGCTAATCCAACTTTAGTATAATTTTCAAGTTTTACGGCAAATGTGTTAAGTACCTACCTCGAATACACTTCTCAGGCCCATTCTAGAGCGAAGATCCTTATTTTAGACGACGTGCTTTCCCCCTTTCCCACGACTCCGGTAATCCCAATCCTACCTGAGGTACTAATACACTTTAGAGGCATCCTCGGATCCTCCTCTTTCGTTACTGTATTCAAACGTACGGCAAATCAAGGGTCCCTACTACGGAGTGCCAACCCCTAATAGACGGGGTTCTATGGGGTTCGGCGAATGCCCCACGTCCTGCTCCAGCTACGAAGACCACGAGCAGTCTCGGCCGCTGAGCGCTGTGCATGTCTCCGACAGTCAATATTGACCAATTCTCATACGTCAACATAGATAACAATGGTCCAAATAGTTTTATATCTGTTCCAGATCCTTGCGCAGGAGTGACCTGCCCCGACCCGGAAGTGTGTCAACTAGACGAGCGGCGAGCACCCTCGTGCCGTTGCGCCGAGCCGTGCCCGCTCGAGTTCTCGCCCGTTTGCGCTTCCGACGGAAAGACTTACTCCAACGAGTGCCAGATGCACCGTGAGTCTTGTCGCGCCAGGAAGCAGTTGAAGATTATCTTCAAGGGCCAGTGCAGCTCTGGTGAGTATTCTTAGCATAGAGGTATTCTATTCTAACGTGTGTCAGGTGTACCGCGACTCTTGCCTTCCTAGGAAGCGGTTAAAGATTATAATTTTGCGGAACCGTCCCAGACGTGCGAGCAATAATTCGGCCAGCCACTGCCTTCCCAACAATGAAATGGTACCCCCCTCGATAATAAATAATTTTAATACTTTCTCTCGATCCCCGTAACGCACTCGAGGCTTATAGTACCCAATGGTTTAATTTTAGATCCGTTATAAAATTTTAAAACAATATTTTCACTTTCAATTTTAAAATGCGAAAAATATTTCTCGAAGGTGGCTGCACTGACACATAAGATGGCAGTCCCCGTATCTATCTCCATTTTAATAGGTACATTGTCTATATAAATTGGTACACTCACTGCCTTATAGTCGAACAAACACAAGTAGGTAATTTAATTCTTCCTTGATGTCCTCCTCGGAGTCCTCTTCCCCTGAGCCGACGTCGCCAAAATGGAATCCGTCTTTCCATCCGCTGCTACTGGCGGCGCTGCCCCTACCAGTTATAAACGTGCTTATTTCGTCAAGGTGTTAACCCGTGCGCGGAGGTGGAATGCCGGCACGGTGCTGAGTGCCGCGTGGAGGGGGGAGGCGCGGTGTGCGCGTGCCCACCGTCCTGCGAGCCTGTACTGCGCCCGGTGTGCGGTTCAGACGCAAGGACGCATGACAGCGAGTGCGAGCTGAGGCGGGCCGCTTGCTTGCTAGGACGTGAGCTAAGGGAGCTGCACGCGGGAGCCTGCGGTATGTATTATTACCTATTTTTTTATTTCAGCAGTTTGTGGAGAAGAGTTGAATTATCATAGGATTCGCGCCGTGTAAAACCGAACGTTGTGCAGATACTCTATAGCTTGCACATACGGCGACGGCTCATCAAGGCTTCCCCTTTTAGGTAGGTATGACGACTTCGGTCATTACCCGACTGGTACTAGCTCCAAGTAGGCACTGTGCTGAGTGCCGCGTGGAGGGGGGAGGTACGGTTGTACTGCGGCCGGTGTGCGGTTTGGACGCAAGGACCGAGTGCGAGCTGAGACAGCCGCTTGCCTGTTTGTACGTGAGCTAAGGGAGCTGCAAGCGGGAGCCTGCGGTATGACTCAATAGCTTCTTGTTATTCTCCGCTAACAATAAAAGGGCATGGAGATTGAAGGGGAGGGTAGAGGAGCATATATCTATCAACGAGCTGGCGCCGATTAAAACCTAACCGAATATAGAAGGATTATTCAAGAACTATTCAATAGCTTTAAGCTTACCTAAATCACAATTTGTAACGTCATTGAATTCCCTAGGCTCCAACGGCGTTTGCGCGGGCCGCGTCTGCCCCCACGGCGGCGAGTGCGTGTCCACCGGCGGCCGCGGCGTCTGCCGCTGCCCGCGCTGCTCCAACGAGTTCGCGCCCGTGTGCGGCTCCGACGGTATCTCGTACGGGAACCGCTGCAAACTGCAGCTGGAGGCGTGCCGGCACCGGCGCGACGTGCAAGTGCTTTACGACGGACCCTGTAGTAAGTAATAACCAGTGGTCGGAGTAGGTATATTGAATTAAGGTCACTGACATCAAACGTATATGTTAATATGGATACTCCTCCGAGTTTCCGGATTATTATGATAAAAATACCGAAACATCGAAATTATTACATGAAACTAGTTAAAAATGTATCAATACTCTCAACGCTATGCTGCTAGTGGCGTAGATGACCAGAATTTAATAGTAAAAAATGACTGGTGTGTAAAAACCTTGTTGTAGTAAAAGTGTTGGAGTAAAAGCCTAAGCATGTATAAAATGATATAATAATAATATTCATTTCAACACACGACATCCGGCAAACAGGGTCTTTTGTCCTCTTATCTCTATGCTCAACGCATCTGACCAATTAGAATCAAGTATCCAGGATGACTCATTGACTGTTTGTTTGAAAACAATGCGCTCGCACCGACATCCAGACCAAGTGGCTCACTCACTTATTTCGGTTCGTGGAGTGCGCTTATTTTATGTGTTGTGAATATCTTGACTTGACCCTGGCTTGTTTACTGTCTTCTGAAATCTACTTAAAACGACGAATTTGGCTTATAACTACGGACATCGATTTATTACTCTTGGATTGGGCCCATTTGAAGTTGTTTTTGTACGGGTAAGTTTTAATTATTTTCACTATTTAAGAAGGTTTTAGAACTTGGAAACAGTTAAAAAAATCACTTTATAGCAATCATCACAGCGCATGAGAGTCCGGTACGCACACCGCAGGGCTATCACCGCTTCAGTTAAAAAAAAACACTTTATATGAAACAGAATTTCATTATCGACTTTACAGTTGTGTATGTATATATTGTAAATTTAAATCATTGTTTTAGGTGAGATATAAATAAATATGGCAAAGGTCAAGGCTGAAACAGTGCAAAAGTGGTTATTGCACTATCCTGAGCTACTTTACGATAACGCTAGTGGCACTATATACTGTACAAAGTGTGAAAGTCATTTGAAAGCTGTGAATAGAGGCAACATTACCAAACACATTGAAGGCGCTGTACATCAAGGAAAATTTAAGAGACCGCAAGAGGAATTTTACTTCGACCTCATTAAGTTCCTGATTCTATGCAATATTCCTTGGTCGCAAATGAAAAATCCAGCGTTCAAAGAGTTTTTTCAGAAATATATGTGCAGTACTTGTTGTTGCGTTTGTACCAATCGTAAAGTGGTTGACGAATCACAGTTACGAAAAGTTTATTTGGAGAAGTTTTATAGGAATAAAATCAATTCGATTTATGAAACTAATAAAAATGAGAAACTATGGATATCGCTGGATGAGACAACAGACATTTTTGGTCGATACATAGTCAATTTCCTAATAAAACCATTGCATCCTAGTAATAGTGCAGGCCGGCCTTATTTGATTGCTTGTAAAATGCTAACAGCAGTAAATGGACAAACAATAACACAATTTGTACTGCAATGTCTAGAAAATTTATGGCAAAACACTTTTGAAGCGAAAGTTGACAATATTTTAATGCTTTGCACTGACAGTGTAGCGTACATGCTATCTGCAGGGCGAAATTTAAAACATTACTTACCTGAAATGAAGCATGTGACATGTTTGGCGCACGCTCTTCATCGTGTAAGTGAGCAGATAAGGTCAGAATACAACGATGTTGATATTCTTATATCAAATGTTAAAAAAGTAGTTTTAAAGGCTTCTAGTAGGGTAAACATTTTAAAAGAAAAATATCCTGACTTACCGTTGCCTCCGCAACCAGTCATTACCAGATGGGGTACTTGGTTACAGGCAGCATCTTACTACGCTCAACATTTAGATAAAATAAAAGAAGTTTTATCCTGCTTGAGCAGTTCTGATGCTATAGCCATACGAAACGCAAAAAACATTTTGGAAAAACAAAATTTAGAAAATGATTTAAAATATATTGAAGAAAATTACTCTATTATACTACTAGCCCTAAAAGAGTTACAAAAACAAAATTTATCTCTAGCTGATTCACTTTTAGTATTTGATCAAGTAAGGGCTACGCTTAACGAGTGCAATAATGAGAATATAAAAAATAAAATAGAATCAGTTATGGAACGAAATCCAGATTTAGATACAATTAGAGAATACAGCGAGAGTATTGAAAAAAGCGTAGCAAATAATCAGAAACTTTATTTCAAATTCGCTCCATTGACATCTACAGATGTTGAACGATCATTTTCTACTTACAAATGGATCTTAGATGTTAAAAGAAATAGCTTAAAATTAGAAAATATTGAAAAAATTATAGTTATTTATTTTAATTGTATAGAGACAGAAAATCAAAATGTAGAACTTGTAACCGATGAGGATTAAAAATAATTATTTTTAATAAAACTGTAATAATGATTATTTGTATTAACAATAAACAATTTTGTTTGCTTACATATGGTTTTTTATTTTATTACTCTATTTACCAAATTTTTGGAAACTCCGGTACATTCCGGAAGAAATGCATGTCCATGTTATGATATCATGACGCAAGTATCTAAAATCAATATACCTACTCCGACCACTGGTAATAACTTAGTACTTAGTTGGCCCGACCGATCCGCAAAATACCACTACAAATTCACAAGATCCCATTCCGATCCGAACCCCTCGGAGAATCTATTAGCGCGTGATGCCGTTCCCTCTAGAAAACCTCCGAATGTGATTCGTTTCACACTGCTTGAGGAACCTTTTAAGTTTCTCGCCGCCCCCAAAAAAGCCCGGTGAAGCTGAAAATGCCGTCTGAGGCAATCAGCAAACTCCAAAAAAAACATTCACAAGATACTCTAAACATGAACCAAGATATTCCCCACGCACTCTATACCAGGTAAAGACATGTACCTGGGCGTTTCTCCCCCCCACCATGACCTGGTCAACCCGATCCGAACATGTTCTCGATGAAAGCAGTGCTGGGAGCGGCTATTCAGGGTACGGGCTACGCAAAATTATACGGACTAGGTATATACCTAGTCCGTATAATTTTGCGTGTCGTTGTCGTGTGTCTGCCGCTGCCCGCGCTGCTCCAACGAGTTCGCGCCCGTGTGCGTCTCCGACGGCATCTCCTACGGCAACCGCTGCAAGGAGGCGTGCCGGGCCCTGTAATAAGTAACCCCTTATTGAGCGAATATGATCTTGTCCGGAGGGCAAGCTGCAATTAGGACATCCAACTGTGATAAGCTCTGCAATTCGCATGTGCGATGCTTCCTTACTCAAGACTCACATATAGGTTATAAATTGGAGGTAAACAGTAAACAGTAGCAGAAGCAGTTACATGGCCGACAGAGTGGTCAAATGCATAGAAGTATTGAGCTGTTCTCGATATCAGCAGCGCGGGAAGCGGTACCTAAGAGAACGGGCTATTTAGTCGCCGCGCCGCAATTCGTCATCATTCATCATTTCAACCAAAAGACGTTCATTGCTAGACCGGCTTTGTGCTGCTCCTGGATGCGAGCTACCCGCGACCTTCAAACTGCCTGCTCGCCTGCCTACACTGCGCCTTTCGATGCATCACTCGAGAACTGTTTCGCCCCAGTCCTACGAGCAGTATGCCCTGCCGACTGCCCATTGAGCTTGAGCTTCCAAAACTATCAGCTCGAGTTGTTTTAATCTCGCGCTGATCGCCGCGAAGTACAAACGCAACAATCTATCAACCTGACGGCGCGACACGTGCGTTCAGTGCAACAAAAATGCTCGTCAGCGCTGATCGATCAACGTTATACAGAATCGCTCGAAAATAACACATACATATTGACACTCGGCGCGCACTTTGTCAAAGATATGTAAATGAGTGACAAACATTTCGGTTGATAATAATACAAATTGAAAAAGTGTCCAAAAGATATTTTATGTAAAACTACGAACAATTATTTTCATAAATGTTCAAATAATTTTTAACGCAAATTTTGTTGCGAATGGGCGCTTTTGGCTTTCAAAGTAAAAAGTGTTGAATAATTTCGGGGGGCTGGTTAGAACCACGATAGCTCAATTGGAAGAGCACCTGACCCGGAATGTCAGAAGGGTGCAGGTTCAAATCCTACTCGTGGAAATTTTTTCAACATTTGTGTTTTGTAATTATTTTTATTTTTATTTTTTCTTATACTAAGACTAATTTCGTTTCAAAGTTATTGTTATTAAACTCATTGGTTATTTCAGACGGTTGTGAAAACAAGAAGTGCGAGTTTTACGCCGTTTGTGAGAGCGACGGCGTGTCTGAAGCAAGCTGTGTTTGCCCAAAACATTGTGAGGAAGGCACTGTAAGTACTTGACTTAAATTCCTTTTCAAATTAGGCCTGTGTAGTGTAGTATCTCTTTAAGGCGAAGGGTAAGGCACACTAGCGCCACCAATTGATAATTTGACAATTACTAACGTACCGGATCTTTTTTAAACATTGCGTACCGTCCGACAACAGGAAAGCATCCATAGTATTTATTTAATAATTGTGCACTACTTTTTGTTGCGTGGTTTATTAACAAAACGGGCTATCGCATGTATTCACAAACAATGGCCACTTTTGGTGTTAGTGAATGAATACAAAAACAAACCTAAAGGTAGTGCACAATTATTAAATAATAGATGTTTGCCTAGTGTCGGAAGGTCTGCAATGTTTGAAAAAAATCCAGTTTAGCAGTTATCAAATTAAATCCATTAGTGGCGCTAGTGTGCCTTACCCTTCGCCTTAAGTATTTACCAGCACTATCACCATTGCATCACCACCACTACCACCATTTTCCGCATTAAATACCGTTTAGTCGATGCCTCTCTCCTATATTTACTTTCTCTTTAATTTTGCAACAAAAATTACCACAGTCACACGAATAAAATTTCCCGCAAGTTACGATTTTCGTAATAGGTCTATCTATAAATATGGTTTTTATTCTCGTTTTTTTTCGTGACCATCTTCATCATAATCAGTCCGTGTTAGTTCAATGCTGGACATAGGCCTGACTGGCATGTAATGGAAGTGTCTATTACATGCCAGTCGTGCCACTAAGCCTGATCCTCGGCTCTTTTCAATCGAACATCTTTTGGTACCATTTATAAGATAACTTTTACGTTATCATAATATTTTAAATTGTTTAATAATGAATATTATTGCAGGAGACAGAAGAGGTCTGCGGTAACGACAACCAGACTTACAGCAGCGTATGCGCGTTACGCGACGTAGCTTGCCGCGAGAAGAGGAGGCTCCATATTAAACACATGGGATCTTGCGGTGAGTGACAAAAATTTGTCCTATATAGTGCTATATTTGTACTGTAATTTGAACTTTATTCAGTTGAAATAAGGTCGAAGCTCAAAGCGTCGTGTGGGCCGGCCTCCCGCTCGCTGGACCGACGACCTGAAGAAGGCGGCGGGAAGTGGTTGGATGCGAAAGGCGGTGGACCGAGTGTGGTGGCGATCCATTGGGAAGGCCTATGTTCAGCAGTGGACTTCTGCAGCCTAAGGATGAAGGTCAATTAACCAAATGCCGCTTTTAGTTATTATAATGATTACAAAAAAATGTTTTCACAAAGCAAATCGAAATACATTTTAACTATTTTTATCGTTATGAAATTTTGAATGCTCTTTTCACATTGTGCGTTGTGGTATATGCCTCAATTGATAACAAATAGAAAAAATCTTAACTATCAACTTTATCGTATTTCAAAATTTTTTGGTATTACAGAGTCCTGTGCCGGTATCCAATGTCCGGCCGGAACTTGGTGCGCCCGCGGTGCGTGCGCTTGCGCGACTCCCTGCGCCGAAGCCGAGCGCGAACCCGTCTGCTCGAGCACACGCCAAACGTTCGTGCACGAATGCGCGCTGCAGAAGGCCGCGTGCGAAGCGCGAATGCGCGGCGAACAACCGATACACGTCGCGTATTACGGCGAGTGTGCGGACGCGCAGGACGATAACACTACTGCAGGTATACTAAGTTACTACTCGTACATACTACTATTACTATCATCAGCTTAATAATATCCCACTGTTGGGCTGTAGCTTTTTCACATGAATAGTATATTGGGTGACTTACAACGCGGGCCCAACGTTGATAGGTGGGCGTTAATGACTGCCATCGACAGTGGCAATTGAACACGGGACCTCGGAGTCTGACTGTAATTTAAACCAAAGGGGTGGTTTAAATGACATTACTCAATATTATGCAAAGGTTGAGGAGGGTTAAAACAGCAATCTTAATATGATAGCTGATATTCTCACCTTTTTAGCAAATTCATCGATCTGCATGTCGTATAAGTAGAAGTTTAGGAAACTCCTAAGTAGATTCATAAGAATATATTAATAATTTTGAGGGGAATTTGCCATAAGCGCCACGCTTGGATTCAAGTTTAATTATGTATCGACATTGTAACGACTAAATTAGTGAACCACATATATGTGACTCTTTAGTCTGAAAAAGCTATTTAAAAATGCTGCAATAAGTAGGTATACGCCAATAGCAAAGCATGACATGCGAACACATAATATGTTTTGGCAAAGTTAAATATGACAAGCATTTTTATTAAGATTTGCGTAAGCACTTGCATATTTCGTGATATACGCCAGAACTAACATTGCGACGACTTTCCAGGTTCGAACAGATCAGCTAAGATAGTCGATAGCAACGATATCCGCATTGGTGATGAAATGGAGAGTTCTAGCGAGCCCGTCGCTAGTACTGCGGTGTGCGCACGAGTGCAATGCGCCTACGAAGCCACTTGCGCTGTGGACGCTAACGGACAACCGAGGTAAGATACAGCCAATGATATCTTAAGGGTATAATTTAAACGCTCACCAGAAATATATTTTAGACCCTAAGCCTAAGTACCAAATAAATTAAATGACTGTACAAATATTATTTTTGCTTCCCAAAATGGATAAATGCTCACCAAATTTTTACACTATTATTCAAATGATTGAGGATACTAGCTGCCCTACTCCTGTAGGTCACGTGATAGGTTAGAGGTTTTTTTTTATTATACAACAGAAAGCAAAAATTACCAAATTGAAAGTCGAGGCAGAAAATATTGGTGTTATCTATTTGGTGACAAAATAACATATTTGGTCTGAAATGCAGTTAAAAGGTATTCATATATTTTTAAGGCATTTAATAAAAATATAAATTGTATCCTTTTTATAATATTTTAGGAAACACAATTTGGTGAGCATTTATCCGTTTTGGTAAGCGTTTCGAATTTTATTGGTAGTAGAGTTGATACATTTTTGGTAGGCGTTTAAACACAAGCCTAATAAAATCAACCAGTCTCAGAAAGTTCGAGTGGAAATAGAACCCACGACCCTTGGATTACCGTTTGAATGGTCTGACCGGGGTCTCGGTAGCTGAGCGGTCTCTTTACCTCAATCTGTGTCGCCGATAAAGATGAGTTATATGATAACGCGAGCTTGCTCAGAAGATGCTTGTTCACTGTTGTATTTATCGTTTTTGTCGAAATAGAATAATAAATTCATGCTTAAAAATTATAAAATCTTTATTCCTCATGAAGTAACAGTTATTCTGGTATAAATTTTGCTCAACAATATTATCGTAGATGAGGAGCTCGATGGCGCAGTGGTTAATGCGCCCGGTCTGCGAGTGCTGTTAAGCAACTCTCGCAAAGGCCGGTCATCGGATGGGCGACCAAAAATTTATCATCTCGAGCTCCTCCGTGCTTCGGAAGGCACGTAAAGCCGTAGGTCCCGGCTGTATTAGCAGTCGTTAACAACCACCAATCCGCCCTGGGCCCGCGTGGTGGTTTATGGCCCGTTCTCACTATCCATCCATAGAGAATGATGATGATGATTATCGTAGATAGGAAAAATTCACAGTTAAGTAAAAGTGATTTTTGAAGTTTTTTGGTTTAGAATAAGATTTTTTTTCTATATAAAATTAATTGTAATTGTAAATTGTAGTGAATTAATCACTGGTTACCGTCGAACATAGGTGCATCTACCTACCCTACCCTACTACCCTACATATTTTTTACAGATGTGCTTGCCTTTTCGACTGCGCGGCGGCGGCGGCCGCAGCGGCTACGTCTGCACCAGTTTGCGCATCCGACCTCCGCTTATACCCTACATTGTGTCATATGAAGCTGGAAGCGTGTCGGCGACAAGAGGAGTTGAGGCTGCGCCCTCTTCCTTTATGCCATGGATTAGAGGTTAGTCGAGATTGTATAAATTATCTCTCTTCCAAATTAATCAACCTCGGCGCACGTTTGCGCGTTCAACCTCCGCTTATACCCTACACTGTGCCACATAAAGTCGGAAGTGTGTCGGCGACAGAAGTAGTAGAGGCTGCGCCCTCTCCGTTTATGTCATGGATTAGAGGTTTGTATAGTTTGAAAAGTATCTCTCTTTCAAATGAATTAACATCGGCGTCAGTTTGCATTTGACCTCCGCTTATACCCCACATTATGTCCCCCCCATATGATGTTGGAAGTGTGTCGGTGACAGGAGGAGTAGAGGCTGCGCCTTCTCTCTTTATGGAATGTATTAGAGGTTAGTTGAGTTTGAATAACTTTATCTCTACTTGAAATTAATCGACGTTGGCGCCAGTTTGAGCGTACAACCTCCACTTATACCCTACATTGTGTGTGTTGGTGAAAACGGGCATCAATCTATTTCTTTACTTTGAGCTATTCGATTATACTATTACGAGTACAATTTAATATTATTTTCAAATGAAAGATAACTAATTAAATTCACTGCGCTCACCATCACACTAAGCGTCCTACTGCTGGGTTCAGGAAGTTCAGTAACTCTCTAAACGCCTCAAAACAAAATCTATCAAGTAAAAAAATATAAGCATAGACGGGCCATGATCAACCAGGCTGGTTTGCTACACCATTGCGAAGTTTACAAACTGATGATAACGTATGTACTCTTCATAGTTTCGACCTTGCGGCGACGATGAAGCAGTAATGGACTCGGAAGGTCGTCCCGTAGACTGTGGTGGAGGCCCGCGAAGGAAGGACTGCCCCATCGGCAGTTATTGCCATCATACTGCTAAAGCTGCGAGGTGCTGCAGAAAAGGTAAGAAAATCAAAGTAACTGTTGCATTTTCACTCATAGATTTTAGTGACATTATATTTTTTTTATTGTAAAAGAGTCTTTAAAATTAACGCACTAAGCATTGTTTTTGAATGAAAAGTTATAGGTGCTAAGTAATCATCTATCTCTCTATGATTTAGCCACTTTCTAGCTTTTAGGCTATTGTTTCTATACAAGACATTTAACAGATTTACTGTCCAAATGCAACAATAATTCTTAAGGCGAAGGGTAAGGCACACTAGCGCCACCAATTGATAATTTGACAATTACTAACGGACCGGATCTTTTTTTAAACATAGCGTACCGTCCGATAACAGGAAAGTATTTATTTAATAATTGCGCACTACTTTTTGTTGCGTGGTTTATTCACAAAACGGGCTATCGGATTTATTCACAAACAATGGCCACTTATAGTGTTAGCGAATGAATACGAAAACAAACCTAAAAGTAGTGCACAATCATTAAGTAATAGATGTTTGCCTAGTGTTGGAAGGTCCGCAATGTTTGAAAAAAATCCAGTTTAGCAGTTATCAAATTAAATCCATTAGCGGCGCTAGTGTGCCTTACCCTTCGCCTTAACACGATTGTTATGTACATTATGAGAATTGTTAATGATACTTAGTTTTGTTTCTGTACTGTAAAATTTCGTATATGTAACAAACCAATCGATGTTTCTGTATCCACAGAAAAAGGTCTAACCGACAGTAAAGGCTGCCAGGAGTCTTGGCATGGCTGCTGCGCCGACGGGGTGACCTCGGCCCGAGGCCCCGGCGGCGTCGGATGTCCCTCCCAGTGCGGGTGCCATAGACTGGGCTCTGTGACCGAACACTGTGATGAGAGCGGCCAGTGTGCCTGTCGACCCGGGGTAGGGGGGCAGAAGTGTGATCGCTGCGAGCCGGGGTACTGGGGCCTACCGAGGATTGGTGCTGGATATGCTGGCTGTATCCGTGAGTACCTATATGAAATCCTATGATATGTGTGGAGGGCAGAAAGGTGATGGCTGCGAGCCAGAGTATTGGCGACTGCCGAGAATAGATGCTGGATTTGCTAGCTGCAACCGTAAGTATATGAGTTCTTATGATATATGTGGGAGGGCAGAAGTAAGACCGCTGCGAACCGGGCTACTGAGGGCTGCCCAAGATCGGAGCTGGATATGCTGGCCGTCTTCATGTGTGGTATGAGGTTCTATAAACGAGTATTTGTTCGTCCCAGTGCGGTTGCCATAAACTTGGCTCTGTGACCGAACACTGTGATTAGAGCGGACAGTGCGCCTGCCGACCCGGTGTAGGGGGGCAGAAGTGTGATCGCTGCAAGCCGAGATACTGGGGGCTGCTGAGGATCGGTGCTGGATATGCTGGCCGCATCCGTAAGTATTATGTTCCATCTCTTTGTCCCTCCTAGTGCAAGTGTCTGTGCTGACGTAGCCCTATGATGAGAGCGGTCAGTGCGCCTGTCGCCGTGGAAGAGCAAAAATGTGATTGTTGCTAGCCGGTCAATTGGGAGCTGCCGAGGGTCGCTGCTTAATTTGCTGGCTGTAGCCGTAAGTATAATAGGCTCCTAATTGTTCTTCCCAGTGCGGGTGCCATAGACTGAGATCTGTGACCGAACACTGTGATGAGAGCGGACAGTGTGGCTGCCGACCCGGTGCAGGGGGGCAGAAGTGTGATCACTGCGAGCCGGGGTACTGGGGGCTGCCGAGAATCGGTGCTGGAAATGCTGGCTGTATCCGTGAGTACCTATTTGAGATCCTATGTTATGTGTGGGGGACAGCAGTGTGATCGCTGCGAGCCGGGGTACGGAGGACTGCCGAGGATCAGTGCTGAATATGTTAGCTGAATCCATGAGTGTTATTTGTTCCTCTCAGTGTAAGTGCTATAGACTCGGCTCTGTGACGGAGCATTGTGATGATAGCGGCCAATGTGCCTGCCGACCTGGCGTGGGGGGACAGAGGTGTGTCCAATGCCAGCCGGGATATTAGTACCAAGGATAGTTGCTGGATATGCTAGCCGCATCCGTGAGTATTATAAGGTCCTATTGGTCCGTCCTACTGCAAGTGGCAAAGCTCTGACGGAACACTGTGATGGGATCGGCCAATGATTGCTGCGCACCGGGAAACTAAGTTGTTAGTACCATGTTCAGGACGATAAATATACAGGTCGACTTTTTTATCACCATCCGAACCTTCTGAGATGACTCCCGTGATACAAACGAACAACTCTTACTATTGGACCAACTCCCTAACTCGAAAAAAAATAATCAGCTGTTCCATACATTTTGGTCGTATGAATATTGATGTTTTGTATGGAACAGCTGATTTTTTTCTTCGAGTTAGGAAGTTGGTCCAATAGTAAAAGTTGTTCGTTTGTATCACGGGAGTCATCTAAGAAGGTTTGGATGGTGGTAAAAAAGTCTACCTGTATAGGAAGATCTTTAATGAAATATGACCTAATAGCCGTTATGTTCAGCGGCTGAAGCGAAGTAGTCTATGAAGGCAGCCTGTGTCGCATTGACTAACTGAATTTCCTTTGATCTGCAGCTTGCGGCTGTTCAGCGTTCGGGTCGGTGCGCGAGGACTGCGAGCAGATGACTGGCCGCTGCGTGTGCAAGCCCGGCATTCAAGGCCAGAAGTGCACCATTTGCTCGAACCACGAACATACACTTGGACCTAATGGGTGTTTTGATCGTAAGTTTTTGTGTAATTTAGCATTTTTTATTTTACTTTTATCTCCAAAAGATGGTAAGTAACGACAATACCGAAAGTGGGAGTATCCCGGAGTCAACCGGAATCATCAACCACTGCGACTATCCTACCTATAACTGTCTGAAAATAACATTAAGTTACTGTCACCATAAACAGACTTATCTATACTAATATTATAAAGAGGAAACCTTTGTATGTATGTATGTATGTATGTATGTATGTATGTATGTATGTATGTATGTATGTATGTATGTATGTATGTATGTATGTATGTATGTATGTATGTATGTATGTATGTATGTATGTATGTATGTATGTATGTATGTATGTATGTATGTATGTATGTATGTATGTATGTTTGCAACGAATAAACTCAAAAACTACTAGACCGATTTAAAAAATCCTTTCACCATTAGAATGCTACATTAGCGCTGAGTAACATAGGCTATATTAAAAAAATTAAATAAAATACTAAAAACGACAGTTTAATTTTCCGATACAAAATGATTTGTTTGTTTTGTTGTCATGGCAACCATTGATATATATTAACTCAATGATGAAAACTGTCAAAGCGGTACGAAGTCGTACGTCCGCCGGGTCAGCTAGTATAATATATTGTAAGAAACTTAATGGTTCATCAAGCCGTAGTGACTGATATAATGCTTAGTTATGCTAAATGTTCATTTTATCCTCCAACAGCCGAATCGACTCAACTGCCAGCAACCAGTTGCGAGCACATGACTTGCTACTTCGGCGCTCACTGCTTAGTTCGCAGCGGGCTCGCGACCTGCGACTGCATCGCGACCGATTGTCCACCCGCCGAAGGACCGTCAGTGTGTGGCAGCGACGGAAGGACGTACCTCTCAGCTTGCCACCTCCGATCACACGCGTGCAGGACGCAATCAGACATCGTCGTGCAAGCGTTCGGCCCTTGCGCCGACGAAACCCCCCACGTGAGGCGAGGTAGCCGCTCCGCCGATACCCGCTCGCCCCTCAACCGTAAACATCGAGAGCACCTCCACGCTAAATCCCTCGAGACACACGCCAAACATTCCTCCACCAACTCCCTGCAGTACACCGACGTTTCCGTAGACACCAGCGACAGCGGCAAACCGGATAGCCCAGACCCCGAGCTCAGTTGTGTCGACATCCTCCCGCCCGTCGGATACCGCTAGTCCTACGAACCGCTCGACTTGTAGACTTCTGCACCCATTGTTACTTATGTAGATACAGAGGCACTTTAATGTATAACAATTTTTGAATATTAGCCGTATTAAGATATTGTTTAAACTGATTCGCAGAAAATAATGAAAACGAAAAAAGTGTTGAGGATAAGCATTGTATCGTAAAGACGAAACATAAAGTTCTACTGGACGAGGACGAGGACGAAGACGAGTTGATTAACGAAGTGGAAGAAGATTATTTGCTTTACGAAGAGTACGTGGAAGAGGAGTTGAGTGATATGTACAAAGTGCCGTTGTTCGATGGAAAGGCGCATATGACGGCTCGGACGCGGCTACCGGCGAAACGGTTCGACATTTGGGCTGAGGTGTCAGCCGTTTGTGGGAAAGGTGTGTTAGTTAGTGCATCAGGGACGAGGGACCATTTATGGCTTGGTTTCGTTGATAATAGGGCGGTGTTACATTGGGACGCGGGCGGGGGACCTTTGGAGTTGTACTCGGGGAAAGTAAAGATAGATGGCAAATCGAAGATATCGGCGCGCCGGTACAAGAAAGACGCGGTGCTGAGGCTGGGATCGGCGACGGCGGGCGGGTCGGCGCCGGGCCGCATGAGTTCGCTGGACGTAGACCCGTTCATATACATTGGTCGTCCCCCGGATAACGTTACGAAGTAAGTGTAGTTTACTTTGATTCGTTTAATTTGAAAATTCTAGTATTGTTATTTACATAGGTCAATCGTTTAATACACGTTTAAATACAACTTTTTGCCCCCTCTGAAGTTGGCGCGATTCGCGTCGCAGTAGTAAAAAATAGACGTCGGTAGGGCGAAGGCGGGGACGAGCGGTAGGGCCTGACTGTAGAGCTGCGCAACCAAGCAACTTCAGAGGGGACTAGAAGTTGGGCGCGATCTATACCTGAAAGCTGATAGTCATTGATTCCGGCTTAATACACAAATCTTTTATATTTATATCTATTTGCTGAATGATCGGCAATAAAAATGTGAGCTCTAAAAAGTTTATAACAGAATTACAGCTTATACAAAACATCCAAAAATATTCTTAATATCTTTCGATTGCTATTTGCAGTAAAAATAAAGTGTTTTATGAAATAATTATGTAAAGTAGTGTGTAATATTATTTTTTATAAAAAATACTCAATTATATTTTTAACTTTTAATTTTTAATTTTTTTTAATTTTATTTATTTAACAAAAACCACAGCTCTTTTATAATATAAATAGACTTAATTCTAAATAATACAGCCAATTACAGTTTTACATTGTTTAAATTAATTGAGAGCAGTATATATCAGTGTGCTTGGTGTGAGTGATGTGTGTGTGTGTGTGTGTGTGTGTGTGTGTGAGGGAGTGTGTGTGTTATTTATACATATAACATATAATTCACACAATAACATTATTTCTAGGTTGTCCGGCACACCGTTACAAGGTTTCGTAGGATGCATCCACCGGTTGCGCGTGAGTGGTCGCGACATAATACCTCGCACCAGAGGCTTGTCGGTGACTGGGCAAGGACTTCGCCCTTGCACCCCCCACAATCTAGCCCGTCTCGAGTGCCCGTGAACGATTGGAAGGAATATTTTAATACTTTGCATTTTTCACATAAAGGCCAAGACGTTACGTGCACCGACGGACGCGTGTGAATCGACCTTTAGGGTGATATACATACTTATAGAGAGTCTTCGGTGAAGGAAGTATATACCGTGTGTGTTGGACTTAGTTGTGTACGTAGTACGTTATGACTCGATTGTTACAAAAGTCTTTATTCTGAACTTAAATGCTCTTGAATGCCTTTAAAATCTAGTACTAAACATTTTCGGAATATAATATGCATTGACTCGATTATTGAATATTCAAAGCCATATGTGAAAGAACTTTTCTATTAAAGCTGGTTTTAGAGTAGTGTGTACGGTCAGTGCGCACTGTCTGATATTGGATTTCCGGAGTGGAGACGCATCAGCCATCACAGACGGTGCGTAAGGACTACTACAATCACTGTTCTGCATTAGTCCTTGGACCAGCCCCCCAACCGCCTTACTCTTTCGCTTTCGATCGCTTTGAAGGTGAGGCCCTCGCCTCGGCTTCTAATATAATATCGAAATATACTATCGAATAATATCGAAAGCTATAGGCTATAGCTTTCGATATTGCTTTCATATTCCTTTCGAAATGACAAGATGACGCCTCCGCCTCGCCTCGCCTTCAAAGCGATCGAAAGCGAAAGAGTTAGGCGGTTGGCCCCCAGTGCAGTGATCTGTGCGATACTTTTATCGATTATCTTTCTAGAAATGCATGTTCCTGAACCGTTCCGAACGGAATAAACGAAATTCCAATCTTATAACTGTTTCTAGACGTACTTTGCATAATTTTGTTGTTGTTCTTCAATGATATAAGTATGTACTTTATATGCTCGCATGCGCAGTTTTTGTGCCTGAAAATGATGATTGATAGTATATTTTGATTGAATTCAACTATAGCAGCCTGTACAGACGGCAGCAGGTCAACCTATCACAATAAAGTAAATTTCCTTAATTTATTTTCAACACTATGCTTTAGGTGTAAGGGTCAATATCGATTTTAGAAATTTATATATTTTTGGTAGGTTGAACTGCTGTCGTGTGTAGATTTAATTGTTACTAATATAAACTGGCGCATAAACTGTGGTCCACTGTGTATAATCTCGGGCATTGTTTTTAATTTTACTTGTGAAATTACTTAGGTGACTTTAAAAATATCATCTTAAAATAATTAACTATTTAAAAATTGTTTGTACAGTCCGACAAGACGATGTGAACGTGGACAGGGTCTGACGCACTCAAATTTAGTATTAGTTGGTGTTAGTAAGTAAACACTTTGATCAAGTAACAGCCTATAGTTGCATTCGAAACATTTGCCCCAAATCTACCTACAAAATTGGCATACTTGTGACGTCATATTATTGGTTCCTATTTCAGCCACGTTCACCCAGCCTTGTCGGGCTTCTCTGAAACTATCGAACTTGAATGTGATATTCCATATTTAAACTTACTACTGTTAACTTTGACATATCTAAATCTACGCGTTTTGTAATGAACGACCATCTTTTAAAATATATCGCAGTTAAGAAGCGTTAAATCTTTTATTTGTATATACCTGAGCGCCTAGTGGAAGTTTTATTTGCCATCACTTTAAAGTACTCTTCGTTTGTTACCAGGACTCCTCCTGGTAACAAACGAAGAGTATTTTAAAGTGTTATAGGAGAATGCAATTTTTATGGCATTAAAGTCTCCACTTTAATACCATAAAAATTGCATTCTCCCCTTAAATATTTCGTTGCATCGTCGTCATGCTAAAACATATGTTTCATAGCAAGCAAAAACAGTAAAGTATTAACTTGGGATTGGGCCGGCCACCACATGTTAGACGAGCTTTCCATTAAAGCCACAACAACAACGAGGGCACAGTAGACAGAGGCGAAAAAGGTGTGAAGAGATTAGAGAGACAGCAGATAGAAGTGGAAAGAAGGAAAAGAGGCCATTGATCTGCAATTGAATAAAAGAGCTGCTATTATAATAATAGTAACTTTCTGCTTGACGTTTCGACAGATTGTAGAGGGCTAAGTAGAGAGTTATTACTGTTTGCAAGCCGTGTTTGCAAATAATGCTGAGCTGCAAAACTCCTAAACAATATTGGTAAGTTTAAATTAAAATTCCTCTCTAAAACATACTTGAAAAACATGGTTTAATTGTCAAATGAATGAAAAGTTAAAAACTAGGAAGAAATGCTCCACAAATTCTTAATCTCTTGGGAAACAACAACGATGAATGTTTAGTCTTATACCCTACTATGTCACATACACTGTATCAAATCATATATCATTTATAGTGTACATACAGGGTAGAAATTGATGACAAGTCAGCAAGGCCAGCTATCTTCCTGCAGCTTATATTAGCTGCAGAAAAACGATTTCAGAAGACCGTGCCCACATTGATTGGTGATATTTCGATAGGCATACCTACACTTTCATAATACCTACCTACCTAACCAGTAAAAGCAGTGACAAGTTTAAAAATCCTTTAGTTATTGAGGAATCCGGGTGAATTGCGCTAGCGCCATCGGCGGCGTCGTCGGCCATATCATCTTCCATCAGGTATGAATTGTGATGATAGCACGAAACTGTGAGATGTAACTAAAACAATTCTCAAGCCATCGTTCTTATGGATCAAAAGGCTGAAAATGCGACCAACAAATATAAAAGCATCTATCTACTAGAAATGTCAGAATTCGTAAAAACTTTTCCGCACATTTCTTAATTGAGTGAGTTTAGTCTTCAAGTCAAGTCAAGTCTTCCGTTTTCTTACAGCTATAACTGTTACAATACTTTAATCTGTATATGTACAGACTTCAATGTTGACATTAATTAAACTTTCCTTACGAGATCATAAAGAGTCAATGAAAACCATCTTGATGAACTAAATCGCATTTTATGTTGATACGTAATAAAAGGGACGGATAAATTTCCAGTCATTTCTCTCAGTTTTCATCGTCGCCCCATTATTTTCTTATCTACACTTCGCCCCCTTGTGCCTTTTATAATCCTCCTTATCGCAGTTTTCTTCATAAAAGACAGAGCTTCAAAATTTAAAGCCATTATTCTGTTAGACGAACAACTGAAAGCAAGTCGTAAAAAGTTCCTTTTTACAAGTCTTCCTTATCAATAATGGAGTAGCGACTGCCTAACAGATTGTAATCGTGTCAATAAAAGTATGCGGAATTGGGGAATGATACGAGCTGAAGTGAAACACTATTATATCTCATCATCAGCTAATAAAAACGTACCTACCACTGTTGGGCTTGCACCTACCCACGTAAGCAATTTATAGTGCCTACGTGGGGAGATCGGCCATAAACACGCGCTAGTCGATTGTGGTAGGTGGGTTTAGACGTCTGTAATTTTACGGTTAGAAAAAATGGCTGTACATACTTTCCGAAGTATGGAGGAGGCCGAGAAACACAATTTGGTCACCAATCCGATGACAGGTCATTTCAAAAATGAATGCGCAAGCCACTGCAGCATGGAACATAGATACATAGTAAACATGCCAATGTGTAATATAAATAATATAAATATAAAGACATTGTACGAGTATAGGTATGTGCTCATCATCAATGCTTTGCTATAATCACGCAATGTGACATTTGTCTGTCAAATAGAGCCGTTGCAAATTATTTATTACTAGTATTTATTACTGTGCTCGTGTTAATTAGCGAACAATCTATAGCCTTTAGCCTTCCTTAATAAATGGACTATTCAACACAAAAATAATTAATAAGCACCTAATAATAAATAATAATAAGCACCTTGTGGGCCGGCAGAGTGAGGTTAACTGATGCTACGTTTGTTTTCACGCTGCACCAGTTATCTTCGCGTCTGGACTCCATTTCCACTTAACATCAGGTAGGATGAAGTCGTTTGCCGAGCTATCTATATAAAAAAAAATCAATTCGAATCAGTAGTTCCTGAGATTAGCGCGTTCAATCAAACAAACAAACTTCAGCTTTATAATATTAGCATAGATATGATTTTTTATTAGTAAGAGTCAAAAAAATAATTATTTCGCCTCAAACGATCCCATTCCCATCGCAGAGGGTTTTGGTGTAAACAATGCCGACGACTGCAATCTTACGATAACATCCCAGATCATCGGATTAACGTGCTTTCCAAAGCACGGGGGAGCTTTAGGTAATTAGATTTAGTTACTCATCTGTAGACCGAGAATCTTTAACGCTGCTAAGTTTCCACGATCATTTTAAACCTAGCCTAGCCTAGCTATTTTATTTTTTTGGCTAATATTTATAAATCATAATTTTACTTCTTTACGCACGACATATATCACATATATTGCTAAGTAGACCCAAGCATGCGTTTTCTTTACATAAATGTAATGTAGCGCTACGCTTGTCGAGCCGCCTTCGCGTTTTGCCATTTATTAATTAGTGTTCTAAATAATATGCGTGGAACTAATTTCTCAGCCTTGTAGCTCGTTTATCTTCGCGTTTCACACTTGCTGCAGGTCTGCCATAGATTAATGTTCTGTACAATTAAAGGTTCCTCGAAGAACCTTTGTGGGGTATTACTGTGCATTCATACTCGCGGAATGTTCGCTTCCTTTGATTGTTTGGAAGCTAAATGCGTGTTGTGTTATGATACAGGTCAGTGTGATGGATAGTAAATACCTAGCTAGCTACGTATTGCGATGTTTCCTCTATTCATGTAAGACGGCCCGTGCTAAACTTAACATTCCTTTTTACCCGACTTCGTATGTATGTATGTATGTATGTATGTATGTATGTATGTATGTATGTATGTATGTATGTATGTATGTATGTATGTATGTATGTATGTATGTATGTATGTATGTATGTATGTATGTATGTATGTATGTATGTATGTATGTATGTATGTATGTATGTATGTATGTATGTATGTATGTATGTATGTATGTATGTATGTATGTATGTATGTATGTATGTATGTATGTATGTATGTATGTATGTATGTATGTATGTATGTATGTATGTATGTATGTATGTATGTATGTATGTATGTATGTATGTATGTATGTATGTATGTATGTATGTATGTATGTATGTATGTATGTATGTATGTATGTATGTATGTATGTATGTATGTATGTATGTATGTATGTATGTATGTATGTATGTATGTATGTATGTATGTATGTATGTATGTATGTATGTATGTATGTATGTATGTATGTATGTATGTATGTATGTATGTATGTATGTATGTATGTATGTATGTATGTATGTATGTATGTATGTATGTATGTATGTATGTATGTATGTATGTATGTATGTATGTATGTATGTATGTATGTATGTATGTATGTATGTATGTATGTATGTATGTATGTATGTATGTATGTATGTATGTATGTATGTATGTATGTATGTATGTATGTATGTATGTATGTATGTATGTATGTATGTATGTATGTATGTATGTATGTATGTATGTATGTATGTATGTATGTATGTATGTATGTATGTATGTATGTATGTATGTATGTATGTATGTATGTATGTATGTATGTATGTATGTATGTATGTATGTATGTATGTATGTATGTATGTATGTATGTATGTATGTATGTATGTATGTATGTATGTATGTATGTATGTATGTATGTATGTATGTATGTATGTATGTATGTATGTATGTATGTATGTATGTATGTATGTATGTATGTATGTATGTATGTATGTATGTATGTATGTATGTATGTATGTATGTATGTATGTATGTATGTATGTATGTATGTATGTATGTATGTATGTATGTATGTATGTATGTATGTATGTATGTATGTATGTATGTATGTATGTATGTATGTATGTATGTATGTATGTATGTATGTATGTATGTATGTATGTATGTATGTATGTATGTATGTATGTATGTATGTATGTATGTATGTATGTATGTATGTATGTATGTATGTATGTATGTATGTATGTATGTATGTATGTATGTATGTATGTATGTATGTATGTATGTATGTATGTATGTATGTATGTATGTATGTATGTATGTATGTATGTATGTATGTATGTATGTATGTATGTATGTATGTATGTATGTATGTATGTATGTATGTATGTATGTATGTATGTATGTATGTATGTATGTATGTATGTATGTATGTATGTATGTATGTATGTATGTATGTATGTATGTATGTATGTATGTATGTATGTATGTATGTATGTATGTATGTATGTATGTATGTATGTATGTATGTATGTATGTATGTATGTATGTATGTATGTATGTATGTATGTATGTATGTATGTATGTATGTATGTATGTATGTATGTATGTATGTATGTATGTATGTATGTATGTATGTATGTATGTATGTATGTATGTATGTATGTATGTATGTATGTATGTATGTATGTATGTATGTATGTATGTATGTATGTATGTATGTATGTATGTATGTATGTATGTATGTATGTATGTATGTATGTATGTATGTATGTATGTATGTATGTATGTATGTATGTATGTATGTATGTATGTATGTATGTATGTATGTATGTATGTATGTATGTATGTATGTATGTATGTATGTATGTATGTATGTATGTATGTATGTATGTATGTATGTATGTATGTATGTATGTATGTATGTATGTATGTATGTATGTATGTATGTATGTATGTATGTATGTATGTATGTATGTATGTATGTATGTATGTATGTATGTATGTATGTATGTATGTATGTATGTATGTATGTATGTATGTATGTATGTATGTATGTATGTATGTATGTATGTATGTATGTATGTATGTATGTATGTATGTATGTATGTATGTATGTATGTATGTATGTATGTATGTATGTATGTATGTATGTATGTATGTATGTATGTATGTATGTATGTATGTATGTATGTATGTATGTATGTATGTATGTATGTATGTATGTATGTATGTATGTATGTATGTATGTATGTATGTATGTATGTATGTATGTATGTATGTATGTATGTATGTATGTATGTATGTATGTATGTATGTATGTATGTATGTATGTATGTATGTATGTATGTATGTATGTATGTATGTATGTATGTATGTATGTATGTATGTATGTATGTATGTATGTATGTATGTATGTATGTATGTATGTATGTATGTATGTATGTATGTATGTATGTATGTATGTATGTATGTATGTATGTATGTATGTATGTATGTATGTATGTATGTATGTATGTATGTATGTATGTATGTATGTATGTATGTATGTATGTATGTATGTATGTATGTATGTATGAGTACCTATATAATTGTTTTTTATATAGTTGTTTTAGCAGTCGGGTTTTTTGTTTTACTTTAATAATTTTTATAAATATTATGTTATACGATTCTAAATACTGAGAAAAAAAATGATATTGAGAAACATTTTAAAATCAAATAAAGAAAGATCATAGAGATCAGATACCTAAGGAATTCCCTTGTATTATGGATAAAATTTATTTTTAAATAAACAGGTTCATAGTTCGACACCGTGCGTGGGTTCCAAAGTCAGATAGAGCATCCCAGCCGTCTATTTTAAGAAATCATTCGCAACATCCCTGATACCTACCTACGTTTAATGTTCTTTTTGGTAATTGCTTTTATTATGACTTCAGTACCTGAATGACCGAGCTTTTTACGGATAAAACGACGTTTTCTAAAAATGAAACCTAGCTAAATCGATGTATCGCCCCCGAAACCCCCTACATACTAAATTCGATGAAAATCGTTGGAGCCGTTTCCGAGAATCAGATTAGGTATATTTATATATTACATATATATATACAAGAATTACTCGTTTAAAGGTATTAGATATAAAGTTGATCTATGCTGTATTCGGAGGAGCTCGATTGCGCAGTGGTTAACGCGTCCGGTCAGCGAGTGCTGAGGTTAAGCAACTTTCGCAAAGGCCGGTCATCGGATGGGTGACCAAAAATTTATCATCTCGAGCTCCTCCGTGCTTCGGAAGGCACGTTAAGCCGTTGGTCCCGGCTGCATTAGCAGTCGTTAACAAGCACCAATCCGCACTGGGCCCGCGTGGTGGTTCATGGCCCGTTCTCCCTATCCATCCATAGGGAGGCTCGTGCCCCAGCAGTGGGGACATAAATGAGCTGATGATGATGATGATGATGATGATGATGATGATGATGATGATGCTGTATTGTAATAGGGTCCTAAATTGCTGTGATGGCTAGCACACGTTGCTAGGTGTGACGACGACGGCCGATTGACCAATAATCAGATTAACCAAATATGTTACTGTAGGCATTGATTATAATCTGTTTGTGTCATAGAAATAAATTAGGATAAGTATTTCGAAATAGTTGTAAATGAAATAATATGGCTTGTGTTTAAACGCCTACCAAAAATGTATGAATTCTACTACCAATAAAATTCTACTACCAATAAAAATATATGAATATCTTTTAACTGCATTTCAAACCAAATATGTTATTTTGTCACCAAATAGATAACACCAATATTTTATGCCTCTAGTTTAAATTTACGCTACGCTGCGCTTCGCGATTGTCTAAAATTTCTAACCTATCACGTGACCTACAGGAGTAGGGCAGCTAGTATCCTCAATCATTTGAATAATAGTGTAAAAATTTGGTGAGCTTTTATCCATTTTGGGAAGCAAAAATAATATTTGTACAATCATTTCATTTATTTGGTACTTAGGCTTAGGGTCTAAAAATATTTCTGGTTAGCGTTTAAATTATACCCAAATAATATTGTAGGTAATGCACGGACGGACACTCACGGTTTTATAACAAACAGATTACAATTATTTTGGGCAATCATGCGTATGACAATATTGACCTAAATATTTCCATGTAATTACAGTCCTTGTTTCAATATTAAAATCCAAGTAAGGTATCGTACATTAAGCCAAATTTGGAAGAAGAAATAATGAGATACTCAGTTCTAGACCACTACCAATCTTAATTCCGATAGTAATAAGAAACCCGCTTCACTTTCACTTCTTTAACGATAGTAATCGGATGGGTATCCGGAATAAGAGGTTACAGGTGACTGATTATTATTGATTGATTTGATGTATTAGTACTGCCACCAATCCGCACTGGGCCCGCGTGGTGGTTTATGGCCCATTAGCCCTGTGATGTTTCCATCAATAGGGAAGCCTGGTGCTTCAACAGTGGTGACATACCTACAATGAGCTAACGTGTCATCAAGCGCGGATCCAGCACACAAAAATAGCTGTGGTTACGGCGACCCAAAATCGGCCGAGTGTGAGTCGTAATCAAAATGTTTTTGTTTTTTTATGTAAATAATCATCGTTGAAAACATAAAACAACCAGAGGATTTTATTAAGATCGAGCTGTAGGTGCCATAAATGAGGACGCTTAGTAGGCCGCATTAATATCTCTAGTATCATGACAGCACAAAATACGGAGACTGCAGAAGGTGAGCTTAAAAAAACGCGCTCGAGCGACGCACACATAGGCAACCTTTTTTTTTTAAATATTAACGGGTAAGCACAGTGCCTTGATCTTACATGATGACAAGTGATGATAAGGCCAATGATGGAAGCGCACTTTAACCGGGATCCTCAACTAGTGAGGCACTGGCTATCTTATCTCTGACTGCCGGAACACAACAATGCTACAAACATTGATGTTATGGCGACATATTTAGATAAGATGGTGGTAGCTAGCCAGGCAGACAAACAAGCCCTACCACCAACCAAACCGAGTACACAAACATGTACCACCGCTGGGAATCGAACCCGGGACCCCTGGGTCTAAACCGGTGGTCTTAGCCACTAGACCACAGAGGCGGTTAACCTCTAACAGACCTGGAATCCCACAACGGACTTGGATGATTCGGATGAGCTGGATGCCATTATGAGTTCTGTTAACTATCCGTATTTATTCGATTACGAAAACGATAACGAAAATTTGTATGGCATTGAAGCAGCGCCTGAAAGAACCTGGCGACATTTTTTAAATTTTTTTTGTAGCTCGGCAAATGACTCCGTCCCACCCGATGTTAAGAGGGGGTATAAAGGTAAATCACCAATCGTAGATTTGATTTTAACACTAGAAGATAAACCACGATTTACCCGAAAAAAATATCATAGATACTACAGCATACTTGAAAGGGACTGGCTTAAGCGAAAACATAATATATTAAAATTTTATCGATAAAATAAAATCACAAACTTACGTCTACTTTTCAACTAGAATCAATTTATTTTCAATTTGACGCATATTACTGAGCCAATATTTTAACACATAATATCAAATTATATTACCGAGCGACTGTATTAGCGATTTGAAAAAAAAATGTATATTTTACGAGTAAATAAACTAAAACTAATTCGGCGCTTACGACATTCTTATTCCGTGCAGAACGCTCCAGTCTGTCGCACCTGACCCGAGGTAACAGGCATGTTTTGTTTCATCGATTAGTCGCGATCACTCTGTTGAGACGAGAGGACTGTGTTTCTGTGCTCAGGGCGCCGAGAAAATATTTCGTTAAAATAAGATATTATTATCATAATATTGTTATTATTTCTTTTCATTGGTGATGAGTAGTCTCACCTTGAAATATCGACCCTTACGCATTAACTTTAGAGCTCACTATACAATGTATTAGAAGCGCTGAAGCAATGACGGCGACGCGGGTACCGGGTATAGTATATGCAAAACAGAACGATGCTTTTGACCACTCGTATTGGTGGCAGTATGTATAGTAATTTTTTTTCACAGTACATACATAATTAAGTTGAATTAGCTATTCTGGAAGTATTGTATCATACTTCGTATATTACCGTACAAACTTGTGATTTACAATTATTTTGTATTTCAGAACTGCTGCAGCTCGTAAATGTCGTAATATCTCACAAGCCGATGAATGCTATCCGGTCAAATTCTTACGCAAAAATCTCTCATCAACTCTGTTAGTTCGTTACAGTTGTTTAATTTAAAGCTATTCGTATATTTATTTTTATAAAAACCATAGAATGTAAACATAATATTGATTTTTTTATATGTTAACACATGAAAAGTCTGTCGTTGCTGACTGTACAATCCAGCTCGAAGATCTCGGAGATCTCGAAGAGCTCGCAGATGAAATGCCTCGCGATACCTGAAAAATGAATGTAAAAGCTTATTTCTATAAAAATGAACTTGAATTTGGTCCAGAATTATCTTTTCAAATATTTTACTAAATGTGGGTAGCACAGAAATTGGTCTAAAGTTAGTGGGGTCAGATGTGCTACCTGATTTGTATAATGGAATTACTTTACTGTGCTTCATTAGGTCAGGAAAAACACCACAGTCAATACATTCGTTAAATATGCAAGCTAAAACTGAAGCTATTGTCTCAATAACGGATTTAGTGACGTCAACGGAATTACCCCACAAATCAGCAGTCTTTTTTTTATTAAGAGTGTTAAAAGTTTTAATTATATCTCTAAAATCAATTTTTTGAAAACGAAAATGGTTTTCACTAGGTTTGACATTTTCCTTTAGAACCGCTTCAGCTACAGTGGGGGACGAGTCCAAAGTCTTTGTAGTTGAAACTGGAATATCAGTAAAAAACTTCTCAAATGCCGCAGCAACATCAGCATCAGAAGTTAAGATTTGATTTTCGAAGCTCAATTTGTACTCATTGTTACGACTTTTGACATTTCCAGTTTCACTATTTATAATATTCCATGTCATTTTTATTTTGTTATCACTTAGCTTAATCTTTGAACTCAGGAATTTTGCCTTTGCTAATCGACATACTGTTTTAAATAACTTAGAATATTTTTTGACATACAATTTGAAATCTTCACTGGTGTTATAGTTGCGTTCATCATATAGCTCATAAAGTCGCTTTCTACTTTTGTGGATACCAATTGTAGCCCATTCACTAAAAGTAACAGTACCACTAACCGAGATCATCTTTGGAATAAAAGTTTTATTAAATTCTAAACAATATTTATGAAAGAAATCATTATAAAATTCATTTGGGTTATCATTATATTCTACATAACATAATATTATCATAGAGATTGTTTTGAAGCGTTCTAGACGACCTGCAGTTTTTGGTACAACAGTGATAATCTGTTTCTTCACTTGCTGACACTGATGTGGAAGGCTGACCATTTGGCCACAATGATCAGAGTCTAGTTTATTAATAATGAGTTTACAGAGGTACTAGATCAGTGTATATATTATCGATACAAGTGGCCGAAGTGGCAGTTATTCTAGTCGGCTCCAAAAATAAATTATTCAAATTATATGATTGAAATAAATTTTTAATTTTGATAGAACCTGTAGACTTTTCTAACAAATTAATATTAAAATCACCGCAAACAACTATCTTTTTACCTACATTGCGGATTTTATATAATGCTTCATCCATTACTTTTTCAAAATAATCATACAATGCTGACGGAGGCCTGTATACACTTAATACAACAAGTCGCTCCAGCTCCACACAAGCTATTTCTATTGTTTGCTCAACCGAGAGGCTCATTATGTCTTTTCTTTCCTTTAATTTTAACTTCTTATCGACTATAATTAAGGAGCCACCATGAATTGAATTTACTCGACTGAACGAACTACCTACCAAATGATTATTAAAATTGAACATGAACTGATGATCTTTAAGCCAGTGTTCAGTAATACACAGAATATCAACTTTATTATCGTTCATGAACAATGCAATCTCTGGATCTTTGCCCATCATTCCTTGAATGTTCTGGTGAACCATACTGATTGACTGAACATTTTTAATAATTGTAGGTTGAGACGGGCTTTTCTTAGAATTAATTACACATTTATTTAAAATATTACCAAACATTTTGCAAGAGAATTCCTCTTTTGTCTTATGATTTAATTTAAAATCGTCATTAAAGAAAAGCTTTGTAAAAAAGCTTATTATAAAGTGTCTGATTACATTCAAGACAAAACAGCATGGGTTAAAAATGCTTCAATCACCCCAACAGGTATTTCTAATTTAAAATATTGTTAAGTAATTTTAAACTTGTATAACTTGATAACGGCATATAATTTTGTAAATGTCGTTACTTATATTAAAACTGTGGAGTTTCTTGCGTCCATTCTTCTCCACAACTAAAAAATAGACGTCCTGAATGGGTAGTAGGTAAAATAAATGTTTGGACGATTCAAAAGTACTTTTCTAAAGTTTATTTGAATACAAAATATTTGACACTTTGACTTTGACTTTAATTACAGAAAGTCTGTTTATCTTAAGTGTAAACAATATTATAGTTTTTTTTACCATTAAAAAAACAATAAAATTTTTCATTAAATTTCAATAGTAAGTTCTATAAAGATTGTTACATTTTAAGACAAGTTAGAATGAACAGACCTTAAATACATAATTTAATGCAAAAATGTTTTAACTTACCTTCTTTCTGTCTGTTCTTTGCAGTACAGGTACAAGCCAGGGAACGAATTCTGAAAAAAAAATGTAAACCTATGAATCTATGTAAATAAAGCGATATTTTTGTAATAAAATTAGACTTCTTTTTTTTACATTGTCGACACTCTTTGAAGAAGAGATATAACAGTAAGAGCACTTACACACGAGCAGCACTTTGGTATCAATAGAGGTAACTGTAGCGTCGGATGGTAGGCCTTTGACCTTTAACGTGTCGACAGCAACCGCTGACTGTTGCAGTTACTTCTGTCGATAGCAAAGTGCGACTGAAAGGGATAATATAATCTACATGATACAAAAAATAATCTACATAATACAAAAATGCTTAAAGATTTCATGGCACCTACGCCTTTATAAAATAAAACAATATTAAATATTTAAAGTAGCAATATATAATAAAAATATATGATATCATTACTTACCTTTGCGTATTATTTACCACCAGCAAAGAGTATTTTAGTGTTTCGAAGTACAGCTAGGTGATCCGACTCGCACTTAGCCGGTTTTTATCTGATTATTTTAGGTATACTGTGCGCGATCGCACTAAACACGAGTACACACGAGGGAGCGACCTGCCAATCTGTTGCGTTGGCCGCCACGCCGTACGCACGGACGAAAGCGGGGCGTGAAAGGGGCGCGGGTGGAATCTGTTTTTTTTCTAGGTTTATACGCCCTCTTAAGTGGAAATGGAGTCCAGACGCGAAGATAATGGGTGCAGCGTGAAAACAAACGTAGCATCAGTTAACCTCACTCTGCCGGCCCACAAGGTGCTTCTTCACGCCTCTTTTGAAGGACCCCATATCATAGGAAGAAGGGAAAATGTGTGCTTGTAGACTATTCCACCTTTTGGAGGTGCGACAAAGAAACGAGACACCAAATTTCTTTGTGCGCGATGGGATATTTGAGACAGTGAAGCCCATAGATGTGCAACGTACGCTAGAAGATCACCCCTTGACCGTTTCGGCCGAAACCCGTATTTGACATACGAGAATAGTAAAAAAAATCCATACAAATTCTCGTTTTCGTTAACGTGATCGAATGGCGAATGAAACTCACACTAGGCACCCTGTTCCAAAATCTGTGTCTAAGCAAGGGCAGTTTTAGATTTTCATTGGATTTCATTCTTATTCCAAGTACACAAAGTGTAATATTCGGTGGCAATATAGCCGCCATTGCTTTCGAAAGGGTCAAGCTAACCTTCTGGGTTTCCTTATTTTGTGACGACAGCGGCTGATGTCGTCTGCGCCCTTCTGCGCCCTAATTTTGTTAAAAGCAGCTATTCATTTATACTTTCCCGCCATCGTTTATTGCCGTTGATGCGGCTTGACGGGACACGTGATAAATATTGAACCCGTTTCTTGTCTCATTCCGATAAGTATGGTTTTAAATTTATGGCAGAGCGGGACGTGTTATGGTAAAGCAGCGATTGTGTTTTATTTGCGAGTAAGAAAGTAGATACTTATAGGCAATTTTTTATTCCACATTGTGCAAGCGCTTGGTCTTTTCAATTTCGCCGGATGGTTTGTGATGATGACAAAGCCGAAGATGGAAGCTCACTTGACCAGGGAACCTTAACTAATGAGGAACTGACTATGTTATCTTTAATTGTCGGAAGAAAGCGACAGATTTAGATAAGATGGTTAAATGTGTTACTTGCTAGCTACCAAGCTAGTCAAACGAATATATAGGTAAATCAGTTTTTTATTCTAATGTAAATTATTTTATTATATCATTATTTGTATATTTGCATGCTATGTAAAATGGCTAAATAGGTTAAGCTCCTTTTTGTTTTCACAATATGCATAATATTGTACCTAACACCTTTACTGTAACCCTATTTAGAGCAAATAAAAATATTTGTATTTGTATTTGTATTAATAAATCACACCAATATAAATAAATAACTACAACTAAACTGAGTACAATCAACCCTGCCGGGACTCAGTTCTAAAAGAAAAGTTTAACAGCAAGCACTTCTTAAATTTTGCTTCAAAAAGCAACGCTTTGCACACAAGCTCAACCTGACTAAAACACACAAAGGTAAAGGTCTAATTAGGTATCTTATAATGTATATTTTAATTAATGGAATCAGGCGTTACTTTGCGGAAATCCATAGTACAAATATTATAAAAAAATATTTCAATTAGGATTTTTTATGTATATTTTATTCTAATAGTTTTTGTATTAAATATTTTTATATCGTTTACTTAGGGTAAAGCCACCTAACAGCACGCACTACCAAAGAGTACGCATTGCTACTAACTGAATAAAATTAAATCTTTTGGCAACAACTTAGCTGTGACATACGTGTGCATGGAGTCAATATGGAACTTAGTGTTCATTATCCCCATGAATGTGTGTTTGCCAAAAGAAAAAATAGAATTGCGTATACCTATACGCAATCTATTTTTCCTACCATACCATACTATTCCTACCATACCATACCATACCATACCATACCATACCAAAGAGTACATATACCTATACGTACTCTTTGGTGGCTTTACCTTACTAATACAGAAGCCTATAAAGTGATCCTCTGGATTCTGGCTCTCAGCATCTAGAAACGTAATTAAAAATCTAGCATTTATTTTATCTGGCAAGTAAGAAATTAACTTGTACAGTTGTATTTTATAGCGCTCTCAGAAACATGCTGAAAATCGAATAAACTTCGCACAGAAACACGCTATTTCCACAATTCAAGTTTAAAGAGATTCCACAAAACAAAATAGTTTTAAGCCGCCTGTGGAAACATTGCGCTAATAAAGTACGTAGTTTTAAGAGCACTTCAAACCAACTTTTCCTTTCGGGTAACGGTAAACACTTAAGATTTCCCGGTTGTGGACACGGTCAAGTAGGCAGCTGTAGTAGGTACCTGGTTAAGTATAGGGAATAACGGATTGTCCGGTATCATCACAGACCAAATGGGTATCATAAAGATTGAATGACAAAATAAAGGAAAATTGCAAGGGACATTGGTAAAACCAACCTATTATACTTACTAGAGACTTTAAGTAACATAAGTACTATCCTAAATACTGTCCCACTGCTGGGCCATAATTGAAATCAAATCATCGCTACAATTGATGGGTGTTTGCTTATCACCACGCTAGTCAAATGCGGGTTGGAGATCTCGAACCTGGGCTATAATTAGTAATTTTATTTTACATTTTATAGTACAAAAAGCAATTATAATATGTGTTATATGTGTTATTCCGCTTGCTTCACAAACTTGGATGCAGCATGCAAACACCGACCGCTCGACCCGCAAAATATACAGAAGCAGCAATCAATGTAAGCAAACATGCACTCCATACCGATACCCCAATTTTGGGTGCGCCAAAGTTCACCTAAATTTTCCAACTCCAACAATTGGAATTCCGAAAATGTTCTTTCTTACATTTTTCATCCTAACAATTACAATTCCTAACTACTCTGTTTCTAATGTTCATAATTCCGAATCATTCAACTTCATAATGTCAGTAGCAATAAATCTATTGTACTATTAATTGTTTTCCTATATTTTCTCAACATAACCGTCATTTAGACTATTATTCAAAGTCATATATTTTTTATTTGAAGCGACTTTAAAATAAATTCGCTTAGGTTAGCGAGGAGTGAAGCGACGAGCGGGTTAGGTTGACATAAACACAGCGCACAAGCCGAGTGAGCGAAGCAAGCGTGTCGCGGCAGCGGGCGGCGAGTACCAGAAGCGACTTTAGGGCGTTTCTCACATTAATATACATCACTTTACAATGGAAATTATGTTTAGGGATAAAAGCGTTATGAAAAATAACAGTAGGAGTTTAAATATATTTACGTTAGTGATATTATTAATTACAATTTCGAATTTTCGGAAACATGAGTGTTGTGAACATCGTCTGTAGTACTACAAATTGTATGAATAAAAACTTTAGAAATAAAAATTTTAGGAAGAGTGATCATTCGGATTACAAATCGGTAGGAATAACTATTTCGGGTAAAAAACTTTAGGTGAGCCAATATGGACCCCCCCAATTTAACATACAACACAAAATGTAGGTAGGTAAACTCCTTGTTGTTAGACATATACTCTTATTTAAAAAATAGATTGATATTAATGTGCTGCCTAACACATTAATCATCGTCCTTTTAACCCCTCCAGAGCTAATATGCTTGTGCTAGGAGTGGGGTCACGACAGTTATTGTGACTGGGCATTGAACCACGATTACTCGCATTCAATTCGAGCATCTCCCTGCTCAACTACCGAGGTCTAGTACCTACTAAATTAAGATCCAGTGTCTCTCTCTTTACCATTAGAGGTAATTTTTTGGTAAATTTTCATCTCTTTTTCTTTTTGTTAGAGCGTTATATATTAAAACACTTTGTTTTTATTAGACATGTTATTGCATTAACGTGTGGATTAATTAATAAATTATTTATCATTAATGTATTTGGTTTCGTGGCTAAAAGTTGCTCTTCTATTGTGTCTATGACTAATTTGTCTGCAATCATTTAAAACATTTTATTTTGTTAATATGAAACCAAATTAATCAATTACAATTCCGAATCCGATAATTGCTTTAGACAACATGCAGTTGTGGTAGATTCGTATCCAATTATATTTGGTTTTCTAAAAGCTAAAGTTCCAAATTACTAATCATCATCATCATCAGCTCATTTTATGTCCCCACTGCTGGGGCACGAGCCTTCCCTACGGATGGATAGGGAGAATGGGTCATAAACCACCACGCGGGCCCAGTGCGGATTGGTGGTTGTTAACGACTGCTAATGCAGCCGGGACCAACGGCTTTACGTGCCTTCCGAAGCACGGAGGAGCTCGAGATGATACATTTTGGTCACCCATCCAATGACGGGCCTTTGCGAAAATGCTTAACCTCAGCACTCGCAGACCGGGCGCGTTAACCACTGCGCCATCGAGCTCCACAATTACTAATGTAAACATATAAATTTGAAAGTGTGCTCTCTCAGCCCGTCTTTGGCTAACTTATAACCGGATTCCGGAAGGAAAGGATTTGCCCTGACACCTGTACCTACTGACGCCGCGCGCCGCGCAGTCCCTTCGTATGGCTTACCGACCCTAATTTATTATTAAGGTCTGCACTCGTAGCCCTCGGCTGCGGCACGCGCCCCTTCAAACATGGGAGCCTATTGCGAGACACGAAATGACGATTCTGAAGTCGACAGCTTCAGAATGACTACAACAAACCTGGGAACTTAAACTCGAACGTGTATAGTTCGTTAGTTACAATCAAACGAGATTTTGTAGAGCAATGAGGTAGCGCCTCCTGTGCCCCGATTCCCGTAATGAAAACGACTAAGTGGCTACGATATCGTCACGGTTTTTGTTATAGGAATCGGGGGGCTGGTGATTGTTGCGATTTTCCCCGAATAATAATACCAGTTTCAAGAACAATGAATCAGTTGCGTTTTTACCCGAATATTCACGTGTTCCAAACTCATATATCTGCATGTACTAAACTCATATAAAAAAAGAGAGGTAAAGGCGACAACAAAACTGTTTCAAAATTTAAATCAGTCTTTATTAACAGTAATTAATTATATATTTTACATGTATGGTTTATCACAATAAGTCATCTATGCACTGTTATATCTAAACAGATACGGAAAATCACAGGATTGAATAATTGAATCAGTCTTCTATTACCTAAAACTTACCTACATACATTATGTAACAATGTTTATCTATGATAAAAAATAATATGACAATATTTCTATCACAATTAGAGAAACTGAAAAATCACATGTTATGCTATTATCTACTCACTAAATACTTAATCGTTTTCGTGATCGAATGGTACTTATATAAAACTCGCATTAAGCACACAGTTCATCAGAGCTCTAGAGTTTCTCAACCCGGTTTTGATGAGAGACCTACTGGCCAAGCACTTCGCCATTGTGTAAAATACGTAATAAATTACGATGCCCGATTATTCCAAGGAGCGGATTCCTAGTTACCCGCTCTTTTAATTATTATAGTGTGAACGTTTCTTATGAGCACCATCTCCCCCTTACTTCCTCTTCCTTGAAATTGAACTAGATTGATCGGTCGGAATTTATCCAATGTATTCGAAATAAAGCCGTTGGAAACGTATGAACAATGCCTCGGAGTATAAACAAATTCTTGTTTTGTCAAACGAGGAGACCCGCGAGCACTGATCAGTGCCATAAACAATTAAAATTCTATTGTGTCTGTATTCACGGTAGATGACAGGTTAAAAGAGTCCATACAAATTCTCGTTTTCGTTAACGTGATCGAATGGAGAGTACAACTTGCACTATGCACTATGTAGAGTAGACAAATCGAGGAACTTCGTTCGTTTCTCTACCGTTAAATGTTTCGCTTAGGTTTCGTAATAAGACCCGTGGTTTGTGCAAACGTGTACCGTGAAGGATTTGTTGCTTGATGAATGCTCCCTTCCTAGTGTTATTGATTAGTTTTAGAACATTACACATACACAAACGGTTGCGGTGTGCACGGGCTTACCTAATTATTTTATTTTGTTATTATGCATACACAATGTTATGTCGTTTTTATATTATATAAGTATATTTATGATTATTTACATATAATTTTACGCAAATATTGTTGCGAACAAATTACAATTTGAAAAAAGACAAAGTGTTGAAAAAATTCAACGAGCGGGATTCGAACCCGCACCCCATGACATGCCGGGTCAGGTGCACTACCAACTATGCTAACGTGACTCAATTGTAAGACTCGTGAAACAAGAGTAAGAGCAGATAGTGTTGATTAATTTCGGCGAGTCGAACATTTTCAAATTATAAGTAAGTATATTGTTTGATTTTATATATATTGAAATATTAAATATGTCATGTTTGTTTATTGAAATTGAAAATTACCAAAACATTAATGAAACACCGCTAGCTAATTAGATATTAAATCAAGCACTTAATAACATTCCAAGTGCTATTTTCAGTTAAGATAAAAAAAGTTGGCAACGCATAGCATGCAGCTCCCCGGATGCTGCTGATGTCCATGGGTGGCGATTACCACTTTCCATAGGTTGTTCCACATTCCTCATAGTAGAATCTCTTCAACCCTAGGAATAAAACTATTTAGGCCACGCCTAAAGTTTAAAATATTTGTCACACAGACAAGTTGCCTAGTCAGTTTGTATGGCAAAATATTATTTCTGCTCGTTTGTCTACTTCAATGCCAAACGGATTCTAGTTATCGTTAACGCGATCGAAAAGCAAAAAATCGCACGATGCAACCAGGTGACTTCGCCTGCTTATTTGTCATTAAAATTCCGTAAGCGCTACTTAATTTACCCGATATTAAAGAATGAGCAAACAATTAATCCGACTATGCTATGAGCGTCGCAGCGCAGCGTCCGTCGTACTGCACAACATTTTGCACGGGGGAGGCTGAGGCATAGTTAGAATTTTCAAACTGGTTAATATTAAGCCGTAGGAATGACTCATTATCTCGTGACGTCCTGTGGACACAGAACTAGCCTGCTGGTGAAAATCAGCCCGACTTTGAAGGCTACCAGACTGAAAGCAGGTATTATTATTAAGCTTTGATTCGATACTCTAAGCCCAGTGTGCGACAGAGTTTACGTCGCCAAAAATGTTGCATACATTTACAGTATATTAAAAAATAATATAAGTACACACAATAATAATAATAAAATATAAAATTTAATAAACAATACATATATGTAATGCGATTTATATAGGTTATAAACAGTCTGTCAATAATGTATAGTAGCGAAAGAAAGGGTCGAATAGGTTGACAGAAATGTGCAAAAGAGACATCCCCATCAGGCTCATTCTTGTAGTTTCCAGGTGCGATATTTAAACATATACTTTAACAGCATGATTACTAAGTTGGAGTTGGAGCTGCTCCGACGCAAAGTTTAGAAACAGATTTGTGTGCAGCCAACCTTAAATAGGTTAATTAGAAATTAAGCTAAGTTAAGCGTAATACTTATGCGCACAGTAGATCAACCATCTCTACCTATGTAGCCACATGCCACTATGGTAGTGGCACGTGGCGCCAGTGTTTGAAAATTCCAACGTCAAGTCAGTCCTTCTATACGGCTCAAGTAGACTCCAGGTGTTTGTGAATAAATGTTTGCGACTCATCTTGGTTATCTATTAGCCACGAACAAAGCTGTGGAGCTAGCAATTGACCGGGAGATCCTTTTGAGGAAATGGCGCTGGATCGGGCATGTGTTGCGAAGGCTGGATAGCCATCTATCCAAGCAAGCATTGGAGTGGCACGCTGCTGGCAGCAGAAGGCCAGGCCGACCCCGCACAACCTGGAGGCGGTCGGTTGAGAAAGAGATCGCAGCGATTGGTTACAACTGGCGGGACCTTGAAGCCACAGTGCAAGACTGCGACTCATGGAAGTCCCTACTGCGAGCCTGATGCGCAGCTGGCCCGTGATCTTCGCTGGTTTGGTGAGGGAATTGATGCTGAAGCAAAATGATGAACACGCCAAATTCACTTAAACTGTATTTTTATTTAAAAGATCACAAGCTGCAACGCAGCGTACAATATTGGAAGAGACAGAGCGGCAAAGAGACGGAAGTCAGTGTTGCCACTGTTTAAACAAATTTTTCTAATTTTAATGTTGCCTGCAACAGAGCTCTATGTTCCTGATGAGGGATCACAGGATTTCATTATCAATCATTAAACATAGGGGTCAGCAACTAATTTTAATCTTTACCAACAATTGAATAAAGACCTGCTTCTTAGCTGTGTTTCCGTAAAATTTCAGTAAAAATCCACTTATGTTATTTATTGGCGATGACAACTGTGTCGAACACTGGGCTTTAAGTGTCGAACGGGGACTTCTTGGCGGGAAAGTGAAGAGTAATGTTTGCGGTTTTGTTTTATTTTCTAAAATTTGTGTTATGTCGAATATTAATGTGAAATAATGGTGGATTGTTAACCGTTAAGTGTTCGTGATTGTGCATGAGTGTTGGCAAATGAAACATAACAGTGCAACGTCACTTTTCAAATTCTCTCAAGAAATCCGCCCGAGGACTTAGTACAGCCTGAGTTTAGGGGAGCGAGGGGCTTGTTGTAGCAGGGGTAAGTAGTAACAGGGCTTTTTCACTAGGAATTTAAACTTTTTTAACGTATTTCTACGACTGAATCTTACCGTTATACCGCGCCGCGCCACGACATCACAGCCAATGTCCCGCCAGGCGGCGCAGTTAGTGGATGTGCACAAGTGCTTCATTGTTGCCAGGTAACGTATATTTTTACTTTCGTACATTTTTGGTTTCATTTACAATTATCGACTAATTGGAGCGTTCTGTATTTTATTTGGTGTTAAAATTTATCTATTTATGATGTTGTGTCACAGTTGTCGAGATTACTAAGTTGATTAAATAGTTATTGTGATAAATATTTAGAATTATACGTTGGGGTTAATTGTAACAAAATTTTGGGGTTTGTTGTAACATGTTACAACTTGCCCCCATATTGTTGTATGTTACGGTTATTATTTGTAATGTAATTTACCTAATTGGTTTTGTTTTAGAATGAGAGAGTATAAATAAGAGAAAGTCGGAGCGGGCAACATAAAGCCAGGAGGTATATGAGTTAGCTGCAGCTGAAGTTTTGGAAAGCAACTGTAGTATTCGGAAGGCGTGTAAGAATTTCGGTCTATGACACGTATCTCTTTACAGATACATTAGGAAAAAGAAGAATAACGAAAGTCCAAAAGTTGACTATGTCGAGTCTAGACAAGTATTCACAACAGAAGAAGAATGTAAAATATCTTCATATAGCTTGCCGAAATATATTTTGAATTACTACCTATGGAAGTAAGGAAACTAGCTTACCAATGTGCTGTGCAACTTGGTGCTAAAAATATTCCCCTTTCTTGGTATCAAAATAAGAGTGCTGGTCCTGACTGGTTCCAAAATTTCAGGAGCAGAAATTCTCACCTGTCTATGAAGACTCCAGAATTTGTTGATTATATAAAAAGTATGTTAAGAATTGTTAAGATTATATAATACAGTTAAAAATACATACTATTTTTTGATGAAAACAAAAGTAAAGTGGTTTAATTCGTAAAAAAATAAATTATTAATGGTGTTAATTCTCGTTTTTATTACTGTTAGTTCTTGCCCCAATGGATGTTACAACAAACCCCAAGTACGGGGTAAGTTGTAACACCTCCCTTTTTTAATAAAAAATGTAATAGTGAAAAAGTTACCTGTAGATTTGATATTTTTTCAATTTGACTTAATAGAAGAATAGTTGGAGCATCAATCAATGTTTAGTTGGCAGTAATTTAAACAATACATCTCAAGATATATTAATTTTATCAAAAATTGTTACAACAAGCCCCTCTCTCCCCTACTGAGATACTCGAGGGGTTGGGGGGTAACATATCATTTCTCACTTCTCATTTCTATTATTATTCATCATCATCATACAGGATAGAAATGGTTTATTTATGTATTACTTGTCAGAAAAATTACATTGACACTGGCTAAATGTGCTAATCGCACAAAGCCATCAACTAAAGGAAAAAAAAGGTTTTGAACGCTGGAGCCTCCATGAAGCTGATATCTACAGCTTCATGGGAGCTTCTACGACACCTTTTTTTAAAATATCGCACTACGTTAGAAATCAAGCATACGTACGGACCACCTGAAGCCAAGTGTTAGTTTTATTTGTTCATTCAAAACGAGAATTACAAGGTGAGTTACAATGTTGACATACAAATTCTCGATATTTTAAAGTGATCGACAGGAGAAAACATCGCCCATTAGAGACCCAGATTACAGGCGTCTTGTCATCTGGATTGTAGACTTTTTCAGCAGCAATTTATCTTAAAAAACTATTAACGTAACCCATGATTCAAATGTATCGCAGTATTTTCTAAAAGTTACTTCTTTGGTTTTTATTTTCTAAAGATTCAATGCCACAGCTGGTCTTTCTTCTTTGTTGTCGTTAAGATGGCAGTCGTGAACAGTCCCAGAACTTAAAAAATACAACTTGTAAATGTATTTACTTTCATTTAAAATATTAGTATAATAAGAGTCAAGCTTGGTAAGTATTTTTAATAAAAAAAACTGCCGTGTTCTCTCCTCTGTTACAAATATAATTATTCAAATATAACACTTTTATGTATAGGGCAAACCAAAATTCCCAACACGTCAGAGTGTAACGGTATACAATTTTAATTTTAATATTCACTGCCAGGGCAAAGTAATTTCTTATGAAAAAACTTTTGCGTCGTTTTATTGTTGCCGTGAGAGATAGGAGACAGCGACGGAATTTCAATTAAATAGTGTATGTAGTACCCTAGTTGCAATTTCTTGTTAGATGTTGTTATAATTTGAAAAATTATATTTAATTTATTAAGAAACAACATAACATCATAACAGCACAAACAATATGTTGACTCGTTTCTTTGTCGCACCTCCAAAAGATGGAATAGCCTACTATCACACGTTTTCCCTCCTTCCTATGATATAGGGTCCTTCAAACGAGGCGTGAAGAAGCTCTGTGTGGGCCGGCAGAGTGAGGTTAACTGATGCTACGTTGTTTTCACGCTGCACCAGTTGTCTTTTTGTTCTTCTTGCGTCTGGACTCATAAGGTGGAATGGAGTCATTTGCCGTGATAACTATAAATTTTATTAACTTTTTATTTTTAAGTGTTAATTGCTACACTTAAGCTGAATTAAATATTTATATAAAATACAGTGAAAAAAAAAGTTTTACTATAGCGTTGTGTTGTCCATTTGTGTATTCATCTGCAAAGATGAATCTGCATGTCCATCGGTTGCAACCTTTGGATAGATGGCACTAATGTCGCTCTAAAGCATTTCAAAAATCAAAAAGCAGTGACAAAATTCAGCGCTTACGTCAGTCTTCCCGGTAGCATAACGGTCAGTGCAGCCGCCCGGATTGCGAAAGACTCAGGTTCGATTCCTGGCTGGGTGGGGTGGGCGTTTAATTTTTTACTGTATTTTAAATAAATATTTTACTATAAAAAAAATGTTAAGATCGGATCTGTGATCGGATGTTGATGACATATCTTGACATTGAATAGGGCTTCTCTTTAGCTTACAAAATTGGATAAATAATAGCTTACAAAGTAAAAGTAAATAGTGTTGAAGCATTTGCACGGGTCGAACAGACGTTAGCATAGTTGGAAATGCACCTGACCCGCTATGTCAAAGTACAAACTCAGTTCATGGAAAAATTTAAAAGTGCTTTGCGAAACCACAAAATTCTAAGTGTACTCAAAAATAGCGCAACAGGTATCGTTGCTGTACTGTAGCAGCTCGCGATGCCATAGATTTCCCTCTTGGCGAGGAATTAGCGAGCGCAAGCCACGACAATTATTTACGACGCCTCCACCGCGGAGTTACAGCCCACCGCGGCCTTTTATGTTTATTCACGGGTTATAATTCCCCAGGCGAGAGGATTATTTGGAAACGTAAACGTAGGTGCGCTCATATTTCACACAGCCGCTGCGTGGCAGTTGTGAAAGTAATCGTCGCATGCACGGCAAATTATCCCCGGCAGGTTTAGACAGGGCTGCCGCGTTTCGGATGCACCAACAGAATGTAATAGTGGCTTGTTGCAGTGCTATTGGCGCGTCGACGGCCGACTTTGAGTAAGCCGAATATCTCCCCTCGTCACCGCATTATTGCTTCGAGCACTACCTACATGACTGCTGCGGTTTCCGCATTATTGCATCCGGCGTACTCCACGTTTAGACTGTTGATAGAAACAAATGCCGGTAACGTTATAGCCACCAGCGTACTGAAATCATCAAACTGTCATAACGTAGTCCCATTAAATTTGTATAACGAAGCTTACGTTTATATTTCGCACGTAATCCCGACGACCGACGTGTAATATACGGGCTGTCAGTAACTATTAAACTTTGCAATAATTTCGCCTGTGCCGCTGTCATAAATATTGTCGGGAGATTTTCATATTAATTGCAACTCCACTAGAGCACCTTTGTAGGCTCGTGGCTTCCATTTTATGGCATTACATCGTTTTCATTAAAAACGGCTGCTTTGTTATTCTAACTATTAAGTTTCGTAATGTCGATGGCACTCTGTTTAAAAGGCACAATAAATAAAAAAATAGGTAAGTATGAGTATCGCCAAAGCGTACCAGGCTGGTATTTGGATTGGCAGTTATTTGGATTGACGTCTTTGCCTAAGCTGGTACTACCAGCTTAGGCAAAGACGTCAATCATTCATATCAAGTCATCCTTACAACGAAAAATCGGAAAAACACATTTTACCTGACATGAGAATAGAAACTCCCCATCCTTCGAATATATAGGCGCAGTAGAAAAATGAGTTAGATAACCATATACCCAGACAGACTGTCTAGACATGTAAACCAGGACACCGTTGCCGACAAGTTAGAAAACCTGGAATACACGCGGCCTACATACTAGATAGAGGTACAGACATGCGTCTGGGCGCTTTTCCGCTCCCCCTGAATATCCCCAGCTGGAAATTCCGGCTCGAACATCGCGGAGAATCTAGAATGGTAGGGGATGATCCAACGAGGGAGTGCCTGCTCCTGAAATATCTACGGAGTCGGCTCTTGGCATTGAAAAAGATTAAGATTAAGTCTCTAAAAAAATATCTTTTAGTGCATGATGGAATCAGGCACATAATGTATTTACGTTAGCTACCCAGTTGATTCGCGTGACTAGATAAAGCCTTTAAGATAAATGCTATAAAGATATTTGGCGTGATAAGATTACATCACCCCGCTGTCCTAGCGTTAAATTATGCCCGCCAGAATTTACTGCAAGACTCATTATGAGAGATAATTTGCAATTTTCCTAACAACGCCAATACATTTACGCTTATTGTCTGAGGGGAAAGGCTGATGGATAGTTTCTTAGAGGCTCTTTACGCAAATCGTCTGTAATTGACTTTTACAAAGTGGGCCCGTCTCGTAGTTGTTTTCGTTTCTTCGAATCGCGAGTCGAGCCTGAGCCGCACCGAAGACGCAAGAAACAAATTGATTTTTGATGTTCTCGCTAATGATTTGCTGCAGACATTGACGGTTGATTGACAAAAACTTCATCGATAAACTTTATAACCGCTACGCGAAGGATCTTTTACTTGTCGCCTTTTTTCATCGATTGAATTATTATTATCGTAAGTGAATCGCAAAATATGAATGTACTTACATTAACACGTAAGATAGTGGCACTCGACAGTTTAAGCCCAGTATTCAACACAGTTTTCGTCGCTTAAAAATAACACAATTTTTTTCGGGATGACAGCTTGAAATCTGGTGGTCAATTGTTGCTAAAGACAGTTGATGACCCTCATATTTAATGACTAATGGAAAAAAATGTCGAACACTGGTCCCTATCGTACCCTGGTGCCATTAGTTATTCTGTAAGTGATAAAGCATTATTAATTTTTTTCCATTACCCTAGCTATCAAATCGAATAAAAATGGTTTACAGAAGTTTCAAGTTTAAGTGTGTTATTTATTTGTTTATTTATTTCAAAAAAGTCTTGTAAGCTTACAGAACAATCCAAAGCGCTTACAAGCTATATGTACACATGTTAAAAGATAATTAACTTATTATTTGTTATGTGTGTATTTTGTATGAAATGATGAAATTGCATACTCGACAGAATACACAATACAGTCACTATCTATTCTGAATTTTCTTAGCAACAAATACACTTGCGAGCATAGAAATCGACGCACCATGACATTTTTATACAATATAGATTACATTGAAAACTTGATACACCGCCATAGATCGATCTGGACGTGATACTAGTTTGATGATAGCAGTCCAAAAAGTGAACGACGACATCCCTAAGACACCCAATACATCGGTTTGGCCGATAAGACCACCAGCCACGTGGTGTTTTAGTTTCAGGATTTCCCTATAAAACGTCATAATTTCTTAAATGAAAACACGGGTCCCAAACAGCTGAACCTATCAGTTGGGTCAATATGAAGCCCTGAACCTCCTTCGTTTACATTTTGGACAAAATAATATTACGATTATTATTTAAGGAGCTCGATGGCGCAGAGGTCAACGCGCGGTCTGCGAGTGCTAAGGTTAAGCAACCGGTCATCGGATGGGTGACAAAATATGTATCATCTCGAGCTCCTCCGTGCTTCGAAAGACACGTAAAGCTGTTGATCCCGGCTGCAGTCGCGCTGCAGCAGTCGTTAATAACCACCAATCTGCACTGGGCCCGCGCGGTGGCCCGTTCTCCCTATCCATCCAAAGGGAAGGCTCGTGCCCCAGCAGTGGGGACATAAAATGAGCTGATGATGATAATGATGAATATTACGACCACAGCAAAACAAAGTTTTAAGTTAATCCTAATCGTTTGCATGCAAATTTTACGATGGGTCGATTTTTTTACTCGTTAGTATATACTGTAGGTACTATTTATAAATATATATTTTGACAAAACTTGCCGAGAGCATAAATGGCATTTCCTTCATCTTCTTCCCCTATATTCTTGGCAATCCGTGTTAATCTCGTAGTTGTAATATTTTCTCCATGAACTACTGACATATGAAAAAATCCAGCGGAAAGCTCTTTCAAGTTCCAGGGAACTCGCGATAAATTATATCATTATCATTACGATATTACTATACAACGTGTATAGAAAGGGTGTGGTCAAAATGAAAAGATCCAAAGTGTATCCGCTTTAGATCTTGTATGTATTGTTACTAAGACATAACTATTAACTTTAATTTGTTTTTTTGAAATATATATATTAAATATGTTTTTTAAATATTTATATTAGATACACAAACGCTCTCGGGCCCAGACACAATAGAATTCCATTGTTCTATGGTAACCAGAGCACTCTAGTCGTTAGTGATGTCATGCGCGTCAGGCGCACATAAGCAAGCAGCAGAGATTATAAATGTAAGTACAGAGAGCTGTAATTTGTTTATTTTGATGTGACGTCACAATATGAATATTAAATTTTAAAATTACATTACAAATTAAAGTTAATAATTATGTCTTAGTAAATCCGCATACAAGATTTATTTAGATCGGACACTTTGTATCTTTTAATTTTTACAACACCTTATTGCACAAGCTAGATAATACTGTTAGCTATAGTTTTTATATTGTAACCGTTCTTTGTCTCTAATAAAATAAAATAATTCGCATTACCATGTGCGCCGCATCTCGTCAATGTGCAAGTAAAAAGCAATGAATCCTCTAAGCATATCATAATAAGAATGCTCCATAACAAATCTTATGAGTAAAAAATATTTTTTATTTTTCGTAAATCATTTCAATAATTAAAGAGTTAATTTGATATTTGTCCTCACTCAATATAGAATCCCAATTTTACAAATAAATAAATTGTATTGTATAAAATACAAAATAACAATCAGACCTTATTCTCCATTGGTACTTCTAAAATATCCGCGAACAACGTTGAAGGACCACGAGTGGGTATAAGCAGTGGGCAAGTGCACTCAGCACGAGTAGTTCCATTTAATATGAAGCTCCATAACTGCGCATACAGAATGTTGTGGTTCCCATTAATTTTCGGTCGTGCAAGAGGTAATCTATGCTATAAAAGTCCGTGAGTTGCACACGGTCGAGAGTCAAATGGTGTATGAATATTGTGCAGTTGCCATTATTTTTCAGAGAATGCACTAGTCCATTTTAAAAGAAGCGATTTTGCAATTTCTCCGCTGCAGATTTTAATCTGCTGGTACCTATATTCATTTTACTATTATGGATATTTTACTAATTGTTATTATTAGGGTAGCATAAGAAAAAAATGCCTGTTGACATTTGAACCGGTTAAACTTCGTTTAGTTCGAATAAGCGTCTGTCACTTTGTCGACTATTGTCTTAATGTAAAAAAAGTTGAATCCATAGAAATCAATATTAATCGTTCACCACCCAGTTTTTATCAGTGGTAGAGAATTTATTCCGCACCTTCGTCAGTAGATCACCGTTTGATACTACATTACAGTTTATAGAGATATTCCGGTAACAAATGGGCTTTCTATAATGGCGGTGGTGACAAATCAAGATGGTGTCCCGATAAACGTCGCATCCAATCACCAGGTGTCCTATTACAAACTGCGTGGTGTTATTTACGCGGTACCAATCAGTATGTAAATATATAGGGTAGGTGAATGCTCTGGAGTGTGTGGGTGCGAGGCAGCGCGGCGTGGCAGCCTTCGTCGCGTCCCGACATAGTGCGCACGCTCATAACACGAGTAACATTATTGGCGCGATCTAAAATTGTGTCGCGATCGCGAACGATCAAGACCGTTTGATCCCCAACTCGATTCAACATGAGGTTGGCCATCTCTGCACTCGTGATTCTTTTGTTACACGTTACCGGAGTGCATCTCGGTCGCGAGGAAATAGAGCGTAACTGCAATAGCGTCGCGTACGACAAGGTGCTGCTGAAACGTGCAACTTTACTGTCGAAATACGTGTTTACGGGCAAAGTGTACGGTGTGAATTACATGAATAGGTCGAGTGTGTATAAAGTGAACATACGGAGGGTGTTAAAAGGGGATTTGAATGATATAGGAGTAGCGGTACAATTCAAGAAGCCGAAATCTTTGCGGTTCAGTGATGCGACTGTGATGGTGGACAGTTTAGTCTCAGTGGACTGCCGGCCATTGCGTGTACGGACTTATGCGATCTTTTTGACGGACAAACGTCGTGACGTTGCACTGCTGAGGCTGAGCTTGGTGGTGCAGCCGGTGGTGCTGACTTTGAGGAACCTTGCTGTCATTGAAGCGGCTCTCAAAGGTAAGTGGAGACTATTATAATTAGCGTAGGGATCATATTTGTAGGTACCGGATTATGTTGCTAAAAGTGTTCGAATAAAATGTTTTAGGAGCTAAAAAGGTGTAAATTTATAAAAAAATGTTAATTGGATAAATATCATTTAATGAAGCTGAGTTAACCAGATGGAGTCAAAGACATAATTATTGTAATTTCTGTTAAATATAAAGAAACTTTTATAGGGGACGATGCAACGTAACCAGTAAAAAATACAAAAGCATTTATGAATAACAAACCATACTACGGATATGCGATTAAAGTAAAATTTTGACAGACACTGCCAACAATTTACATTCAAGTAAGTACAAACTCAAAGATTACTTTTAAACAGACTAATTTGACGATTAATTATACTTCGATCACTTGGATGCTTATTGGAGAGACGTTATTTTCAGACACAAACACACACATAGACAAAACGAAATCAGTATATGTATCTATCTACAAACAAAACTTTACATTAGCAAATGTTGAATGTAACATCTAAGCTTAGATGAAATCGAAATCAGAAACAATAGTGTGAGACGCTACTTGTTAGTCTGGCTAGACATAGAGTAAAGATGCCGAATATGAGATACCATTTTTGTTTTTAGTTGAAGAAAATAAATACTGCAATTGTTTGAGGATGGAATCGAAGTTTCTGGACTGTATTTTTCTGTTTGTATGGCGTGGCAGGAAAGTCTTGATGTCAATATAAATAAAAAGGAGCCCAATTATAGCAAAGGACTTTTAATACTTCTTTACGCACAGACCGCTGGAGCGGAAGAGAGCGACTGTTGCCAGTCTACAAAAATATTAAAATTTTAATGTGGGGTTACTAACAAGAACTTCATGAATTATTACATGAAGTCCAGCCCCCCAATTCTGCTATTTATTTTGATCTGAAACGGATCTGAAACGCTATAGTTTTAATGTTTTCGCTATTCTGCTATCTACGAAAGCAACTCTATAGTTTAGTAGTTAGCAGAATAATAAACGTTGAAACTATAGCGTTCCAGATTCGTTTCAGATCAAAATAAATAGCAGAATTGGGGGGCAAGTCTCTGCAAATTGTGGTTATAATATTACTGCCGAATATAGCCTTCCAACATGGGCATTCTAGGCCATTCTTATAACCCACCGCACTGGCCTAATGCAGTACTTCGGGTGCACAATTTGTAGTTATTGTATTACCGCCATTTTGCTCCGTTAGCCAGCATTAAGGCACTTTGCAGACAGAGAAACTTCAGTTGCAGAAACTATCAACTCAATTGAAGAAACTATCAACTTTTTAAAAGATTTCGCTAAAGGTTGCCAGTTGCAGTACAGCAACAGTTCACGGTTGCCGCAATTCAAAATAAACTTTTCAAATTCATAGTCAACAGTCAGTGATAGCCAGTTGGAGAACCAGCAACTTGACACAACTAGTATAAATTGGATAGTTGCAATTGAAACTGTCGTCGATCATCGAAACTCGCAACTAGAGTTGCTGTCTGCGCAGTTCTTTAGGTTGTATGGAAGCAGTTAGTTGCCAGTTGCCTGTTGCCGCATCATGGAGATTAAAGTTGCTATGTCTGCGGAGCGCCTTACGCTGTAACTGGAATGTAGGGTGAGCAAAATACCATTTTCCAGTGATTGCCAGTTAGAGAAATCTGCAACTTGACACAACTAGTACACATTTTATAGTTGCTATTTGATCATTTAAAACTGATTTAATCATCGTATGCAGCAATTGAAAACTGTTGTCGATCATCGAAACTCGTAACTAGGGTTTCTGTATGCGCAGTTTATTTAGGTTATTATGGAAGCAGTTAGTTGCAAGTTGCCTGTTGCCGCAAATCGGAGATCAAAGTCAAAGTCAAATCGTTTATGCAATATGCAATATACAGTGCCTTTACAGGCACTTATTGACGACAAAACTATGTATATTATATGTAATTCAAATAATAATAAATTCAAATTTAGTTTAAGTTCAGTAGTTTAACTGAATCTAGCACCAGTTCGGATTTCGGGAGAGCCTTCGACCGAGAAGAGCTGACAAGAAACTAAGGAGGCTTTTTCAAAGTTGCTATGTTGCGAGGAGCTCGTTGGCGCAGTGGTTAACACGCCCGGTCTGCGAGTGCTGAGGTTAAGCAACTTTCGCAAAGGTCGGTCATCGGATGAGTGACCAAAGATGTATAATCTCGAGCTCCTCCGTGCTTCGGAAAGGCACGTAAAGCCGATGGTCCCGGCTACATTAGCAGTCGTTACCAACCACCAATCCGCAATGGGCCCGCGTGGTGGCCCGTTCTCCCTATCCATCCATAAGGAAGGCTCGTGCCCCAGCAGTGGGGGCATAAAATGAACTGATGATGATGATGTTGCTAGTTGCTATGTCTGCGGAGCGCCTTACGCTGTAACCGGAATGTACTCGTAAGTGAGCGAAATAGCAATTTCTCTCAAACTGGTTTTACAACATTATTTGTTGACAAAATGCTGCGGTGCACTAAGAATAATTTTGCATAGACTAAATGTGAGTCAGCAAATTTTAATGGACGCCGGGTTTCCCCGCTTACTAAGCTTTTAAAGTGGGAAAGGTAAGGGGCGAAGTTATCGGGCTCAATTGATTGTTTAGTGTATAGTTACTTCACGGGGCAGGTTAGTCATTTGTATTTGTAATCTTTTCTTTTTGAATTTATTTCCTTTTCTTTACTAGTCCTACAATGAGTACCTTTATATAATACTAGCTGACCAGGCGGACTTCGTACCGCTTTGACAGTTTCCATCATTGAGTTAAATATATGTCAATGGTTTCCATGACAACAAAACAAACAAATCATTTTGTATTGGAAAATTAAATTGTCGTTTTTAGTATTTTATTTAATACTATTTTGTTTAATATAGCCTATGTTACTCAGCGCTAATGTAGCATTCTAATGGTGAAAGAATTTTTTAAATCTATCCAGCAATTATTGAGTTTATTCGTTGCAAACATACATACATACAAAAATACAAAGGTTTCCTCTTTATAATATTAGTATAGATGAGGTAGTATACTGCCTTCACCCGATCCGATCCGAACCCTTTGGAGAATCTATTAGGGCACAGGGACACTCTCTAGTGCGTGATGCCGTTCCCTCTAGAAAACCTCTGACGGTGCTTTGTTTCACACGGTTTGAGGTACCCTTTAAGTTTCTCGCCGCCCCGAAAAAGTCCGGTGACCTGAAAATACCCAAGGCAAGCGAATTCACTCAAAAAAATGCTGAAATTATAACTCTAGGAGAATCATGCACACATATATCATAATGATTACAGTAAACATCATGGTGTTGACGCGGTTAAAGCTACGAGCGACCACTATAATACTTACTATAAAATAAAGATGCATAAATAAAGGCGTGGTGGTCATTATCCTCAGGGCGGGACGGCCAGCGAAGCTTTATGCTAGTAGCGCGCTACCGAGCGGTGCTGAGAAAGTCCGGTAGCGCAACCGGTTCTAGTCCCGCTTGTGGAAACATTGTCAATGCTTTTTTTACCCGACTGCAAAGGAAAGGTTATGTTTATCGCGCCTCACTTGTATTAATATTCTTTATTACCTCTTATCAAATTATATTTTGGTAAAATACATTATAATTGTAAAAGAAAAAAAAATTAAAAAAAAATCTCCAGAACCGCTGAACGGATTTACATAATTGAGGTAGCTTTAGATTCGTCTTAGCTGCCCAAGTGTTCTTAGATATAGATGACGTTAAAAAAAAACAAACATGGCGGCTGTGCGACGCCATTAGAGTTGGTGAAAAACATTTTTTTTTTAGAATACTTCATTATGGGTATTAAATTAGATGGCTCAACACAAGGATTTCAAAAAGGTATATTATGAAATTTGTCTAACTAAAACTCGGAGGCATAAAATTTAATGATAAGTCAAATCATTCTCACTTTGTGCGTGCCTTCGACTGTGTTACGTATGATGTTGCATAAATTGAATTTTTATCTTGTTCCGGCCTTTTCAGTTGATTTTCTATTTAGTTACTTATTATTTTTTAGGCAGGCGGGTTTTTGTTTTTTTTTTATTTTTATTTTTTAACTTATTTTTTATTATTATTTACATATAATTTTACGCAAATATTGTTGCGAACAATTTGGAATTTTTTCAACACTTTGCCTTTTTCCAGATTGTTATTTTTTATTGCTATATTAAATTAACCTCCTCTATGGTCCGGCGGTTAAACCACCTGTCTGAGACCCAGAGTTTGTGTACTCGGTTTTTTGGTGGCATGGTTCGCTTTAAGTCCGCCTGACTTGCTACCACTGTCTTATCAAGTTTGTCGTCACAAGCGACAGATTTCTGATAGCCAGTTCCTCATGAAATAAGGATTCCAGATGAAGTGCGCCGCAACCTTCGGGCCTATTATCATTTACCACCAAGAGAGTTAAAAGCCAAGCGCTTGTGTAAAATAAGTTCATAATAAATATTTACAGTTAGTTTACAACTGATAGAAACGCGCAAGTAATACTAGAATATGTTATCGTAATTACCAGCTGGGCGGTTCAGCTGTCAGTCGGTGTAAAACCTTGCTTGGTTACCTGAACGTCGCACTGGGCGAAGACCGCGATTTCAATATTGAAATTGTTTATGACGAACACTAGATCGGAATAAGTTTATATCTGCAAATTCCAGTTCAGTATCTAATTTACGCGTAACACTATATGTTTTACTGTTTTTTTAATTCTTTACAGGTTATGTTTGATAAGGCCGAAGGTGACTTCACCCGAAATCCTCAACTACACTTTCTCTTGCTGCCGGAACACAACAATGCTCCAAACATTCATGTTATGGCGACATATTTAGATAACATGGTGGTAGCTAGCCAGGCGGACAAACAAGTCCTAACTACCGGTAATGGGACCAATGGATTAACGTACTCTTCAAGGGAGGAGGAACTCTAGGTGCCTTACAAATAAACAGAGAATTGGCTACGAATAGTTATTCCAAACAAAGTTAAACACAGAACTTAACTTGAACAAAAAAAAAAACTTAAAATAATTAGAAAATTAAAAACTAAAGACCTATAAATAAAAGATGTCCTCCAACTGTGGGCTCATGGGAACGGTCCCAAGAATGCTGGCAACATTGCCCCTTTGGATTGCCCCTTTGGATTGCCAAACTAATACGCTGGCAAAGGTAGCTGCAAGCCTTCCTGTCACCGGAGGCCTCAATAAGGCGAGCACTTAACTCTTTGACCAGCTGCTTTGCCGCCGGCCCCCATGGACCCGTTGTTTCCACCGCAAACGGAACAAATAAATAATTACGACCTAGGTTTGCGTATTTGTGCCGTTTGCGATTTTCAGCGCTTACAGCTTAATTATTTTTTCTTTGTTTTTTTTCTAGTTAAGTTCTGTATTTAAGTTCGGATATTGTAAGTAATTACATAAATAAGTAAATAAATAAAGTTATTTCGTGTTTTGTCCCTTTTACTCTGATTTGAAATGAAGTTTACATAGTGGAAACAAAACACTGAATACTTAGAAAATACGCAGTTTATTCGCTGCTTATTTCTCTAAGAATTATAGAAAATAAAAAATAAAATAAATAGACCCTAGATATTACCATCCAGTGGAGGTTGCTTAACTTATAAGATTACAACTCGATCTGATGTAAGCAGCAGTCGCCAAATTACACATTGTGGTATCATGTACATTTGTTAATAAAGAGTCAGCGCTCCGCTTTGTTTCGCATAAGTATACTGTAGTTGAGTGATAGCAACAATAAAGTCAAGTGTTGGCGCCAAACACGAGTTACACTCGACTTCGGTGCTTCATAATTATTTTCTAACCTACTTATAATATTACCCCAAGTTTACTTTGAGTCAGTTTATCAGTTGTCAGCTCTGTGCCATATACTCGTAAGTAGAAGAGATGTGTCAAGTAAATAAATAAAATCAGTATTTTTTAAATGCAAATCACAATGACAATTTTTGGTAATGTATTTTGTGTCTTTTGCTTTTTTTACTACCTACATTATTATACTTATAAAAATTACAATTTTTTTTTTTGTAAAATTGCTTGTGTGTATCATATATGTTTAATGTAGTGTAGTATATATTTTTTATAACTAAACATACCACTCTGAACTATCGTTAATTGAATGTTTGATATACGGTCAAAGTAGTCACGATTGCACATCAGACTACAAACAAACAAATTATCAAATTTCCTCAATAGATGTTCAAATAATTTTTAACGCAAATTTTGTTGCGACCAAATTACAAAAACACAAATGTTGAAAAAAATTTCCACGAGCAGGATTTTTGTGTTTTTGTAATTTGGTCGCAACAAAATTTGCGTTAAAAATTATTTGAACATTTATAAATAGCTTGCTTACTTCTTAACTGATCTTTAATATTTGTAAAAATATTATGATCGGATGTTAGTGATGGTAGTTGTTGACATTGAATGGGCGCCTTTGGTTTTCAAAGTAAAAAGTGTTGATTAATTTCGGCGGGCTGGTTAGAACCATGATAGCTCAATTGGAAGAGCACCTGACCCGGAATGTCAGAAGGGTGCAGGTTCAAATCCTGCTCGTGGAAATTTTTTTCAACATTTGTGTTTTTTTTTTCCTCATTAGACTTTGAACTATATGTGTATGGCATAAGGTTGAAAATTTATTGAAGAAATATAACAGTTTTGTCAGGCGTCTGTACTTATACTGTGCCTAAGTTCAACCAAAAATCTATGTAAAGAAAAACTTTAGAAAAACTTAGACGGTGTTTCCATTTCCCAAGGCAAATTGAAACTCATACCTTCCGTTTTAACTGAATCAAGCTGCAAGTTCATACTTTCTAATATAAGAAAGTAGGCAGCCTACCTACGTGAGACTTCGTTTTTAATAAAAATATGGGCTAGCAAAAGTTTTAGCTCCTTGGACGTATGTCAGACCTTCATCAGAGCGGGTGTTGATATCGTATCCGACACACTTGCTTAAATCGGATCTTGCCGAACCGAGTGTATTATCTTCTTAAGATATGAATATCCACTTCAGACACGCCCTTCTTATCTCATTTAAAACAAGGGTTGTATCATATTTGACGAGGCGCATTTCTAACAGTAAATATTTTGGACCCTTTCCTTTTACACAATAATACTGAGCTAAATAAACAACTGGACTTGGAATTGAAAACTTGTCGGTATTATTCTTGATATATAGGTAGATGCTATTTTATTGTATAACTTTGTAGCTATTGTAATTTGTCTTGTGTATGTAAATAAATAAATAAAATATTATGTTAGCTTGCCTGAACTATCTATACTGGGCAAGCGTGGTGGGTTATGGCCCAATCTTCCTATGGACTATTGTACATGTACCTACGTGGCCTTCCCACTATAGGTTGATGATTAATGATAAGAATATTTTACAATTATACATGATATATATGATAACCGCCTCTGTGGTCTAGTGGCTAAGACCATCGGTTTGGACCCAGAGGGCCCGGGTTCGATTACCAGTGGGGGGTACATGTTTGTGTACTTAGTTTGGTTGGTGGTAGGGCTTGTTTGTCCGCCTGGCTAGCTACCACCATCTTATCTAAATATGTCGCCATAACATCAATGTTTAGAGCATTGTTGTGTTCCGGCAGTTAAAAATAAGATAGCCAGTGCCTCACTAGTTGACGGTCCCGGGTGAAATGTGCTTCCACCATTGGCTTTATCATCGTACATCGTGCGTGACGACGATGATGCGTCATCGTCACTGCGAATGCATGGCTTAGCTGAGAAATGCTGAGCTTAATGCACAATTTAATGTGTTAAGAGTTTACTGAGCTACTGAAGATTCCTGATACACATGCTACGGACCCCTAAGGGGTCCGTGGTCCCCACTTTCAGAAAGCCTGGTATAAGCAAACCATACTAAGTATATTTTTTAAATTATTTGAATTTTTGCATTCACAATATTAAGCGCTGGACTTGTATCGCTGCAGACTATTATTATGTGCGTTATGTAGTTACAAGATATTATTTTATCTTCGAAATAAGTATGTTTTTACACAATTTTCTAAGCGCACAAACCAGTAGTTAGGGCATATCCCTTTCAGTAGTCATAAAGTAGTGCTAATGTGCCAAAGAAAGTAATTTATTGCCTATAAAATGCTCTCCAGGGGATTACATAGTAAGTAACCGCTTCTGGTCCATCCTCCTGTCATACTCGTATTTACGATCCATTGTGATGGACGGTCAGGGAGCAGAGGCAAATGTAATTTTGAAATGGTGGACATGGACCCGGCAGTTTTTAAAAGCACTGCTCGTTTTGGTTCTTTTTAGGGTTCCGTAGCCAAATGGCAAAAAACGGAACCCTTATTGATTCGTCATGTCTGTCTGTCTGTCTGTCCGTCTGTATGTTACAGCCACTTTTTTTCGAAACTATAAGAACTATACTGTTGAAACTTGGTAAGTAGATGTATTCTGTGAACCGCATTAAGATTTTCACACAAAGATAGAAAAAAAACAATAAATTTTGGGGGTTCCCCATAACTGAAACTCAACATTTTTTTTCATCAAACCCATATGTGTGGGGTATTTATGGATAGGTCTTCAAAAATAATATATGAGGTTTCTAATATAATTTTTTTCTAAACTGAATAGTTTGCGAGAGCTTCCAAAGTGGTAAAATGTGTGTCCCCCCCCTGTAACTTCTAAAATAAGAGAATGATAAAACTAAAAAAAATGTATGATGTACATTACCATACAAACTTCCACCGAATATTGGTTTGAACGAGATCTAGTAAGTAGTTTTTTTAATACGTCATAAATCGTAAACCGCAATTTACCTTTCATGAAAAACATCGATCAAAGTTACAACGAACTACAAGAACTTTAATATTACGTTACTTGCTGCTGCGTAACCCTTCGTGGGCGAGTCCGACTCGCACTTGGCCGCTTTTTTCTCAGTTGTTAATCTGGCTGGAATCTGCTGTTTGTCTGTATTAACAATTTAAAGGCAATCAGTTTCGTTTAAAAAGAAAAAGGTATTCGGTGCTGTTGTAAAATTAAAACGCGTAGTAGTGAAAATATAATTTATGATTTTCCCGGTCTTTTTATAAATGGCTGCATACATTTACGGTGTAGATTTTCCCAAAACGTATGCGATTTACAAACATGTTATTTTAATGGAATACCTAAAAACCCTCCAGTAATACGGGTAAGGCACACTAGCGCCACCAATTGATAATTTGACAATTACTAACGGACCGGATCTTTTTTAAACATTGCGTACCGTCCGACAACAGGAAAGCATCCATAGTATTTATTTAATAACTGTGCACTACTTTTTGTTGCGTGGTTTATTCACAAAACGGGCTATCGCATTTATTCACAACAATGGCCACTATTGGTGTTAGCGAATGAATACAAAAACAAACCTAAAAGTAGTGCACAATTATTAAATAATAGATGTTTACCTAGTGTCGGAAGGTCCGAAATGTTTGAAAAAAAATCAAGTTTAGTAGTTATCAAATTAAATCCATTAGCGGCGCTAGTGTGCCTTACCTTTCGCCTTAAGTAACACTTGTATACCTATATCAAACAAACTTTTATTGGATCTGATTCGAAATATGTTTGACATCATAGTGCAAAAGCAGCCCTTGCCAGCCGGTATGTAAGGCACCGCGGCTACTCTATTTTTAAATTTTCGATAAGATTCAGTTCTCAAGCTCCGAAGTAGCTACATGCTACGGGAATATTAAATTTTCTGCTTTCATGTCCCCAGAAAGTTCGCTCACGTCCCGAAGTTCCGTTTACCTGTTCACCGCGGTTCACCAGGAGTTCACCAGGAGATATTAATTTTATGAAAACCCCCCAACTAGTGAAGTAAACTTTTGTTGGCAAATGGAAGAATTTGTCTACTTTGCGCTATTTGCCTGAAGTTTAATCATAATGGCAAGTTCATATTCGAGCTTCTTATCGCGAGGGTAGTGGGAGCAGTTTTAAGATGTTTGTGCTGTGGCTCGTGTGATTCGCGAAATTGGAACGTTTTAGTTGAGAAAGGGTTTATGCGCTTATACTGTACTCTGTAGACAGAAGTTTGTGCAACTCGGAGAAATATCAACGTATTCATCTAACTAATATGATGAGGAAATTCTGATCTAAGGACTCCTGGAGCTGCATAAATGTGTAACCTACCTTTCGATCATCGACAGTCGTTTTTTGTTTTAATCGTTTCTCTTTTGATTTTGTTTAAGAAAACATTTATTTAACAAACACGCACATAAATGACATACACGTAAGTAAACAAAGTAAGTAAATCTGCCACCTATGTTTTTTATGTGTTAAGTTTTTATTTTTTATTTTTAAATCAATATAAACACCAAGATATGCATCGATGTTGCATGTATATTTCAAGACTTACTTGAAATAGCATTTAACTTACAGATAATATACTATGCGTTTTAGGTTCATACTATCGTAACCGCAAACTGCCTCTGTACCACAAAACTAGTCACTACTGACTTAACCCACTCCAAAACAAATCTAAACTTACTTAATCAGAAGGCTTAAGCGGCTTGCACCAAAATCTTAAACATGGCTTTAGCGATTATTCTGCTCTAAATATAACCTCAGATAGTTGTTTAGGGTTAATGATGTTTAATTTCTTTTATCTACACTAATGTTGTAACATTCTACTTATGTTTCCAATACTTGACTTATAATTACTACTGTTATAGCGCAGACAACAAAACACTCAATTTAAGCAATTTCACATGATGGTATAATATCCACATCGATATCGTAAAATCTCATTATAACATCAATAAAACGCGACCGATTAACCTGGCGAGCCTTATGTCAAAATCCTCATACAAGTTGTATAAAATTTTGATATTAGGCTGGCTTTTGAAAACAGTTGGGTTATACGTGAAAACTTCGTCGAAACTACTAAACTTACATACACAAAACTCTTTGGTAAGATCTTGTGCCAATTAAATAAAAAAAGAACAGCGCGCGCTCGCTCCTGATTGGCCCTGCGAGCGCAGCTGCGCTCTCATTGGTTAGATTTTAATGGCGGCAAGTTCACTGTGACAATACACGTACGCGTGAATTTAATGTTTCGCAATGTGTTTTGTTTTTAAAATACAAATTAAAAGTTAAAAATGGACAGCGACGATGATATTTGTACGCCTCCGGATATTCTAGAATTGGCAACAAAAGTAACTCACAATCTTTTGCCAGAAAAATCTAGAAAATTATATGAAAAAGAATATAATAACTTTTTGGCATGGAAGATCGAAAAGAAAACTACATCATTTTCTGAAAATGTCATTCTTGTGTATCTCAAAGACCTCTCCGACAAATTCAAGCCATCTTCTATGTAGGCTAAATATTCTATGCTCAAGTTCACACTGAGTATCTACAACAATATTGATATCACGAAGTATTCAAAAGTCATAGCGTTCCTGAAACGCAGTTCAGAAGGACACAAGGAAAAAAAGTCCTTGACGTTTACATCAGGTCAAATAAAGATTTTCCTGGAAGATTCACCAGATATTTTGTATCTTTTTGAAAAGGTAAGTGTATTTTAGATCTGTTATTTAATCTACCTAGACTTACGTACTACACACGTAAGTTATCTAGACACTCCGTTTAAGCGCTTTGTGTATAAATTAGGTAGTAGGTACATACCTACACTTTACTACTTCATAAATCATAGTTTTTGCCTTGGCTATGTACCTCAAGCTTATTATATCGTTTATTGTTACAGGTTGCACTAATCTTCGGCATAATGGGGGCATGCCGAAGGCAAGAGCTATACAACATCCAGTTCGATGAAGTCTCTAACATAGACGACAGTACAATCATGGTGAAAGTTTCGAAAACAAAAACGAAAATAGATCGTTCTTTCGTTGTGACGGGCAACTGCTATGCCGTATGTAAAAAATACATGGAACTTCGACCCACCCCCTGTCGAAACCCTGCCTTTTTCTTGAGCTATAGATCGGGGAAGTGCGTCGATCAAAGAACTGGTATTAATAAATTTGGTGCTCTGGGAAAAACTATCGCAAGTTTTTTGAATCTGCCTAACCCAGCGTTGTACACGGGGCATTGCTTCCGGCGCACCTCGGCGACCCTTCTCATAGATAGCGGTGGTGATTTGACCGCACTGAAACGACACGGGGGGTGGAAGTCTTCTACTGTGGCTGAAAGCTACATTGATGAGTCTTTAATGAATAAAATTCAAGTCTCAAATACGATCTTGAACAGTATAGAAAACAAGACGAATGAAGTAATTATAAATATTCAGACTCCGTCTACGAGCTCTACTGCTTGCCCCGCGACCGCTACAGCTGCTGGATCAATAATTAACATTAACTTTCAAAATTGTACCATCCAAAATTTGAACAATTATTATAAATAAACTATTGTCAGCTTTTACTCTTGTTGTTTGACTAATTGCATTAGTGAAGATAAAGTAGTGTATGCAACTGCATATAACACGGGTATTAAAACACTCGTTACTATTATGAAACTCGGTGCGCTCGTTTCATAAACTCACACTCGTGTTTTAATACCCTTCATTATATGACAGTTGCATAAACTACTATTAGCTGTTTTAAAATATTTTATTCGTTTTTTTGGTGCAATTGACTGTTAAGGGAATGTCAAAAAAAAATCCCAACAAAATTCTTGATTCCCATCCCATTTTCATCTTAATCATGATCAGACTATAAATGTAATCCACTGCTAGACTACGGTCATCGGATCAGGGGATCAGGGGATCTCGAAACTGAAAGTGACATGAAATACATTATGAACAAAATATTATTTACAATTTGATTACTAAGGTAAATATCGTTCGGGAATTTTCCGTGTCCAAAACAAGACTCGTAATTGATAGTATCATACCGTAAGAATCAATCACCGATTAAAAAAGCGCTCCCCATGACGCAATCTTAAGGCATTCTGTGGTTGTGAAAATGAGACGCGTGAAGCGGCGTATATACACGTCTCTTGTTTTCACAACTGTAGTAATACTACTTTTAGAGCTCAAGGTATGGTCCCAGGTCACACTACGCTGAGCCAATGTCGGCAAAGGGTGGTGAAGGTATTATTAATCATGTTTGTTTCGTCACTTAATACCTCGAGCAGTAGCTATGCAGCCACAAAAGCGGCGGAGCAAATTTACTTACACCCCTTTTGCACCGGCAACTACGAGTAAACACGGTGGTTGCAATTTTAGATAGCAGCGTAAAATGGCGCTTCGTGTAAAACTTACTGTAAAAGTCATTTTATTATTAATATTAGTGTAGGATGCAACCTGTGCTGACACCGTGGCTCCCTCGCATGTTCGCGCCACTTCTCTTTATGTGGGGGCTGCTGCGGTAAGCGCTGAAAATCGCAAACGGCACAAATACGCGAACCTGGGTCGTAATTATTTATTTGTTCCGTTTGCGGTGGAAACAATGGGTCCATGGGGGCCGGAGGCAAGGCAACTTGTTAAAGAGCTAAGTGCTCGCCTTATTGAGGCCTCCGGTGACAAGAAGGCTGGCAGCTACCTCTGCCTAGCTTGGCAATCCAGAGGGGCAATGTTGCCAGCATTCTTGGGACCGTTCCCATGAGCCCACAGTTGGAAGACATATTTTATTTATAGGCATTTAGTTTTTAATTTGCTATTTTTATTTCCTTGTTTTTTTTTAAGTTCAGTTAAGTTATGTTTCTTTTTTTTTGTTTTAAGTTTTGCTTATAATAATAATAATAATAAATATTATTTTAGATTATTTGTACAAACCCTATTAATGTGTTAGTACATAGTACATTGTACATTGAAACTTAACTCAAGTGTGAGTAAATGTCAACAATTTAAAATCTGAATTAAAAAAATATTATTAACGTTTTATTTTTTATATGCTTATAAAAAGTAAGACGTTGTTTATGTTTTAAATTGCAGTCTGTATGTGTAATAATTATACATAATAATGTTTTTAGTTCTTTTCTTAAGGTTGTCAAGAAAACGTCAATTTTTGTATTTGCTACCTTTCAGATATGTTTTAATATTAACCTATTTCGTCCCACATCTCGGCAAAGGTCTATACCAAATCCTTACATGCATGGTACGTGGTAGATAGTCACTGGCGTGGTAGTACACATACCTCGAAAATAAAGGTTTATGTAAACTTTCTCTTTTACTGGTTGTCTCGACTTTAGTATTGCAGAAAAGGGCTTAAAAAGCCACGTCTTTTGACGTATAATACTTATTGCTTTTCAACAAAAGAGCCGTCACTTGGAATTTCTGAGCGTGGAGTGGTTTCTTTTCTCTTGGGTCTGAGTCTGAGGGTAGAGCGCAAATTGGTAGCTAAGCTGCCACTAGATATTGGACTCTATTAACTTGGAATAAGAGTGAAAAATTAACAATGTAAGAGTTAATACATAGTTTAATATTCATAACTTTTCATTTACTAGAATTATAATTAAAAAGAAATCGTTAAAGGTTTTTCGTATTATCAATTTTAGGATGTATTTTAAAACAGCATAAATATTAATGTGCTGTTATTATGAAATTTGATAATAGACCTGTAATCATAATTTAATTATTCATAAGTTAATTTCACACTTAGAGCTCTGGGGATTGAACCAGGATTTCTCGCTTTGCTTGATAGCGCAGTGGTTAATGCGCTCGGTCTGCGATTGCTTAAGTTAAGCAATTTTCGCAAAGGCCGGTCATCGGATGGGTGACCAAAAATGTATCATCTCGAACTCCTCCGTGCTTCGGAAAGCACGTTAAGCCGTTGGTCGCGGCTGCATTAGCAGTCGTTAACAACCACCAATCCGCAATGGGCCCGCGTGGAGTTTATGGCACGTTCTTCCATATCCATTCATAGGGAAGGCTTGTGCCGCAGCAGTGGGGACATAAAATGAGCTGATGATGAACTAGAAAATCAGTCGTTAGGCTACCGACGACGTTTTACACAGCATCCATCTTTGTAGTTGGTAGTGGTACTCCATGAAGAAGTTGGTAGTTATATAGGTACATACGCCAGCACAGCAGACTACAACAAACTGTAAAATTTTCTCAATAGACTTTGAATTTTATGTCTTAGTCATATGGTTGAAAATGTATTGAAGAAGTTTGACAGTTTTGGATAGGTTGATGTGCACACGTCTGTACTACCACAGATTAACTTATAATGATACAACTACTAAGAGATAACCCGTAAATATATCTATATTGTTTGTAGCTTAAATCAGCACAGAGCGCATAAATATTCTCATCTATCTATCTCTCTATACTAATATTATAAAACTGAAGAGTTTGTTTGTTTGTTTGTTTTTTTGTTTGTTTGTTTGGTTGAACGTGATAATCTCAGGAACTACTGGTTCGAATTATTATTTTTTTGTTGAATAGTCCATTTATTGAGGAAAGCTATAGGCTATAGTACATCACGCTATGACTAATAGGAGTGGAGCAGCAATCGCTAATTAACGTGGGTGAAACCGCGGGGCATAGCTAGTTATTAGATATAATGACTTGTCCTGACTGATTCATCATCGCCGAGCCTAAACCGCTGAAGCTAATTAGATGAAATTTAAACTGTTGGTTTTTTCAGTGGCGTAACCTGCCACTAAGAAAGGATTTTACGGAAATCATACCCTAAGGGGTTCAAATAGGGGGTGAATGTTTGTATGAAAGTCAGTTTCGAAGTAAAATACATGAAAATTGGTATTTGGCTTTTTGAAAAGAAATAAAGAATGACGTGTCTCAGGAATTTTGTTTATTTTCCTTTAAAGGAGTAAAAAAAGGAAGAATTTTTGTTGGGGAAATTGTTATTTTTGAGTTAATTATAACTATAAAAAGGAATAATTTAATCGATCTATAGATTTTTTAATAAAAATTAAGAATGAAGTCTTTCAGCATTTTCCGAAAAACCTCCTCTAGAGAGGTGAATAGGGGTGGAAAGTGTGTACGGAAAAGTATTATTTTTAAAGAAATTATGAAGAGTTTCAGGATTATCCCTATAGATTTTGACGGCTTATGACTTTTATTACAAACAATCACTATTCCACGTGAGCAAAGCCGCGAGCAATAGCTAGTACACTCATTAATATATTCGGGCTTGCTTAACACTGAAATTGCATTTTCACTTATTATGTAAGTGGTTGTAGAATGTAAGAGTTGTGATGCGTAGGTAAGTTGTATTGCAAAAAGCCGTTTACGTTTACTGCCTTTTTACGTCTTAACGCTGTGAGAAAATTACTCCTCTTGTTAGTTTGAAATAGCTGTTGGTTAGTTATTAAGTAAGATATTATTACACTATCTCCTGATTAAAGGCAGATTTTTGCCTGTACCTTATGTCAGACGCAAACTATTTGGCTGTGCGAATTAAGGTGAAGGGTAAGGCACACTAGCGCCACCAATTGATAATATGACAATTACTAACGGACCGGATCTTTTTCTTTTTTTTTAAACATTGCGTACCGTTCGACAACAGGAAAGCATCCATAGTATTTATTTAGTAATTGTGCACTACTTTTTGTTGCGTGGTTTATTCACAAAACGGGCTACCGCATTTATTCACAAACAATGGCCACTTCAGGTGTTAACGAACGAATACAAAAACAAACCTAAAAGTAGTGCACAATTATTAAATAATAGATGTTTACCTAGTGTCTGAAGATCCGCAATGTTTGAAAAAAAGTCCAGTTTAGCAGTTATTAAATTAAATCCATTAGCGGCGCTAGTGTGCCTTACCCTTCGTTTTAATAAGACCTACAAGACGCCATGCGCTTAAGTAAAGACATTAAAGTCATATGCGCCTGCCACCATGTGTCAAGTGTCTATAAGTATTAGATGGCCAAATATATTTATTATTATAACGTAACTTAATCACTTAAATCATTTATGTTCAGAAAAGTGGGAAAAAATCCTTAATGTTTATACTTCTCCATGGTAGAAGTGAGCTCATTAGCTATTTGAGACTTTCCTTGCCTTAAGGCTATAGGGGGTTAATGTTACTCGCGTCCGTAGGTTTACCCTTGAGACCCTACACGTGACCCCTGGGTGGTGCTAAATAAGTGACATTGTCTGAGTGGTAGAGCCACGCTGCGTTGCAGCACGAAATGGGCCGGCTCGCCCGGCGTAATACCACCCTTTCACAGAATATCGGCGTGAAGCAATGGCACTCGTTGCTGTTGTGTTTCGTCCGGTGAGTGAATATACCGGAGGCCCATCTCTCACCCCTCCCCCCTCCCGATTCCTACTTCTTCCTCAAGATCCAACTCTTTCCTCAAGGCCGGCAACGCATCCGCGAATTACTTTGATTTTGCGGTTGGCCGTGGGCAGCGGTGATTACTTTTCATCAGGTGTCCCGCCTGCTCGTTTGCTTCCTTTTAATTTAAAAAAAGACAGTTTTAACAGCATTGTTGTGTTCCGATCGTTAAACATAAGATTAATAACCAGTTCCTGAGTAGGTAGTTGAGGATACAAGGTGAAGTGCGTTTCCTCGATCTCATCAGCATAATCGTCACTTACAGGTAAGATAAGCACTTTCTATTAAAGAATAAATTTTGAAACAATGACCCAGTATCTCTAACTATTCATGATTATGTATGATTATTCTACAATTTAATATCGAAATCATTCATTTCAATATTCATTGAAACCTATTTGCGTGAACAACGCTCATCGGAGCATCTATCATCTCATTTTAACACATCATTAATTTATTAAGTTGTATGTCATTATAAAATTTAATTGGAATAGAAAGTGGTAAACTATCCACGGTTTCTATTGAACATAAAAACAATTCTTTTGTTGATTCATCTGTGATATTCGATGAGCTATCATCAACAGATTGTATACGAGCAAATAGGCTATTCCTTTTTGCATGCAACATTTTTAACTGTACTTCCGTAGTCGTTCTTGGAGGCATTGTAAAATAACGAACGTAACTACGTGCGAGACAAACAATCTATTCAAATAAAAACGATGAGGAACAGCGATGGGAGCTGTGTAATCTTCACAAACTTGTAACAAATTATTACTGTGCGGTGCGATCGAAACTATGAATCCAACTAAACTGTTATAATTTACTACATAACAGTAAGCGAAAAATATCTAAAACCGTTAGGTAATTACTAGTTAGGTATATTAGTATTTGAGTGGAAAAACAACGAATAAAAAGATGCGAGTTGTTACGTACTATTTATATTTAAATAGGTATCAACGTAGGCTACATAAACAAACGAACACGATAGATGCGTTTGACAATAGCGTTAGGTATAGCTCGCGCCAAACTTCTAGTCCCCTCTGAAGTTGCTTCGTTGCGCAGCTGTACATTCAGACCACACTTCGCCCTACTGACGCCTATTTTTTACTACTGCGACGCGAATCGCGCCAACTTCAGAGGGGACTAGAAGTCTGGCGCGACCTCTACCTAGTTAGTGACTATACACAGATAAGGATACTTAAGTCTAAACCTAAAATGCCTAGCTTGCGGGTTCATCTACTAAAATAGCTAGGTATTTAGGTGCGGTGCGTTTATTCCCTATGGAATAAATACTAGAAATGCGATTCTACAACTACATAGTTCAAATCCGGCTTGATTTGGAACACAAAATGGTGGCGCGGGCGATGCTATAATTTATAGTGGACTGTATTTTTATTGGCGTTATACTAGGCGAGGTTTCGAACTGCGAGGGATGGCGACGAGGGCAATGGGTATATAGTTCGATGGAGAAAAAAAGGAGGAAATACCTTGATCAGCAAGCGGCAGTAGGCACCACGTGACCAGCAGGCGGGTGAGCAGTCTGAACCGGCACCAGGTTGGAGGCCTGTGGATGAAGTTGACTGGAATACAGACCTGGACCACCAGCGCGTGGTCTCTCACAGGTTTTAACACTCGTAACGCGGTAATAGCTATCAGACAACCAAAAATGGAGATCTCCTCTAAGCGCGGGTGGCCATCTTTTCAAAACTCTGTCGTTGCACTAATTTGCGATTGCAGTCGTAGCGAGCTCGTTGGAGTGCTGCGTTCTATATTATGCGTCTCGCTCTTGTGCGCGAGAAAGGTATGTATTGGAGGGAGGTGGGTAAAGGAAGCTAGTAAAGCGCCAATCAAACTACTTTTATCAAATAGGAAAACATTACGATAGCGAAAACTATATTTGCGCGGCAAATTTATAAGTCATCAACAGGCGCAACCAAGTTACATAAGTTTTTAATTAAACTAAACTTAAAATATATTGACATACTCGATATACGCGCGTTTTTCATCCTGACGTTTCGAATATGTCTGTGACTCCCCGGACGCAGTGGTAGGCGTAAGGCCTTTTTTTACTCTGACAAGAACCACAATAAAAAAGGGTAAGTGTTTCGAACCCCTTGCAAGGCTGGTGGTAGTCGCTCTCGCTATCTATCTCAAAGTCATAAGACAAATGCCACCTAAACGCAGAAGTAGTAGTGGTAGTTTTATTCTTCTGAATGATTCCTGAACTCCTGGATCGTTTACATTACAAACTTATCTTCCTGCATCTCCCCGGACTTTCACTGTGACCTGTGCTCTACCTGCAACCACAGAATAAAGAGACCCATAAGGTAAGCTTTATACATACATACATACAACGCACACATAGACCCTCTTACGGATATGGGATCTCGGAACAGGTCGGAACAATAAGAGTGCAGCTATTGCTAGAACTTTGTCTGTGACTGGTTGTCACTGACAGTGAAGCTGACACACCATATTAGAGGCGGAGAGGAGCTGAGAGGAACGGCGCTGTGTGAAAATTGACCAATAGAGTTCCTTTGCGGAGAAGAGACGTTAAAATAAAATAATTCTATTGGTTAATTTTAATCAGCTCCTCTCCGCCTCAATGGAGTACTTATTAGCTTTAAGCTTCAGTTCTTATGTTATATGGTCCTATGGTCCTATAGTATAATAGTACCTTTCAATCGGATCACAGTCACAAATGCTGATTGGCGACAGAAAAAAGGTTTTAGTATGGTGGCCATATACAGATCGAACAAAGTTTCCTCTCTGATGACCGGTAAAGACTGTACTGTTTTATCAAGGTAACACGAACAGAAAACATTAATATGAAACACTTTATAATCTACCCTCGTTTATTGACACTTCGAACCACTTGCGAGGCCTGTGGTCAAGCTAAAACGATTAATTTCAACATTTTCTCATCAATAAGTCTTTATTACTGTAATGCCGGCACTCGGCCGTAAAGAGAAAATAAAAGAGAAAATATAGAAACAACCAAAATCCAAAACTTTGACAATGACTTATTTGACGAGTTATAAAAACCGAAGCTTGTGGATTTTATGTTTACTTTGGTCTTATATTTCACACGTCGTTTGTGAATTATAAGAAGACATAAAAGTTTTGTTTTATGACCACGTGAGCGACCCACTCGCAGTGGACAAGAGGGCAGTAGGACTACTCCATTACATTATTGTAACCGAGAATATAATAAACGATTTCTACTTTATGTTTGTGTTTTGTTCGCTTGTTGCAACGAAACGTAAATGTATCAAAGTGCTTAGTGCTAGTTGGTAGAAAATGGTAGAAAATGAGAAGTGTAAAAATTTTGCCATAAAAATTCTAGTTTTCGTTATCGTGATCGTATAGCGAACGAACACACAATATATAGAGACACCCAATGGTTGTCCTGTATGAAAAGGCTTGTTGAAATTAGTAAAATAAATAAATCTCACAATTTGAGGAACTCCTACTTAAAAGTGAAAATTGACATATTTGTATTAACTATTCTTCTTCGTTATTTTAAGTGAATTTTCTAAGTGTTTGTGACATTTTTTGTAGTTTTATTATACCTGTTTGTTTTAGTTCATTTCATTAGTACCTTCGCACGACCGGTCATTGTAAAAATAATTGTGGGAGACCATAGTCCAGCAGTGCACTTCTGTCTTTTAAGATGATGGCGATGATGATGATAATTTACTATTTTTATACTTTTTGAAGTTTTTCTCGTTAACATCCTTATTCTGTAACAGTTGTGAAACACTGGACTATTTCATATTGTTTTTTGCATTGACTATGCGGTATGCCATATTTATATCGAAAATGAAAAAAGCTAACTTGGAAAGCTTGGCTGTTGAAGCTTAAACTGTAGTGGTAGAGCTTCCCGATTCCTACTCCCTCCTCAAAATCCAACTCCTTCGTCAAGGCCGGCAACGCATCTGCGATTACTTTAGTTTTGCGGGTGTCCATGGGCGGCGGTGATTACTTTGCTGCTCGTTTGCCTTCTTTTTAACATAAAAAAAACTATTTGAAAATGCTTTCCTAATATTAAATAAAGTAACTACAGTAAATAAAGCGAGTAACTACTTATGTAAACTAGATTCTGCATTGCTATTCCAGGAGGTCGTGACGATGATGCAATTAAAAAACAGTCAGAATTCCATTAAAATTTTACTGGATGACGACAAAAATTAGTTGCTAAAAATCAGTTGCTGACCCCTACAGTTAATAACTAGCGGCCTGCCTCGGCTTCGCACGGGTGTACTTTTATTTTTAAGCATTTTTTAAAAATGTAGCCTATAGCCTTCCTCAATAAATGGACACATCATCATCATCATCATCTTTTCCGGTACGCGGTCGCCACTCGAGGACTGTTCCGCCCCAGCGGCCATCAGTCCTGCGAGCAATGTGCCCAGCCCACTGCCACTTGAGCTTAGCAACTCTTCGGACTATGTCGGTTACCTTTGTTGTTCTGCGGATCTCCTCATTTCTGATTCGATCTCGCAGAGAAACCCTGAGCATAGCCCTCTCCATCGCTCTTTAAGTGACCTTGAGGCTTCTGATAAGGACCATAGTGAGCGACCACGTTTCAGTCCCGTATGTCATCACTGGCAACACACACTGGTCAAAGACTTTCGTCTTGAGACACTGCGGTATATCGGACGAAAAGATATTTCGTAGCTTACCGGCTTAATAAATATTAAATATTCAACACAAAAATATTTTTTCAATTCGAACCAGTAGTTCCTGAGATTAGCGCGTTCAACCAAACAAACAAAGTCTTCAGCTTTATAATATTAGTATGATGAACAGGAAAAAATACGTCGATCGCTGGTTCGTATCGAGCACTGGTGCACCCTACACATTGTCTATAACTACCTACTCTTGTGTACTCCAAAGACCGTCAAGAGTTTGGGGACTTGCGGCTACATTTCCCAAAGGTCGTCGGTGGTACTAGTAGACGAGCTCGTCCCACTTTAACGACCTGCGGACTAACACTTTATCTTTATAGCTCCTTCACGGAGAGACGATTTGTAATAGAAAGGTCTAAATATTCATTTGGATGATAATTAATTTGGAGTTATTGAAGTTATGGAGTTAATTTTAATGTTAATTAGCGATTTCACTTGTTAGCCTTTCATTTGTCTTATGGGCCGCCAACAACTTTGTTGAATACTTAATGTAAGTAGCTTTCATTCAATTATGCAAAATTATTTTGTTAAAATATTTTAATTTATGTATTATCATGATTTAGGTTTTTAATACGATACTACCACTCTGCCACCACTGTTGAATATATTACCAACATATTAGTTAATAAGTCTTAGTAGGAAAAAACCTTTGCAAATTCAAATATTTTGAAAAAACTACAGCTAGACTTTTTTATGTTAAGCTCATGTAGGTACAGTTCGCATTAAAATTATGAACGCATTTTAAGATATGTTTATTATCTTGATATATTAAAAGCCGGCAACGCATCTGCGATTCTTCTGGTCTTGCGGGTGGGTGTCCATGGGCGGCGGTGATTGCTTCCCATCAGGTAACCTGAAAAAAAATAAAAATAAAATTACGTTTATTATAAAAAAGTCATTAGTTAACTTGCTCGATAATTCCTTGAATAAAGCTTTTGGAGCACATAAAATAATACGCATGACGGTTTCAAACAATTCTTATTTTTTATAATTACATCAAATCAATACACAGCCGTGCGTAGGCGCAACGCATCGCCACTCATTACGGCCGATCGTTATCGCTCGAGGTGATTTCAAATGGAATCGTAAAGCATCTAACCGAATCATGTTTTAGTAATTGACTCGTTTCGATTTAAATCATCGAGAGCGGAGGTCGAGTGTTCGGCTCGAATTTATCGGATATAAATCGATCCCCCATAATTGTTTATGTGGGATTAATTGTTCGGTTGGTGCGCCGGCGTGCCTCTCGTATATTACTGACGCGCGATTCAATTAAAACAGCGGCTGACGGCGATTTGTAAGGTTTCGTCTGCATTCGTGCCGTATTGTTAGCTAATATAGAGGTTGGTAACAGATGGACTAACCTTTATTTGGAACGTAGGAAATTAAGGTCTTCATTCTAGTTAGCCTTATTGAAGAATTAATGGTAACCGGTTGTACCAAACAGCTATGCGTATTACGTTTTCAATAAAAATACGTGTTACGAATATACGGACTCCTTCTATACGGACTCTGCAAATTGAAATGAAACTCTTGATTTCATTATTAAGCTGGTTTCAGGCGTACCCACATAAAAATTAGCACATGGGAGACCGGGCATAACCCACCAGCAAACCAACGCAGGTTAATGGGTTTTAAAGACTGCTATCTTACGACAACAGCCGGGATCATCAGCTCAACATACCTTCCGAAGCGCCGAGGACAAGCTTATCAGTATCATCATCATCATCATCATCATCATCACAGACTATATTAGTGAACTGCTTGATATTAGGCCTTTGCAAGTGCACGCCACTGAGCACGATCCGCGGCTAAAGACTTAAGTTAGTCTGAATGTTAATTAGCAAATTTTGGACTTTTGGCACTAAAATCGCAGGTCAACTAAAAAAATAATAATAATAACAGACTTGGTCTAAGACAAGTGTGGCTCAAAATGTTCTAGATGGTCCATACTAACATCCCCTTAAGGCTTTGCACCCCTTGATTTCCTTTTTTAATTTAAGTAAATACAATGATGTATTTTTAGTAATTATTAATTTTAGTTGCTTTATACAAAAACAACTGGCCATTTCTCGTATAATTGTTTAACGAGCTTGTATTTCGGCACGCCTGTCTTATTATACTTCAACAAAATGAAATGCTCATTATAATATCACGCGTCAAGTTCTTTCGAACGAGTTGGTTTGACATGGCGAGCGGAGAGTTACTCGACGTACAATGTGTAATGGTAATATTTTGTTGATTTTAAAAATAAATGGCAAAACCAATGCTTGAACTTTTGTTGTTCTTTTATATCCCCATTTTCTCTGCCCAGGAGGAGGAGATAATAATCATTATTAGCTCATTTTGCCCCACACTGCTGGGGCACGAGCCTTCCCTATGCGGGCAGTGCGGATTGGTGGTTCTTCCGATGCACGGAGGAGCTCGAGATGATACATTTTTGGTCACTCATCCGAGGGCTGGTCTTTGCAAAAGTTGCTTAACCTCAGCACTCGCAGACCGGATGCGTTAACCACTGCGCCATCGAGCTCCTCAGATAATAATAGTACCTACCTGCTTCCCGTCCCTGCTTCGCACGGGTGGATTTTTTTTAAATATAGCCTATGTTACACAGCGCTAATGTAGCATTCTAATGGTGAAAGAATTTTTTAAATCGGTCCAGTAGTTTTTGAGTTTATTCGTTGCAAACATACATACATAAATACAAAGGTTCCCTTTTTATAATATTAGTATAGATAATATACTCGTTTCACTAGCGCTCACTCCCTGTTATCGTGCCTATTTTAATACTAAAATCCCTTTTGTTTTTCCGTTTCGGGTAAGCAATTGGCTTTCATCACACCTGATGTTAAGTGGATATCAGACCAAAGGTGGATGTGCACTTCACTTGTAATCCTCAAATACTATCAAGGCACTGGCTATGTTATGTCTAACTGTCGGATCACAACAATGTTACATATTTAGATAAGATGGTGGTATATAACAGTCAGGTCTAAATCAAGCCCTAACATCTCGAGTGTAAACATGTACTTACCCCACGTTGGGAATCAACCCTTTGGATCAAAAAGGGCATAAATGAACACGGGAACAACGTAACTATGTAGGTATATTCAAATCATCAACACAACATAACCGTAATCTACAAGAGTTAAATATTAAAGTTAATAAATATTTGATAACCATAACGTCTCTTCCCTTAAAATCATCATCTCTCTTACATTATACTTTTAGGCAGTTAGCCGCTAATTGACAAAGTTTCCACCAAACACTTAATTTTTTTCCATAGTTGCTTTTGTTGAAAACTTTTCATACAATTTGTATTTTTAATTAAAGCAAGAACTTTAAAGAAAGTACCTACAGGTCGCACGAGTGGGCAAAGAGAAAATTAATTAACGCAATTGAAGCAAACGAGCCGTTTTTGCCTTCATCACATCACCACCCACTCATTTTATGTCCCACTGCTGGGGTAGCCTTTCCTATGGAAGGAAACATCATAGAGTTAAAATGGCATTTAGACAACCACGCGGGCCCAGTGCGGATTGGTGGTTGTTAACGACTGCTAATGCAGCCGGGACCATCGACTTTAGGTGCCTTCCAAAGCACGGAATAGCACGAGATGATACATCTTTGGTTACCCATCTGATGCCCGACCTTTGCGAAATTTGCTTAACTTTAGCAATCGCATCCGAGCTCCTGTGTTTGCCTTAATTACTGGGCTAATGATATCTGATGATATCGACTTGGTTATTAATTTGATTAAGAGATAATCGAGCGCATGATATTGGCTAATATTAAGTTATCCAGCAGCTTCGCCTAGGGGTGGCTGTTAAATCTCGCAGAGATAATACTGGACCGTATTTACGAGAGCACGCAAGTTATAGGGTGATTCGATTAGTTTGATACTTCGACGCGAAAGTTTGAGTATAAGGACTGAATTTGGGTTCGATGCCTGGGTAACTAGGGTGTTTAGAATGTCATTTGGACCTTTACGAGCCTGTCATTTAATAGGTGCAATCTCGTTGGCTATAGTGTCTATCTTGACTTCGAGTTGATGTTTTAAACAGTAGTAATATATGTTTTTGGCACTTTTGTATTGGGCACGGCATAAGGTACACAGGTAAGCTACCGCTTCCGCTTCATCATCATCATCATCATCATCATCTCAGCCAAAAGACGTCCACTGGTGGACAAATGCCTCCCCCAAGGATCTCCACAACGACCGGTTTCATTGCTCGCCTTAATTCAATTAAAATCAATAATATAATATAAGCTGATATATGCACTCGTCTGCGTGAATACAGACACAATAGAATTTTAAATGTTATCGGCCACCTGGTGGTCGATCGACGCTCAAGGGGATAATATATGTATATAAAAGCCGAAATATTTCAGAAAGCACTACGTTAATTTCTCTAAACATTCACAATTCGTTTTTGTAAAATTTGTATTTGCAATATCATCCCAATTTTTGTATTTTGAATTTCACCTCCATGTGTCGATTTCTTTTAGACTTAGTAACGATTAGGCCACCCAACCTATTCCGCTTTGTGCATTTAAAGTGCCTTAATCATTCATGTATGCATATCTAGTATAGTCATAGTTTCTGACTGACCTTCCCCTGACCCCACGGGGATAAAGTTGTAAGCTATCCAGCTCACGGCATTTATAACTGAACATATATAAGTATTTAAACTATCATGGTCACTTGCAATAGAGTAATTATTAATGGGATTTTTATCATGTTTATTATTTGTGAGTATCCAATATTTCGGCATAGTAATTCCGTGATCATGGCGCATGCAACTGTGCCGAAATATCGAATACTCACAAATAAAAAAAGGTAAGAATCCCGTTAACAATTACTCTATTTATATGTATATCTACATTACTATAGAATTCGTCATATATTTCCTGGAAATTCGTCGTTGTTAAAATTAATGGCCTCCCATTCTAATTGAGAATACAAAAGTTCAGATCCTCCAAAGTACTTCTTGAAATCTCTGAAACCCTTTGATACTTATCTAACCCTCGCAGACCGTCTGGTCATTTGCAATTAATATGTTGTCTTAGCATAACGCCTCTGTTGACTCAGTCCTAAAACAACAGAGAATATTTAAATGCGTACTCTCTGGGAACAGCGATATGCTTTGAACCCTTTACTAAGTGTCCGAACTCCTAAACGATTCCAACTTTAGTATTAAAAAGATTGCTTGGTAGGGATATTGTGTTTGGCCCCTGTGATTTTTAGGTTTAGAATAATATTATTCTTCATTATGTTGGGGACCTTTGGAAGAGATTTGCCCATGGCATATTATTCTCTAAAGTTTACATGAACAACACATCTAAAGGAAACATTAAATTTTGTTTTAGCCTTAGTGAGTAAATTTTTAATGGAAGATACCTGTCGTCGAGTTGTGTTGATATTTTACGCAAAAGGATCTTTTAGATTATAAGATTTATTATGTTTATATGTGTCTTTACTAATGTACAATATTATATATTTAAATGTTAGTTTGTAATGAAAAGTGTCCTTCTGTGATGAGAAGGGTATTCTTAAATTTTTCTCAAGAAGTCGAGAAGAATTGACCTTTCTAAGTTATTTGCCAGTTCTTCTTAAAGATAAAAGTATTTATATTCAACTGTGCAACATTTGATGAGATCAGCGGCTAAATTTATAATCAGAAAAGGTAATATAGAAGCTAATTTCACAAAAAACGATAGAACTACAATTACAAACAAATAACTTGTTTTGATACCAACAATCTACCAATCCACCAAAGCAGCAATAACGTTAACCAGCATTGCAAACGTTGATCAATCCCACATTGCATCGATTACGGTACATGCACATTAAATCAAATTCTATAAATTTAACGGTTCTAATTTGGGCAAAGTACCTACAATCCGCTTGCCAATATCCAAAGCCACTGCGAATAATTATTATCTGGTCAGTGCTACCGGCTCATATCCGTAATTAGCTCGTATTCAAGTCACTTACGCCGCTGAATTTATGATGTGCAAAACAACTGCACAGATATTACTTTCTGGCAGATTGGTGCTCCATTGTTTCGTGCATTATACACTGCATAGTGTATTATACATTGTGTAGTGTATTATACAATACGGAATTGTCTGTTTGAGCGTTGTGAAATTGTGTAGCGTATTATGTTTAGTTTAGGCATCACTGCAATGAGCGATGTTAGGTAACCACAGAATCTCACATTAATATTTTAACTGCCTCTCTGGCCAGACCACCGGTCTCAGACTCGGTCCCGGGTACGCTTTCCAGCGGGGTAAATATTATTGAAGTCGGTTCGGTTGGGGATAAGGCTTGTTTTAAGTCAACCTCGGTAGTTTTCATCTTTCCCAAGTCTGTCGTCATCATAACGACTATGTTAGTAGAATTGTTGTGTTCCAACAGTTAAGAGATAATACTCGTGTAGTTGTTTGGGGAATTGTTTGCAATTTCGTGCTTTCTTAATTAATAATATGAATTTAGATTATGGTAATGACATAATGTTTAATTTTATTTTCAATCAAACTTTTACTTAACTTTACAAAACACTGAACATAACTATTCCAAAATTTTACTGAGCTAATCTATACATCATCACTAGCATGATCAACCGGTCTATGGAGGAATGCACTTTTCCACGGATTTGGAAGACTGCTGTCGTTAAGCCGCTTCCAAAGAATAGCCAGCCCTCTTCTGAGATGGACCTTCGACCTATTAGCTTACTTCCATGTATCTCCAAGGTTTTGGAGAAGATAGTTTGCAATCAGTTCACTAAATACCTTGAATGTCACAACATCCTTCCTAACTACCAGTCTGGGTTTCGCAAGGGCTGCAGTACTGCTACTGCTCTTTCTGATGTTGTTGATAATCTCCTCGCTGCCCAGGACCAGGGCAAGGTGACGGCAATGCTGCTACTTGATTTTTCACGCGCATTCGATTCTATAAATATAAATTTATTATTATCTAAGTTAGCTTATTATGGAGCTGATGCCAGGGCGGTAAGGTGGTTTGATAGTTATCTCTCGTGCAGACAGCAGTATGTGGAGCTAATATTGGCTGATGGATCAAGGCTGAGGTCTCCCCCCCAAATGGTCACACGGGGTGTCCCGCAAGGTTCCATTCTTGGTCCAATCCTGTACATACTTTACAGCGCAGACATAATACAGAGCATTACCCATTGCCATCACCACTTATATGCAGATGATCTGCAGTTGTATTTGTCCTTCAGACCAACAGATCATGCCGTTGCTGCTGCTAGTATTAATGATGACCTGAAAAACTTGGCCCACTGGTGCAAATCAAACTGCCTTGTTCTGAATCCTATTAAATCCAAGCTTATGTTACTAGGTACAAAAAGTAACTTACTAAAATTTGATGATACTGCCACACTTTTTAATATTTATATACAAGGGGAACCCATTGAACGTGTACACACAGCCCGAAACCTGGGAATCACCCTCGACAGCCACCTTAACTTTGAAAGTCATGTCATGGACTGCGCCCGAAACTGTTTTTACAGACTCAAATTACTATACAAAATAAGACCTTATATTAGCATAGAACTTAGAATTAAATTATGTGAGTCCCTTATTCTCTCCAAACTCAACTATTGTGATGTTGTTTATGGTCCATGCCTCCTGTCCAGGTCTGCTGGGCTTGTCCAACGTGTGCAAAATGCTTGTGCTCGGTTTTGCTACCACATCCCACCTCGGTCGCACATCACGCCCTTTCTTAATGCAGCCGACTCCCTTAAAATGGAAGCACGCAGAAGGCTCCACCTTTCAACCTTATTGTTTGGTGTCATCAGCACGGGGAGGCCACAGTATCTTTACAACAAACTGGTATGGGTTCAAGATCGCATCAGATATCAGAAAAGAGCATGTACTCACGTCTTTGTGACTGCCAAACACCGAACAATGGCTTTTAGAGGGTCCTTTAGATATGCCGCCTCTCAGTGCTGGAATGACCTTCCACCACCGATACGTGACCTAAAAACAAAGTACACATTCAAACTTAAAACTAAAATGCATTTTCTTAAATTACAAAAAGAAAAAGAACTTCGTTGACTGGACACTTACTTACGGTTTCTTCACGACAAGGGTTGATGCGGCTGTAGGGATTATTTCTTTTGTCTCTCGCCATGTTGTGGAATTTGCGCATGAGTGAACATTGTGCACTTCATAATATAAGTTATTTTTCCATTGCCACGTCGACGACCAACACACGTGGCAAAGACATAGGGTTAATTAAACCAATAGATAACTTTCTTTTTGATTTGACTTTGATATGCATGGTTAAATTATTAATTTTAATTTTTCTTCTTCTTCAAAGAGTAGAGTTATATTCTTCTTCTCTTTGTTGGTTGATTTTAAAGTAGGTTTATATATTTTTTCTTTCTCTTTTCTTGTTTCTTTTGTTCGGTGAAGGCAAAGGCAAGGGCATAGTGAACATGCAGCCATTCTATATATATATATGTATATTTTATTTTTATTTATTTTTTTCTTAATGTATGTGTAAGTGTTTTTAAGTATAAAATTTTCCTATTAGTATTTATGTAGTATATTATTTTTGTCACACCACAAGTCGTCGCCACTTCACTTTCAGGGAGCTGTCTGAAAACCAGCGCTTCTGTGGCACTATGTGTATTGCCACAAAAGCATTGCTGAGACAGCTACCCGTTGGCCTTGCACATATCATAGTTATTTATAGTGTTCTTTCTCTTTTATTTTATTTCTATTTTTTTTTTTTGGTGATTGTGTTAATTGTTTTAAGATGTTCTCCTGTTTTATTTTATTTTTATTTTTCTCATCTGTTTGTATTTGTTTTTGTGCAAGTTTATAAATGTTTCTTATTCTTATTCTTATTCTTATTCTATACAATAGCATCCTGATGACTATAGCTGAGAGGTTCTCCTCACATTTATGGGAGAGTCTTATAAATAAAGTTTTAAATTAATTAGTTTACTTACAACTTTCTATGTATTGTACTACTAACAGATATGGATCAAGTTATCCGAAATAAATGGTTTTATTTATTTTATATATTTATTTATACGATAAGAAAACAATAGTTATGAACATTCAGTAATCGTTTTATTTTCACGACTTAGTTAGATAACTTTAGGTACTTATCTGTACCTGGTATAGAGCGCATGTGAACCGGGTCTTCGTACCCTTATTCTACGAATACGGTGTCTTGGGCCTAAGCGAGTGTGCATATTTATTGTATTATGTGAATATGTAGTGGCATTTTAAGGATATGGCAGGGGGGGGGGGCATGCTGGTGATGCTCGCTAATTAACCATACGCTAACTACGCACGGAACGTTGGCTGCATAAATTGAAATCAGTCTCTGTTACGAGTTTCCAGTCCCATTATAACTTTGTGATGTCCGCGTAATGCATGATGACTTTCGTAGGTTGCTTTTATAATTATATTTGTTGTGCTTTCAAAGCAACAGGACTTTGTTTGTTATTGGATTGTGATTAACGTTAGCTGACCTATATAATTGGAAGAGGGGATGGACGGATTTTGAAATTTTTATAGTGATATATTTCATGAAGGATGAAGGCCTATTTACAACTGGTCATTGAGTCTACATTGGCAAGTTTTGTTTTATATTTTGTGATTGTAAATTCCTTTATTTATTCGCAAAAGCCGGTCATCGGATGGGTGACCTAAAATGTATCATCTCGAACGCCTCGTTGGTCCCGGCTGCATTAGCAGTCGTTAACACACACCAATCCGCACTCCCATACTCTATCCATCCATAGGGAAGTCTCGTGCCCCAGCAATGGGAACATAAAATGAGCGAATGATGATGACGGTCATGAAAAGGATAGTCAATACTTATAGAGTATCTATTTATTAATAAAAAATATTCTATTGTTATATATGTTATGGACCAAGTGATTAGTAGGGCATTATAAAAAATGCCCGCGCAGTTTGAAAAATGCCCAATATGAGAGGGCAGTGTGATTTTGTTTTAGTGTGGATTTAACAAGTAAAACGAGTAACTTGGGAATATTTCATGTATTCACATAGAGTACATAAAGCAGAGATCATTGACACATTTAGGGTGTCACAACATGTCAATGTTTAAATTAGGAACGCTGTGGCCAGGTCAATGAGAATTCATTGTCAAAACCAAGTAGTTTTAACAACAACAGTGCAGAGTAAAACTAGGTTTTAATTACTTTTCACAGTTACAATTTCTTACTTGGTCCATAACATACATAATATTTTAAAGCGTTATCCTAATTCAAATAGTAACTATTCCCAAAAATCTTTTTTAACCCTGGTATTCCAAACATTTTCACAATTAGACCGACGCTTGTTAAGTAAGTGTCTTAACACGGTCGTAATGTGCTCAAAGTATTTCAAATGACCCCGTTAAGATTACAGCTTTGAGTGGCTGTTTAATTATGATGCCGACACGACAATGTGTTTTTAGTACGAGTGCATCGTGAATAGTAGCATCTGTTTATAGATAGAGCATTGGGGAGTAGAGTTTGGACACATATAATTATGGTAGTGTTTATGAGAAATATGTTTTAGAGCTGAGTGACTTTATTTAAATCCAACAGTTCTATATGATTCATTTGACGATATTTCAGGTGTTTGAATTAAATGTAGGTTTCAGGAACACCTGTAATCTTTAATATCCATAATAAGGGTTTTCATTCTATTTGCTTTTTTATAAATTATTAGCTGACACAGCGGACTTCGTACCGCTTTGACAGTTTCCATCATTGAGTTAAATATATATCAATGGTTTCCATGACAACAAAACAAACAAATCATTTTGTATTGGAAAATAAATTGTCGTTTTTAGTGTTTTTTTAAAATATAGCCTATGTTACTCAGCGCTAATGTAGCATTCTAATGGTGAAAGAATTTTTTAAATCGGTCCAGTAGTTTTTGAGTTTATTTGTTGCAAACATACATACTTACATACAAAAATACAAAGGTTTCCTCTTTATAATATTAGTATAGAAATGGAACACCAGGTTTGTATTTTGAACTTATTTAAGTAAACATATTCATGCTTTTATCATTTTGTAATATTATTTTCATATAATTTGAAAAAAGAAGACAAAATGTAGAAAAAGTTACACGAGCGAGATTCGACCCCCACCCCATGTCATGCCTCTTTTCAGAAATCTTTTTCAAGTTGTAATTTGTTCGCAAAATATTTGCGTAGAATTATAAATAACTATAATCATAAATATAGCTTGCCTAATTCTTAACTGATTTTCAACATTTGTAAAAATATTAAGATTGGATGTTGATGACGTAGTTGTCGACATTAAATAGGGCTTCTTTGGCATACAGATTAAGAGTAGATAGTGTTAATTAATTCGGTGAGTTGGATTGAGCCACGATAGCATAGTTGTTAGTGCACCTGACCCGCCATGTCATGGGGTGAGGGTTTGAATCCCGCTCGTGGAACATTTTCAACACTTTGTCTTTTTTCACATTGTAATTTGTTCGCAACAGAATCTGCGTTGTAGAACTATAATTATTATTTTCATATAATTTAATTTCATAACTTTAATATTATTATTAGTTTTCTTGGTGTCTTATAATATTGTGACAACTTAATGTTTTATGAAAATTTTATTGGTTCGTGTTTTATAATTTATTTTAAATTTGTAATGTATGTATAACCTGTTTGTTTTCCTACGTGAGTGTCGTTTCGTTAAATAAAAATGTTTTTATTTAAACCAAAATACGTTTACATTTTTCACTATAACGGACTTCTTCATAAAACATTTATTATTTATTTCTTTATATATACTTACCAAATTGATTATTCGTACGTTACTGTTCTACTTACAGATATAAGTAATCCTTAACGGCTCTCAAGGAATTGAAAGCTAATGCGTGCAGTAAAGAATTCAGTGCTGAAACGTTGATAGCTCCGTAAAGGCAGAATAACGTCGACTTAATAATTCAAAACGTTTATTGTTTATTCTATCGCTTTATATCGGTCTTTATACAGTTTTATATCGGTAACAAGAGCGTCACAGTAGAGCCGGAAATAAGTATTCGAATCTTACGTTGCGTAATTCGGGTATTGTAAACGAATATAGTATGTCCCGGAAATTGTCAGCATTAAAAATTAAAATTACATTTAAAAATTTGTTCCTAAGACTACCAAATTGCAAGGGACATCCCTATGGTAGTATGCAAACATAAACAATCACATAACTTAACCACAACTCAGAAATTTGTTAATTTTTTGTTTGTTTTTAGACAAATATATTTTTCATAAAATAAGAAAAACCATTTGATAACATCTTTTAAGAAATACGTTAGAAAAGCTAGCTACCTATTTAGTTTTCATTTAACCCCTGAGTTTGATCCCACGTTTTTCTTTGTCAAACATTCTACCATGTATACTTACATTGTTTCTTTTAAATTTTAAACTGTACAAAAACCGGTTTCCTCTTTGAATCAGGTGATCGAAAAATTCTATAAACTCTTTAGTCTCGCAAAATATGTTAGTGCAACGAAAGTATTTTGCTACATACAGTTTTGCAACACTAAAAGATTATTGGAAAATGTTGTAACGACAAACATCCCCTTTGTTATGGTTTAATCATTAAAATAGTTCGCTGTTTACACGGCTACCAGCAAAAACAGCCTTGTTTTGTGGGGAAACTATTTTTCAATGCATTGGAATTGCATATGCATGATAGTTTACGACTCAAATGGGAATGTCATTTGGTGTTTATGAATTTGAATAGGAAATTTTACACTACGTTGAATTAATGATTTATGTGTCATTGTGGTAACGTGCTTGTTATGTTTTTTATTTTATAGAAAATAGCAAGTAGGAACACTTTATACGGATCCATTTGTATATATTTTACTATCATTGTGGTTGAATTAAATAATAGTGGTCGCGCAGTGGTCGAAATTCGACCGTAATTTTATTAAGGCTGCACGGATTGTATCCTAAGCAATGAAAAATTAAAAAAGATAGAATGCGAGTTTGGATTGGCATTGACAGATGTCGGCCGCATTAAAGACAAACAATACGTGTGTGTCAAATGCATGGAAGTGTGTGTAATGTTGTTATTGTAGATTTAATGTATGTTTTACTTAGAATTTAATCTAAGATTTTTTATGAATAATTAAAAAAAAATACTACCATTCGGATAACCTTCTCTATAAAAACTATAAATGTGCGAAATTTCATACTCAAGTCCGCGCAATTTTTGTAAAAACGAGTTCTAAGTTTTTGCTTCACGTATTCATATAAAGATTTAAGTACTTAGTTACGCAGTTTGCATTAAATACTGTTGATATTTTTTTACTATTAGGTGTGTCTTTAAGTTTAAATTGTACTCGTATGGTAGATGCTTTGGTTGCCTTCAGTGGGGTTGCAATAAACACTGTGTGAAATGTGAAATATATCCAGATTCACATTTTAATTTTTTTATAGGTATAGATATAGGTATAGAGGAGCTCGATGGTGCAGTGGTTAACGCGCCCGGTCTGCGACTGCTGAGGTTAAGCAACTTTCGCAAAGGCCGGTCATCGGATGGGTGACCCAAAATTTATCATATCGAGCTCCTCCGTGCTTCGGAAGGCACGTAAAGTCGTTAGTCCCAGCTGCATTAGCAGTCGTTAACCACCACCAACCCGCATTGGGCCCGCGTGGTGGTTTATGGCCCGTTCTCTCTATCCATCCATAGGGAAGGCTCGTGCCCCAGCAGTGGGGATATAAAATGAGCTAATGATGATGATGATGATAGGTATAAAACTTAATTTTTATAGGTTTACGTAGGTACGTAGTAAGGATTAACAACAAACACAAACATGAAACTTTCACATACATATTTTAAAAATACATGAGATTTCTCATTCTACGCTATAAGTATCCAGTCGTGCATGAATGTTAAAACAATAGCTTTAAATCTTACCGCTACAGTATTTTAGAATACCAACTGACCAGAATAATACATGGGAAATTGAAAATTATACCAATATTATTCCGGTTGGTATTCTCGAACGTAGATAAGAAAATTGGTCTAGGGTGACTTTAATAAAGCGGCCAGTCTTTTTCATCGAAGGCGCTCTTTATTAAGTCTCCAAATTGAATAGATTACGGATTAAGTTTAACAATACCCTTTTAATCGGGTAGTTATTATGAAAGGAGGAGCGGATGCAGACTGAGTGGGGGCTTATTGTTATATCTCACTTTTATGGAGTTGGCAAACGAGCGACATTGTGCCGCAGTCCGCTCGCTATCGATTTAACTTGCAACGCAATATCGTATACGAAAACGACAAGTGAACTTGATTACGCCCCAGATTGCCTCTTTTCAATATACCTTGTGTGCATTGTATAGAGTTCATTTTAAGTAGAACGTTTTTTGAACTAAAAATGCTAGGGCACAGATAACGTATTGGCTTCTGTTAAATTGAAGATGTTCTGGTTATTTAACTTGAACTAAATGGAACTTCTTGTACGTACTAAGTACGAGTAATGTTGATTGTCTAATAGGCATAACATCTACAACGAATATTAATGAAGTAGGTACTTGAAACAAGATGTAACATAATAATTTCAGAGTCGTCGATTGCGTATCAGTGGTTGGCGCCTTCGGGATGCAATCTTGTAAGTTGAGCAACTTTTGCAATGCCCGGTTATCAGATTGGTGACCTAATTAACCCTTCAGCAATCAATAGCGAAATTCATAATATAGCTAGCAAAAAATTACCTTATTTAATTGCGTAACATAGAAAACTAATGAAAAATAAAATAGGTTTGCATAACCTGTCAAAGTTTGAGCTTTAAAAGGGGTTCAAAGCTATTTTTTTGACTTAGGTAGGTATTAATACATACTCGATCAAATTTATTCGTCCCAGCTTAATTAACAGGTTTCTCCATGGAACTAAACTATTGTAGGTATATATACTACAGAGACAGTTAAGATTTGCACACTCTACGAATGTCTACTAGGTAATAAAAGTCAAACTTTGAAATCTTTGACAATTCTTAACGAAAAAAATATTCGGAAAGACGAATTAAGAACCGCCACTTATTGAATTAAACGTTTAGGCTGACGCGTGAACGGGGAGCCGTTGCGGCAATATTCGCTCCATTTAGGGCTCCTCCACTGAATAAATTCGGATAATCACATCACATTGGCGGACGATGTCGACAACATGCAAATGAAGGCATGAGCGGCTGGCATGTTTACGTTTGGGGAGGGCCAGATGTTAACACTAGTACTGTTATTTTTTTTAAATTTATTTATTCGAACCGCCAACAAGATCAAACACTAAACATGCTAGTAACTTACATTCAACATTTTCTAAGCTAGGTGTTGCCTTAATTATAGGTTGCCACAGCCTGCATAAGGATACAATACTAAAGGTATCGGAAGCCGATGACCAAAAAGAAAATAATACAATAAAAACTAAATCTAGTAATTTGGACTTAATATTGCTAAATATGATTTTGCAGTTTAGAACAAAAAAAAACAAAGCAAAGATACACAAATAACATGTTACCTACAAGACCCAGAAGCTATATGTTTGACATAAACAATAAAAGCGACGATAGACCATGAAGCTGTAGTGTAGATATTAGTGGAGAGGCCTGTTTGTGAGGCAGCCTAGAAAAATTACTTGTTTGGTGCTTTGGTTCATATTCAATAAATCAAATCTACCGATAAATGGGTAAACTAGAATAAAATTACCACTAAACCTAGTATTAACTAATGGTAGCTTAAAAACGGATGTTTATTTTTATGTCGAGCCAATCAAAGATAGTGTGCAAGTGTATTGAGGCGCCCTCTACACATAATTATGATATTTACCATGACAGAATATAAATATATAAATTGGCATAATCACATCACATTGGCGGACGATGTCGAGAACATGCAAATGAAGACATGAGCGGCTGGCATATTTACGTTCGGGGAGGGCCAGATGTTAACACTAGTCCTGTTATCGCCCTCCCGAATGCGACCATCTTAAAACAGGTTTTACGCAACTCTATAGCTATCTACATAAATTAGCGGTTGTTCATAGTAGTCTCATAATTGTGTAATTTGAGGGAGCGAAATTCCAAGTCTCCTATAGTTTTGTGAGGTATTCGAATAATGTGATCCGCGGGTTGGTGGGGAAATTTTGAGAGCTGCCATAATAAGAGCAGGCATGATAAGTGAGGTGCCATGGGGGCTACGAATTTTCGTTTCAACATTGTTTTGACGACGTTCGCTAAGTGATCCTGGGTAATGCTATACTTGTACGTCAATTAGAATAAATTATCCGTACCTATATGCTTTGTGTTTATGTGAGTAGTGGGTTTATATATATATATATATATAGGGCCTTACAAATAAACAAAGAATAAGGTCTGAATAGTTATTCCGTGTTTTGTCTCTTTTACTCTAATTTGAAATGACGTTTACATGACAGGAACAAAACACGGAATAACTATTAGGACCTTATTCTTTGTTTATTTGTAAGGCACATAATAGGACAAAGCAGCATTTTAAAACTTTTGGAGCCGCAAGTGTCTATGCTATGGACATGGCCATGGCCCATAGCAGCCCATGGACTCCATAGGCTGCTATTTCCACTTTTCAGCAAACGAAACGTATGCTAGTTTGCCAGTAAAGAACATAAAAATTAGTTTATAGGCAGATGATGATAATGATGACCTGGGCCTCGATCGCACTATTACCCGTTAAGGGTGCGCCGTCCGTAAGTGACAAGTGTCATATATTTTATTTGATATGTCTTCGTCTATATTTATTTGATGCAGCGCAGCCATACTAATTTTGTATGGGGAATTTAACGTGTTAATTTGAAAAAAATAATTTAAAAAACCGCTCGATATATCGAAAATGTGAGACGGACAATTTGTGGTTTAGACATTGGTGATTGTTTAGACAAAATCAGAGATGCAATAATTTAGATAAACTATAAGATATCAACTAAACGCCGCCGCTCTCGTTTTCATGATTTTTGCCCAACTTAAAATGATATTGTAGAAAAAACTATAGTGTGTTATGAATTTATGGATCGCACTAATTGTAAACACGTTCCCTTTGATACTAAATATATATATTTTGTTTATTTAATACGATACACACTCACTGCGACATACCATAATACACACATTTGAAAATAACTAGCCTTAAATGGTAATTTTGCATTTTAGTTTAAGATTATAAATTTCTCAATGGAAGAGCGGTGCTTCCCAAAACGAGTAATTATCTGCTCAAACGGAAGCTCCGGCCACAGTAAAAGTTTATGTAAACTGAGTTGATGAATAAAGATTTTTGATTTTTTTTTTTGATAGTATTTTCAATTATATCACCGTAACTGCACTTTTGGCATTTTTGATCGAAAGTTTTGGTTCGGTTTTGGTTTAGCCGATGTCATAAATGGTATCGCGTAAAACTTCCCCAACGATTCAATCTATGACGTAGCGTTGACGTTAATGAATTTTCCTCAAAGTTAAAACGTTTAGTGCTCGCCACGAGTATTAAAAAATACTAGGTGTGACTTTTACAATCGACTCTCGATTAGAAATGTTGAAAACACCGCCATATTGTTTTAACACGCAAAATGATGGTCTTAGGCAAAATTACAAGTTGAAACTATGAAAATACTCGACAGATATTGTTAAAATTTTCATTTCGTCATCGTTCATGTATCTTTACAAAAATCAAATTTCTACTATAACTTAAGGATTAAGTTGGAAATTTTTCATTAATTGTCTATAATTTTTTATGCAATTAATTAATTACCACTATATCGTAATAAATACTTACTCCACCACTTAAGAAAGCGACAACAAGCAGTTTGACAATCAGTAGACCACGCTGATTCCAACGATACCACTTGTCGGTATAAACCTTTTCAGTCTGACGAAAATCACTTTTCTTCAGCTTGGCCTCTCTACTAATATGGGACTTTACTAATGGTAAGGTATTTGTCAAAAATTCAAAATTCAAAATTCAAAATCATTTATTCAGTTTAGGCTACAAGTAGCTCTTATGAATGTCACTATGCCATCGGTTCGTAAGTCTACTCTGGGCGGGAGATCTTGTACTGAGAAGAACCGGCAAGAAACTCAGCAAGTGTCCAGCTCTTTTCTCCCTTACAGCGTCAAAAATATTGGAAAATGCCCTATCATACCAGGACACTTTCCATTACAATAAACACAAAAATATAGAAGACAACCACAACATGTAAAAAAATAAAAAAATAAACACAAAATAAAAAATCTACGCTAACAAATTTACATCAGGTAAAAGTTACAATTTCCACAATGTCATACAGTACCACTACAGTACTATCGTAGAAGTCAAAAATTGTTTAAGAAAAACAAAGTCAAATTATAGTGAAAAATACTAAAAATAAGATAAGTAAGCGTGAGCAGACCAGCCTCCACAGGCGGCACCCGTTCACGAGTATGACATATGAATCAGCCATCGCTTCGCTCAACCATATTTTAGGGAACGTAACGACCCGACGCACACGCCACCACCGTAGAGACAGTAAAGAGAGCATGACACACTCAAGATACTCTAAATAAAAAAAAACTTAGTGATCTATTTAACGCAACACTGTTTGTTATCTGTAGGACACTGTTGATAAAGGCTATCATATCAGTATACAAATTATATAAATTAATTTTATTATGATGATTCTAGAGTATAATGTTGTTTTTATTATAACCAGGCTGTTTTATCATCTAAATATTCTTTGACTGTATAATAACCTTTTATGAGTAATAAAGATTTCACATGTTTTTTAAACTTATATAAAGGTAAATCTAGTACAGTACTTGGTATTTTATTGTAATAGTGTATACCTTGCCCCAAGAAAGAACCAAGAACCTTTTGTAACCTGAACAGTGGCATTACAAGTTTTGTCTTATTTCTAGTATTGAAATTGTGTACGTCACCATGTTTAGTAAAGGAGTTGATATTGCAACGTACAAAAACTATACAATTATAAATATACTGAGATGCAACTGTCAGGACACCAATCTCCCTAAAAAGATTTCTTAAGGAAGTTCGTGATCCTAGTTTATAGATTGTTCTTATTGCTCGTTTCTGTAGAATAAATATAGTTTCAATATCAGCCGCTGTTCCCCACAGTAGGACGCCATACGACATGACACTATGAAAATAACTAAAATAAACTGTTCTAGCAGTTTCAACGTCTGTTAACTGCCTAATTTTTCTAATGGCATAAGCAGCAGAACTGAGTTTACCGGCCAATTTCGATATATGAGGATTCCATTGAAGTTTTGAGTCAAGGGTTATGCCTAAAAAGACTGTAGAATCCACCAATTCTAATTGATCACCGTTTATTCTAATATCAATTGGTTCATTTCTGACATTTGGTAATATAAATTTAATACATTTTGTTTTCTTAGCGTTAAGCTGTAAATTATTAATAGTAAACCAACGGAGTACCTCCGAAAGAGCTTTATTTACATTTTCATAATTAGTCCTACACCTAGTTACATTAAAAATGAGTGAAGTATCATCTGCAAACAATACGATTTCACAGAAGTTCTCTACAAAGAATGGCAAGTCATTAACATAAATCAAGAATAGAAAAGGACCAAGAATCGACCCTTGTGGAACTCCCATTTTTACATTAGAACCAGATGATTTAGTACCATTTATATCGACAGTTTGTGTTCTAGAGCAAAGATATGACTGTATTAATTTTAGAGCAAAATCTTTAAGACCGTAATAATGTAGCTTCATCACCAGAGTCCGGTGCTCAACGCAATCGAAAGCCTTGGATAAGTCGCAAAAAACTCCAAGAGCGTTTTGAGACTTCTCCCAGGCATCAAATATATGTTTTATTAGAGCAACACCTGCATCAGTAGTAGAACGACCCTTAGTAAAGCCATATTGCTTACTATGTAAAAGGTTGTTTGTGTTAAAATATGTCATCAACTGTTCGAGTATAATTTTTTCATAGATTTTACTTAGCGCCGGTAATATTGAAATGGGCCGATAGTTACTGGGGTCTTCTTTGTTTCCTGATTTGAATAAAGGTATAACTTTACTAAACTTCATAAGGTCAGGAAAGATTCCTTTATCGACACAGTTATTAAAAATTTCAGCGAGATACGGTGCAATAAAATGAATAATATCCTTAATTGTTTTAACAGATATACCCCATAAATCACTCGTGTTTTTCATTCTAAGTGATTTGAATGTTTTAATAATATTAATTGAATCAGTGTATTTAAATTGAAAAGAAAGATTACATTTTGGTACATATTTTTTGAGTAAAGTTTGTGCAACTTCTGGTGATGAATCTAAATTTGACGTTGTTGTTACAGGTATATTTACAAAAAAATCATCAAAAATATTAGCAATTTGTGAGTCTGAATTAACTAAATTGTCATTTACTTTTAAAGTGAAAGTATTATCCCGTGGTTTAAATTTACCTGTTTCACGGTTTATAATGTCCCAAGTGGCTTTAATTTTATTGTTAGACTGTAATTAGATTTTGCTACTATGCACACTTTCTTAAACATTTTCGAATAATTCTTTACATATTCCGTAAAATTAACATTTTGGTTATATTGTTTTAAACTATATAAATCATACAATTTATTTCTACTTTTATATATACCAGTCGTGGCCCAGTCACAGAACTTAAGTTTATGAGTAATTTTTATTGTTTTTGGTGTAAAAACCTGGTTGTATTCGGTCTTGATTAAGTTAAAAAGATTACTATAAAGTACATCTGGATCCTCTTGTACAAAGGGTAATGCATTAATTTTACAAGCTATACTATTTTTGAAACACTCCACTCGCTCTTTTGTAACTGGTTTACAGTTCACTACAGTTCACAGTTGTAATAATTAACTTTAATAATATTGAAATGTTATGATATGGAATTTGAAATTCTCCCTCCATCTATAAAAGTGAGGCTATAAAATAACGAAACACTCTACACTTCACAATTATTTTGGTATTTTTATCCAAAAAAAATTAAAAATTTTAAAACATTGTTAAGTTGCTGACAATAGCAATGAAACTTTGTGAATTTTAGAAGATATTTTTATTTTTATAGTATCTTTATATTGACTTTCCTCTCACTTATTAATAAGTGATGATAATAATGTGAACTGAAAACAATCCAGTTTTAGCGCAAATCACATTGAAAGAACTAGCAGCTCTTCTTTTGGTTGGGAACAATAATGCTACCAATATTGTTATTATGGTGACAGACAGATAAGATGGTGGTAGATAGCCAAGCAGGCTTAAGACTAGCCCTACTTGGAAGTAATATTAATGTGCTGAGTTTGGTTGGAACCAACCACCTTCCCTATGGATGGATAGGGAGAAAGGGCTATAAACCACCACGCAGGCCCAGTGCGGATTGGTGGTTGTTAACGACTGTTAATGCAGCCGGGACCAACCGCTTTACGTGCCTTCCGAAGCACGGAAAGGCTCGAGTTGATAAATTGTAGGTCACACATCCGATGACCGGCCTTTGCGAAAGTTGCTTAACCTCAGCACTCGCAGACCAGACGCGTTAACCACTGCGCCATCGAGCTCCTCTTGACATAGCATTGATATAAGTAATAAACGTATAAAAAACGTGTAGATAAAAACCAAGTGTCATTTAACCAAAGAGTATCCTAGTAATATTCAACATAAAAAAGAAGTTGAAAAGAAGACGCAACTAAGAGCATCTCTCTTTACTTTTATCCTTACGCAACGACAATGCCAATGGAAAAGTAGCTCTAGAGGAACTTTTTTAAAAACGTTCATTTACAGCGCTAAATAGCGTAGATACACAGACGCTTTCGAACACAGACACAATAGAAATCAATTATTCTGTGGTAACCAGAGCACATGAGTGGTTTAGAGCATGCTCTAATCACGTCTTTGGTCGTCACCGCTGGCTGTCAAAACCTACCGCGATACGGATTTAAATGGAAAACTTCGATCGCTCGTTAGCTCCAAAGATCGCTGCGCCAACGTATTTCCCAAATCATTGTCGTTAAAATATTTAGCGCGATACAAAATGTGCTGAACGTGACGTTTTTGGTCGAGGTTTGGTTTTGGTTATGTAGTTCCCAGTTTTTGTATTTTACCGCGATCGAGGCCCTGTTTTTGCAAACTGTACCTTTGAAAAAAAACCTACTCTACATTTCTGTGGGAAAATTTATTTCTAAATTAATATTTCCATTTAAAGCGCATTGTAGCCCATTTAATTTAAATGGAAACAAAGGTTGTTATGGTCTCCATAGCAATTACGCTGAGTTCCGGAACAGATAGTAAGTAATGCCCACGCGCACCATTAGCCGCAATGCCTCCGCCTCGTCTCTATTCGTCCGAGTTTCGTTACCGTTTGATCCTTATTCGAGCAACGGTAGAACATTTTCGCACACTCTTTTATACTTGTTACGTATACTTTTGAACTGTCGCGCGGCATTATATATGTATACTTTGAGGTCTAATTTAACGATACATTCAAATATCAATACCTATTATGTTAAATTATTTCCCGTATTCTTTCTATTAAGTAAATGAACTTAAACTTTTAGTTTCTGCTTATGCCATAAATTTAGTAAGAAACTTTTCTTTTCTTTATTTATCTGCCTAACTCTATACTACCTAACTACGTTATTAAAAATATTTTAATACTGGAATGCCGCATAAAGCTTGAAGACTCGATTATTAGTCGATTTACAAAAAAGTATATAAATAGCTTGGTTTCAACTAGTTTCCACAATAAATCTTTTTTTAGAAAAAATATATTATTCCTAAAAATAAATATTTAATTCTTCAATAATGTTTCCATTTTTTTTTAATATTTTACGGGTAAGAACAGTACCTTGATCTCACCTGATGTTAAGTGATGGTAAGGCCAATGACGGAAGCGCATTTCGCCCGGAATCCTCAACTAGTGAGGCACTGGCTATCTTATCTCTAGCTGCCGGAACACAACAGTGCTACAATTACAATTAATGTTATGGCGACATATTTAGATAAGATGGTGGTAGCTAGCCAGGCGGACAAACAAGCCCTACCATCAACCAAACCAAGTACACAACATGTACCCCGCTGGGAATGGAACTCGGGACCTCTGGGTCTAAACCGGCTAGACCACAGAGGCGGTTAATATTGTGATATCAAAAAAAAATACTCAAAGACTGAAAGGAACAAGGATTTCTACTATTGTTATGAAATTAACGATGCCACTTATGGGCAGTCAAATGTGGTGATTTGACATAAAAAAATTTCGACATAAAAGTGATTCTCTATCGATTCAAGTATAATTGTCCAATGGAATAAGTGACAGCGGCGAGCGATTTATCTCATTGATCCCTTTGCATACGTCTCAGTCAGTGCACGCCGGGGGCAAGTCCCCCCAAATGGATTTACGGGGATTCCGTACCAACAGAATATGGGGCTATAGAACCGTTTATGCCGAATTGCTTATACATTTTTGTTAGGCCTTTTGATCTATCCTCGGCGACAAACGTGTGTTTATTGAAAAATTGTGAAGACGTGTGTACTTGTGTTTGCCTTTGTATTGCTGGTCTGAATGACGTACCAACGAAAGTCTTGGTGACTCCAATGCGATGTTCAGTTGTTTTTGACGATTTTATCGATCGAAACAAATCAAACATTCTCTTAGTATCTATAAAAGGTATAAAGAATTCATTGAGTGCAAGTTATATTTGACCGAGATAATATATTTTTAATAGGTATATTATAAAAACACAAATGTTGAAAAAATTTCCACGAGCAGGACTTGAACCTATTTGAACATTTATAAATAGCTTGCTTATTTCTGAAATGATCTATAATATTTGTAAAAATATTATGATGGGATTTTAGTGACGGTAGTTGTTGACATTGAATGGGCGCCTTTGGCTTTCAAAGTAAAAAGTGTTGAATAATTTCGGCGGGCTGGTTAGAACCACGATAGCTCAATTGGATGAGCACCTGACCCGGAATGTCAGAAGGGTGCAGGTTCAAATCCTGCTCGTGGAAATTTTTTCAACGCTTGTGTTTTTGGAATTTATTCGCAACGAAATTTGCGTTAAAATTATTTGAACATTTAGGTATATTATATAATTATCATTTACTATAAGTATATATCAGTTCTTATAAATTTATGTACTATATATTTCATCAACGTTCTATGTCGCACCGCTTACCCATTTTTCTGCTTTGCCCTTACGTCGACCGGCAAATAATGCCATTTGGCATTAAGTCCGCCTCTTTTATATTGTGCAATAAGGATTAAATAAATAAATAATAAATTACCTTTGACACGCTCTCCAACTACTTATCTTAAAAAAACTTTCGAAAATATAATTTAACTTAGGATATTTAGTAAGCAAGTGTCTACAAGATTGGTCTATTTTCTATGATCGATTTTGTCTAACAATTTCTTAATTCAATTCTCTTAAACAAGGTTACAGTAAACACGCATGCCAAAATGTTCGAGACGGAAAGGACTAAGCGATAATACTGTGCTCCAACCAAACTTCATGAACGCTGACGGGCGTGTCTCGGACCGCATTATAAAAATGTCACATTCAGGGTATGTTCCGATCAGGGATGTCGCGGATGCCGATTTTTTCACAAAGCACATTACGGATCCGCTGCTAAGCCGTGTAACGGGGCGCGCAAAACGTTAATACCTACCAAGCAAGACAACAGAATAGGTACTTACCTGCCTGTAAATGAGTAGCAGTTGCACACATTACATTTAACACGTGACGGGTACACTCTTATGGATAAGCTATCTGACACATAATAAATAAGCTACTTTGTAACTTCATATTAGTTTTTAAGTATTCATTGTGATTAACCCTATTTATGGATACTTGTTCAAGCAAGTGTAGAACAATACCATATAATTTTCACCATCTATATAATATTTCTACATACAAAGTTTAGTTCAGGTTTATGATTACAGATGGCGCTGTATAGCGTCATGAATCGAGCTTTAAAGATTTCCATGATATTGTACTCGTACATCATCATCATCATCATCATCATCATCATCATCATCATCATCACCATCACCATCATCATCATCATCATCATCATCATCATCATTATCATCATCATCATCAGGCTACTCGTCCACTGCTGGACATAGGCCGCTCCAAGTGCACGCCACTGAGCTCGATCTGCGGCTACTCTCTCGTACATACTAAGTAAAAATTACCTGCTAACCAATTTCCTATCACCATTCCGTAAGGGAATAATAAAAAAGGCCATCCATTGTTTAATATGCGTTAAGTACCCTAACTACATCGACTTAGTTATATAGGAGTTCTTTCCTAATTAACAAGTCTCCTTACTTTCATGACTGAGGTAAATCTGTATTCTGTTTCAGTGATTCGGCTAAAAGTCAAAACGGAAAACTAATAATGAAAGAAAGGGCTTAAATGTGAGGTTCGGCTTCACAAAATTTCAAAACGAGGTTTGCTAATTATTGGCGAAAGGTAAAACATATGGTTGTGTGTAATCGTAACTTTTACGTGTTTTCAAAAGATTTAGTTAAAAATTGAAAGTCATATATTTTTGGAATAAAATAACAAAATTTTTATACACATTTATAAATTAAGCTCGCCTATTCTGCCGTGGTAATTTAAAACGCAGTAAGAAACCTTTGAGTAAACGGCGGTTAAATATTTTTTAATTTTTTAAATACTTTGGCGTTATTTGAAAGTTTAAGAAAAATGTTTTATATAGCTTGATATGCATAGTTCATAAAAAATATCTGAAATAAAACAAACAAAGCAATTTTAATAAAAAATACATATTTTCTTAGCACAGTTTTGGTGAATAAAGCGAGCGAAAGTCCGTTTTTTTATTGCATTTAAAGTGTGTATAACACTTTAAATGCAATAAGGACGGACTTGTTGCGCTCTGAACTAAGTAGTAAGTAATTGGGATACTGTAAATTGCGCGCGGCACCCATAAGGTTTGGGTAAATGAGTTTTTCAACACAGTTATGTTCTTATAAATGTCAAAATCTTACAAAAATGCTTTTACTTAATTCTATCTTATACTATCCTTATATATTTTATTAACAGCTTTGTTCCCTTTTTGAGCCACTCTTTCCCTTATATTCTATATCTTAATTTTAAACAAAAAAATTACAATTATTGACAATATATAGCTTAAAGTTAAATTCTCTACTTATTACAGTTTGAAATGGTTGAATATATACTATGGTATTCTATTCCTATTTATTAAAACTAATTTCATATTTTTTTTTGCTTTTTTTTATTTCTAACTATATCAACAATTTTAGTACAAAACTTTATAAATATGAGAATTTGCTGATTGCCTTTTGCTGTATTTTCAGCGTTATCGGACTTTTTTAGGGGGCAGCGAGAAACGAAACACCGTCAGAGGTATATGTATTCTAAAGGGTATATCATCACGCACTAGTGCATATCCCCGTGCCCTACTGGATTCTCCGAGAGGTTTGGATCGGATAGGGAGCGGATCAACCCGAGGGCGCATCTAAAGACCTTGGCTCGCGTTGACCAGGTTAAGTTCGCGATGGAGTTGCCGTGGTATCAATCGGTGACATAGAGGACCAGCACGCGTGGTCCTATAAAGAAAGGGAGAAGGAGATTTATGGGATAAAGTTTTTCGGAGCACTCGCCGTGGTACAGTCGGTAGTAGGCGCTTTATATTAAAAGGAGCTCGATGGCGCAGTGGTTACCGCGCCCGGTCATCGGATAGTAAACAAATAATTTTTGATCTTTAGCTCTGTGCTTCGGAAGGCACGTAAAGCTGTTGGTCTCGGCTGCATTAGCAGTAATTAACAACCACCAATTCGCACTGGGCCCGTTCTCCCTATCCATCCATAAGGAAGGCTCATGCCCCAGCAGTGAGCACATAAAAATGAGCTAATGATGATGATGATGATGATTAAGAGGAATTAGATTGAAGAAAACATACCAAATTAATTGCAGCTCAACGACAACAAAGAGCGAAGATAAAACAAAATACAGTTGGTAGTTAACAATGCAAGGAAAGCCTAGCTTAAGTTAGGTCCAGTTCCAACAGCTCGTTAGCGTTTACCATGCGAAACAAAGGAATATTTGTATGGAAATTGATATAGCGCCACGATGCGACGTCTATGGAACTAACATGTGGCAAACTCAAACCGTAGATGTGTGACGTTAGCACAAAATATGATTTCGATAGAATTTCGTGCGTGCGACCATGTGGTCGTCTTGTACGAACACGTAACAAGAATTTGTAAAGAAATGGAGCAGCACCTCCTTGCTGGGAACAAATGAGGTGAGTTGCAACTTGCCTACATTTTCGTTTTAATTAACGCGATAGAATGGTGCATAAAATTTGCATTAAGTCCATGACTTAATTGTTGACATTGCTCACTATGGCTTTCAAAGCAAATGGATAGTTTTTACACCTTTTTATGTGTATTTATTATTTTATATTAAGATTATGTATGGAAAAAAGTTATTTTAAACTTTACTTCCCAATCCATAGACTCTGAATGAAACTATTACAATTGGTAGACAGAAGTTTAGAGATTATGTAGAAATGGTTTCCAATTAGTTATTTTTATCAGACATTTGTCTTTAAAGTCCACACTTCCATACGAACCGGGAACGCAAAAAGCCGTGCATAAGCAGTGAATAAAATATTCCCATAAAACCTTTTCGAATGCCATAAATTCTCAAATCCGTTCCCATATTGTTTAAAGTAGGGAAATTATATTTCAAACTGGAATGTTTGCAGTTGAAAGCGGCGGAGATTTCGTCTTTAAAATGGAAAAGTTTGTTTTGTAATTTTAAAAATATGGTCTGCCCGCTTTCATGAGTAGGATTTATGGCTGAGGATATATCAAGCATGTACCTGCACGTTCCTCGTTTATGTTCATTTTTGCTGGTGCTATTGTTATAAAGGAATTATTGTAATGTGGTACTTCTCTACTCTTCCTGTGGGGAGGCTACAACATAACAAAAACACTACACACTTTACAAAAAATGGTATTTTATTGACAATATTATTAAACAGAACAAAACAATTATGGATTTACAAATTTATTGAGTAAACTATACGAAAATATAACTATCACTAAGACAATAAGGGTACCAGGGTGCCTAATAGTGTGAGTTTTGTTTACTATCCGTATTCATTGGATTATGTTTACGAAAACGAACATTAGTATGGCATTGAAGCAGCACCTCCTGGCGGCATACGAGAAGCTAACATTTTGCTATACAAATTATCGTTTTCGTTAACGTGATTGAATGGCAAATGAAACTCGCACTTGGCACCCTAGAGTCCTGGAGGTCAGTTTGGTCGGTAAACTTGATGAAAGACAATAATAAAATTAGAGGTAAATAAAAAGGGTTGGTTAGTACGTATGATGGCTATAATGTTAGGGATTCTTGTTGTTAGCTCGTATTTCTATATATTCTATATATTAGAGGTATTCTACCTCTAATAGGTCTGGGGGCAGAAAGGTACGGAATGTGTCTCTGTGCAGAAGAGTACGGACTGCGCTACTTCATCAGCCTAGTTTATTCTATAATGCAACAAGCCTGGCCCTTTCTCACCAGCTCCAGCTTCAATTTCTTGGTAGAGGCTGGACTGGGTATAAGTTGAATGGGTAACGTCGGTTACCACCTCTATTGTTTTACGGGCCTAATCAAATTCAAAATACCCGTCTCTATCGATCAGAGATAACCGGTAACCACTGACACATGACACCTGTCACTTGTTACCATTGATTATTACTGATATCTCGTAAAAACAACATTATTATTTAATCAGCAAATATTACGCGTTCAGTTTGCGGTCTTGCAAGTTAAGTAATTTTCGCAATGTTGTGTTATTGGATGGGTGACAAAAACTCAAGTATCTTCAGCCCCTGTGCTTCGGAAGCACGCCACTTGCCGGTAGAGAATACAATCCCGAGCATGTTTATCAATCCCGGGAATACGGGATTTTTTGTTGTGTAATCCCAGGATCCCGGGGCTATCCCGGGCCTAGAATATGTGTGGTTTCTAATTGGGCTAAAATGAAAAGGTTGCTTCTACTGTCAATTTAATTGGAGTCAGCACATCAACAAGCCACAAGCACAGAACATAGCCAAGTACAGTCCCGGGATTTTCGGGGCCAAAAAACGGCCGGGATCCCGGGATTGTATTCTCTACTTGTTGGTTGCTATCGTAAAATTGCAGTCGTTGAATCTACCAACCAACATTTGATTGATGGGTATGGGCTAAATGCGGATTGGTGATCACAAAACCGAGCGATCGATAATGATCGATAATACAAAACAGACTTTGCCCGACCTATAAATAAGACCTAAGAATAGAACCTCCGGTCCAGATATCGGATCGACAGGTCACAGAAACGTTGTAAAAAAAGAATTACGTTTTTTTGACCTATAAGTTTTGTTCACAACAATATTTACGTAGAATGTACCTATAAAAATATTAAAGGTACATTATAACGGCACCACTCGCACGGCATTGGCTAGCCAAATATTGTATAATCACTCGGATGTTCAATTGTTTAAACGAGTTGCGAGCGACCAGCTATCAATAATTATGGTAATTGTGCGGAGAGGACGGCATTTCTTGCCGTTGTCGCGTGTCGACCGTGGTGTACAGTCATAAGCATAAATTAGGTATAGCACTAATTAAGACTATGATGACACCGTCAACGTCAAAAAGATCAAAACTACCAAATTATCTCAAATGTACGCCTGCATATCAGACTACCACAAACTGTAACATTTTTTCAATAGACATTTTTTTTTCCTTTAGTAGATGGCTTCGTGCGATTAGCACATTTAGCCAGTGTCAAAGTAATTTTTCTTACAAGTAATACATAAATAAACAATATTTTATTCCTGTATGATGATGATGCATGATAATAGAAACGAGAAGTAAGAAATGGGGAAATACCCCCTTCCCCCTCTAGTATCTCAGTAAAGATGTGGGGCTTTACTAAGTCCTCACGCGGACTGTTTTGTTTCATTTGCAAACACTCAAGCACTCTCACGAAAACTTAACGGTTAATAATCCGTCAATAGACTTTAAACTTTCTTCAATACATTTTGTTGGGGCGAGGCAATCGCGAAGCATGGTGAAGCACTTGCCGTTTCACTTGACATCTCGAAAGCCTTTGCCCGGGTCTGGCACGCTGGTTTGCTTAAGAAACTTCCAGCGTATGGCATCTCTGCTGACTTTTGTGCCTGGATATTAGACTTCCTGAGTGAATAGTCGATTAGAGTGGTCATTGATGTCTGCTCTTCTCAGACCTCATGGCTATCGATGCCGGGGTTCCTTAGGGATCCGTCCGTTCTGCGACCCTCTTTTTGCTGCACATTAATAATCTGCTCATGCCCGGAATTATTGGGTATGCAGACGACAGCACGATCACAGAAAGATATTTGTCTAGCGCAAAAGTCAGCATGAAAGAATTGTGTTCCTGGAGAGGCCTTGGTAGAACGGACAAACTTGACTCTAAGTCCTGTTTCCCAATGGGGTGACAACAATTTAGTCAGTTTTAACGCCACCAAAACGCAGGCATGTCTGTGTCTGTTTGGCGGTCCAAAAGAAGTCCTTTTAACCTGACTCCTACTTTCTGAGGTATGATTGTACCGATTAACGACAACCTTAATCTCCTCGGCATGAAGTTGACTTCCAGTCTTGAACTTCGGCGACACCATCGAAATTAAGGCTCAAACAGCGGCCAAAAAACTGGGTGTCCTAAATAAGGTTAAACGACATTTCACGCCGGGACAGCTTCTAACTTTATAGAAAGCGCAAGTCCGATCGCGCATAGAGTATTGCTGCCACCTTTGGGACGGTTCAGCAAAATACCAGCTCGCCGTGCTTGATTCGGTGGAATGCAGAGCCAGGAAAATTATAGGTGACGAGCTTGTTCTCGCTCACCGCATAACAGTAGCCAGCTTGTCGGTCTTTTACAGGCTATACTTCGGAGAGTGTGCTTTTGAGCTGCATGAGCTCATTCCACCTTCCTCATTTTACCATCGGGAATCCAGGCGTATGGCTGGCTACTTCCTTACCTGGTTGACATTCCACTTTTGCGCATCCAGCATTTTGCTTTTACATTTATAATGCGTACAGCCAAAGAGTGGAATTCTCTGCCGGCGTCTGTACCTACCCTAAAGTTTTCAATGCCCGTGTGAATAGGCTATTTCTGGGCAAACTCGTTCCATCGTCGGCCTCTTCTTAGCCCTAGGGATTAAAATGAGGCTAAGAGCTAGCCCATCTTACAAATAAAAAAAAAAACCAAATAAATAATTAATTTCAGTATATTTTCATTCAGTGTTTTAGGGAATCTCCCTCCCCCGTCGACCACCCTCTGGCGCCGACTACCCCGCATCTCTTACCCCGCACCCACCTGTTTGAAGACTTTATGAACCGATTTAGAGTGACCAAGAAGTGTGCGATGGACAAAATAAACAAACAAAGGGGCAGATTATGTTACAAGAACTAGAAAGTTACAAGAAATAGCTCAAAATCTGCCCATGATAGGCTTACTTTGTTTAATAATTTTTTGCTTATTGGGATAAGACTTTAACATGAAATTTGATTTTGAAGCGACATTGCCAAAAAAAATACCTCCAAATTACTCATACCCCAAAGATAGTTTTGGATAAGTTGTTGTGTAGGCGTTTATACCAAAATATCGAAATATTTATCAAAAATCGATATTATTTCAAGATTTTAAGTACAGTTTCATCTCTGACGTCAATTAAAAGCGTACCCGACTCACATTGAGTTCAAATATTTTCTTAGGTCATATCACTTTGACTGTTTCTGTACAAATCGACAACATTATACCGCCAGCACCGAAAAAGTATTCATAAATTTCTGTCTACAGGATTGCAGCAAAATTACATAATGATAATTTTTCATTATTACGTGACAACTTCAAACAAAAAATATAGCGGTACAAGTTGTCTATGTGGTAATATGTTTATGCTGGTGACTGTACCCACTTGTACTTCATCAAAAGTTTGTGTCTACATTCAAGAACTCTTTGCTAATGTGCAAACAGTATGGATGCTTACTGTGTCACGATGAGATGCTTAATGTTTAGCAACTCCTGGGGCAAAAAACCCTGAGAATATTAACTGAAGTTAGAAAAATCACACATTGCATGGAAAAATAATATTTTGTTGGTCCTTTTTGTCTGCTTAGCAACAGCCAAAATAAGTTGGTATAGTGACATAAGTTATAAATTTTGACAAAGCAGTTCTGTTTCATTGCTTATTGCATTTAATCGCTTATCTGAAGGCTGAAAAGTTTATTGCCACAGACCATATAGCCTGGTCTGATGGGTGACCAAAAATGTATCATCTAAAGCTCCTTTAAGCACAAAGTTTGTGCTTCGGAAGGCACGTAAAACCGTTGGTCCCGGCTGCATTAGCAGTCGTTAACAACCACCAAACCGCACTGGACCCGCGTTGTGGTTTATGGCCCGTTCTCCCTATCCACCCATAAGGCGTGCCCCAGCAGTGGGGACATAAAAGAGCTGGTTATGATGATGATGATCAACCAATATTCTTTATTTGGTTAAAGCTCGATATTATATAAGGTCACATTTTCAGGCTAGTTTTTTTTTTACTTTTCCTGACTCAAAGATTGTAATATTTTTAAGAGCAGCCTCTCTGTCGGCTCCTTTAATTGAAACTACGGGCACGTGTTAGCGGTGAAGGCAATGCGGCCTCTCAATTTCGGCTCCTTTGAATTTAAACTACCGAAAGTGCTTTATTTTACTTTTTAATCGAAATGTCTTTCGGCATTTTTCTTGAAAACTAGCGTATAAAAATTTAAGGTTTTTTCATAAAAATAGTTTACATATATTGTTGAATTTATCCTCAAAATATTTGCAGTTGATAAAATGTGACTTTATATATACTTATGTCATCATCATCATCAGTTCATTTTTGTCCCCACTGCTGGGGCACGAGCCTTCCCTATGAATGGATAGAGAGAACGGGCCATAAACCACCACGCGGGCCCAGTGCGGGTTGGTGGTTGTTAACGACTGCTAATGCAGCCGGGACCCACGACTTTACGTGCCTTCCGATGCACGGAGGCTATACTTATGTGTTAGGTACTAAAGACACGTGAATCTATTGGTCAGTGTGCTTACAATTTGGTAGAGTAAACACCCACCCCTAATTGTAACCTATTAGTATGGCGTGCTTATGACTCATATAATCATACCAATTACACAATTAGTTTAAGTGCGGTTGTAGTTATAACGTATTTTAGGGGCTTTAAAATTGGTATTGAGCTCTTTGTGTAAAAAAGAGTCACAGCCCTTTTTTTAACATATTGTGTTAAATGAAATGAAATGAAATTTATTTATTTAGAACACAAAGTTTACAAAATTATTTAGAATAAACAACAAAAATCTAAAAATGTGTCCTAAAAGGACTCCACGTGGACTCCACTCAGCATTTGTTGCAGTGAACAAATCACTACAACGCTGACATTAGACATTTGAAAAAGGTTGATACTGAAATTTTACGGTTAAAATTGTAATTTTTGGTGAACAATTTACTGAAAAAGTGTTACTATTATTAGTATAATTAGTGAGTGTTGATTAAATAACTCTCTCGTCTCGATCACTAACAAATTTTCTCGTTACCTAACAGATTCCAAACTGTTTTCGACGCCCTCGAGACGCACTTGACTGGTTTCAAGGCAACTTAATTATTTATTACGCTCCCTCTCTCTTGTGATATTGGCAATTAACTAATAAGTCAAACTATGTTCATGGAAAATATTGAATTGAATTAAAAAATATATATTATTTAGTTTAAGGAGCTCGTGGTGCTTCCATATGATTGCTTTCTGTTTTGTTTGATCTAATAACAGGTGGAGCTCGATGGCGCAGTGGTTAACGCGCCTGGTCTGCGAGTGCTGAGGTTAAGCAACTTTCGCAAAGGCCGGTCATCGGATGGGTGACCAAAAATTTATCATCTAGAGCTGCTCCGTGCATCGGAAGGCACGTAAAGCCGTTGGTCCCGGCTGCATTAGCAGTCGTTAAAAACCACCAATCCGCACTGGGGTCGCGTGGTGGTTTATGGCCCGTTCTCCCTATCCCTTCATAGGGAAGGCTCGTGCCCTTGCAGTGGGGACGTATATGAGCTGGCGACGATGATGATGATGATGATTATAAGATAGAATAAACTTTTGACAATATATTTTGTTTATATCAAAACTAAGAGCTGCGCAAACTCTACTTCCCTTATTTTAATTTTTACGGGTATGCCCTTGCACTTTGGTTCACCTGGATCCTCAACTGAGGCACTGGCTATCTTATCTCTACAGCAACAACTCATCATCGCATCAATATTCAACAAAGTTTTCGAATTTCCATTCACAGTTTATGAAGAGAGAACAAAATTAATCGATTCATTTAACACTAACAAGGACTATGAACTATTTGTTAACAATGTGGTATGGTATTTAAATTCTATCAATAATTCATAGAAGCATGATATTTGGAGTGCAATGAATACCGCAGCGTATGCGGAACCGAGATTCCACGATGTACACACGCCAGCACATCATATTACCACAAACTTTCAAATTTCCTCAATAGACTTATTTTTTTTAATGACTTTGCACAACATTTAACCAATGAAAAAGTCTTACAATACTTAAATAAACTATATTTTTTTCATGTATGATGATGATGAATGATAATAGAAATGAGAAGTGAGAAATGATATACCCCCCAACCCCTCGAGTATCTCAGTAAAGATGTGGGGCTTTACTAAGTCCTCGGGCGGACTTCTTGAGAGAATTTGAAAAGTGATGTTGCACTGTTTTGTTTCATTTGCCAACACTCATGCACACTCACGAACACTTAACGGTTAATAATCCACCATTATTTCACATTAATATTCGACATAACACAAATTTTAGAAAATAAAACAATACCGCAGACATGACTCTTCACTTTCCCGCCAAGAGTCCTCAATAGACTTTGAACTCTATGTAAATGGCATATGGTTGAACATTTATCAAAGAAATTTGACCGTATTGGATAGTCTGATGGTCTATACTGTGGTTTTGTACTGTCTCGCCCAAGAGTGTACAGCCGGCTTTAGAACACTACGTCATACCTACGAAGACTGATAGAAATATTACTGTTAATGCTACTATTAAAAACAATATCTTTATTGTAAAATTTGTGCTAAGTGCCATGAATTCAACTTTTAAGTACCTTTTGTTATTGGACGCCATGTCACAAAACGCCACGCTTTTATTTATAAAAAAATTGGGTCTGATTTAATTATTTCTAACCTTTATTTCTTTTCTATTTAAAAATTAATAAAAGCTTGTTTTTAAAAAGTTTTTTCTTTTCTTTTAACTTTGTTAAAATATGGCTGCGTGAAATAATTTAGCATATATAAAAAACAAATTATCTTCTATAAGTAATTGCATAATATTATTATTTGACGCTGTAAAAGAAAGGAAAAAAAGAAATACTCTTGCTGAGTTTTTGATAGGTATACGCAAACCTTGATGGGTTCATGAAGGAATGGCGTGATGTTGCGGGGGACCGGAAGGTGTGGAAAAAGTGTGGGGAGGCCTTTCCCAGAAGTGGGACAGCTATGGCTGATATAATGATATACCTAATAATAATAATAAGCAAACAGCATAAACCGATGGCGAGGTGACAAAATAAAATAAAATATTTTTTATAAAAAAAAAATTACACTTCAGATTGTTTGTTCTATTTTAATTCAAGTTATTGTCGTGTCAGTACCAAATTTTGAAAACGAGGAAACTGCAGGATCTATGATGCTATGTTAACAAGCTAGTGTTGGATTAACTAGCACCTACAAAATAAGTACACAAGTAAGTACTTATTCGTCGGAAACTATCGGATCGGATACTGGCCGGCCGCCCATCTGTAACCGCCCACGTGATTAGCACCCCTGAGGAAGGAATGCAGTTTCCCCGAGTCGCGTGATTATGTGAGATGACATGACCCCAGCCGTGAGACGATTGTAAACTGATATAAACCAGCTAATGTTGGAATAGCTGACACATACAAGATAAATATAAGTATCCGTACCTATCGATCAGAAACCGGGACCAAGGAGGGTATGATGATGATAATTACGTGAACAGGTTTCTGCAAGTAAGTAACTAAAGTAAGTAAATCATTAATTTAAGAAATAACATAAATATATATATATATATATATGAGGAGCTCGATGGCGCAGTGGTTAACGCGCCCGGTCTGCGAGTGCTGAGGTTTCGCAAAGGCCGGTCATCGGATGGGTGACCAAAAATTTATCATCTCGAGCTCCTCCGTGCTTCGGAAGGCACGTTAAGCCGTTGGTTCCGGCTGAATTAGCAGTCGTTAACAACTACCAATCCGCACTGGGCCAGCGTGGTGGTTTATGGCCCGTTCTCCCTATCCATCCATAGGGAAGGCTCGTGCCCCAGCAGTGGGGACATAAATGAGCTGATGATGATGATGATGATGATAGAAAATATTAAACAAACAAACAATGTTGGACTTTACAATATAAGAATAAGTACCCATGCCTATTGATCGGAATCCTTCGTGCTAGTTACGAGCGAACGCAGTTTATTTGAATTCCGAATTGCAGATAATCAGTTTTGGGCTGCTGGCCAGCCGCTGCCGCCCATCTGTAACCGCCCACATGACCCGGCGCCCCATATCTCAGGAAGGAATGCAGTTTCCCGGAGTCGCGCGATTCCGTGCACGGTTCGTGAGACGCGTATCAGTGATCGCGTGAGATTGCGCCTGCTTCCTACGGCGCCGTCGGATGGGAGATGCGGCAACTTGAACGTAACGATAGCGATATAAATATATGCATATTTATATGTTCAGATATTTGGAAATATATTTGTTTTGTAACATAAGATGAACGTATTTGAATGTCTAAAATTAAAAAAACCTAACATAAAATAACCTACGTTTAAAATCACTAAAATCTAAATACCTAATGGTTGTTTGACTTATTTTTAAAATATCAAACCTTAAAATGTCAAATGGATGTATTACTGAAGTTCATAATGATAAAACTTGAAATACCTGTACAAATTCCCTAAAACTGATATAATTCACAATTAATTGACCAAAATTATAAATACCGACGTAAAGTAAAATCTAAATAAAAACGGCTTGTGTTTGAACGCCTACCAATAAAATTCGAAACGCTTACCAAAACGGACAAATGATCACCAAATTGTGTTTCGTAAAATATTACAAAAAGAATACCTACAATTAATATTTTTATGAAATGCCTTAAAAATGTATGTATGAATACCTTTCAGACCAAATATGTTATATTGTCACCCAATAGATAATACCAATATTTTATGCCTCGAGTTTCAATTTGGCAATTTTTGCTTTCTGTTGTCTAATAATAAAAAAATAACCTAAAAAGAAATTTCTACCTATCACGTGACCTACAGGAGTAGAGCAGCTGGTATCCTCAATCATTTGAATAATAGTGTAAAAATTTGGTGATCATTTATTTATCCATTTTGGAAAGCAAAAAGAATATTTGTACATAGTATGCAATTATTGTGATGTGTGTTTATTTATTTTGGACCATAATATAGTATATTTTAGGACCCTTTTTATATTATATTATATATATATATATTATATTTTGACCATTTGGTATTTAAATTGTTGGTATATCAAACTTTGGTGTTATAAATATAAACATTTTAAACATTAGGTAATTATTCCTATAGGTATTTTAATCTTAGATATTTCGTTGGTAGGTATTAGTTGCTTAGGTATCTTAAAATATTGGGTATTTAAATTTTAGTGATTTTAAACGTAGGTTATTTTATGTTAGGTATTTTAATTTTAGACATTCAAATACGTACCCAGATTAACATGTCGTTGATCAAAATGAGGTTTTAAATATTCTCATATCTTCATATCCTCATTATATAAAAATTATATATATAAATATTATATATTTATATAATGTAATATATAATATATATAATCCTCATTATCAGCCTTTAAACGTCTTACACTTGAGCTCAAGCTTTCCTTCTTAAAAAACAGCGCACGAAGAGTTTGGGCTTATTACTTTGTGAGCCGGCAAGATGAGGGTGACTGATTGCTACGATGTTTTCACGCTGCACCAGTCTTAGCGTCTGGACTCCATTTTCACTTAACATCAGGTGGAAAAGAGTCACTTGTCGCGTAAAGTATTAAAAAAAAAGTCACCCACCCGCTGACGCCATTTTGAAAGTTGCTTAATTTGCGAGATCGCATACCAAACGCGCAAAACCCGCACTCTATCGGTACCTAACATATACCTAAATCCAATATCCAACTCAAATATTAGCTTCTTCCATTACAGGCGTATTACTATGAGATGGCAGCCGTTATAAATTGCGTGAATCATTTAGTGCAATTAATTTAATTTAAACGAGATCCCGCGGGCGCGCGCGGAAACCTCAAAAGCCGTATTACGGCGGCGGGCGTCACATACGTTTCATACGTTATACGATTACTGTAATTGCATTCGACACGGTATTCACTGAGTGGCGACGAGCTTCACTTTTAATAACAATTTAAAAACCTTGACAAGCGCCAGGTAAACTCAACAGCGGGATTCTAGAAGTATAAAAAAAATTGCTAATGTCTCACATTAGCAATTTTTTTTAAATATTTCTATAATATAATTGAAAGTTTGTATGAAAGTCCGTCAGTTTTGAAGTAAAATACATGAAAATTGGTATTTGGCTTTTTAAAAAAAAAAAAAGAATGACGTGTCTCAGGAACTTTGTTTATTTTCCTTTACAGGAGTAAAAATGGGAAGAAGATTGTTTGGTATACTTAATCGTTATTTTTCAAGTAATGACTATAAAAATTAATAATTGATTCGATATATAGATTTTTCAATAAAATTAAAGAATGACGTGTTTTTGCATTTTCGAAAAACCACCCCTAAAGAGGTGAAACAAGGGTGGAAAGTTTGTAGGGAAATCTATCATTCCTTAAATTTCGGCATTTGGCCTGGTTAGACATTATGAAGAATTTCAGGATTTTTGGAAAAAGATCCTTTAAGTAGGGCATGACAATTTGTACAGGAGGTTCTAAAACGGACCAAAATTACTTATAGCGTAGCTTTATCTATAATAATATTATAGAGAGGAATCCTTTGTATTCTTGTATGTATGTATGTTTGCAACGAATAAACTCAAAACTACTGAACCGATTTAAAAATTTTTTTCACTATTAAAATGCTACATTAGCGCTGAGTAACATAGGCTCTAGTAAAAAAAAAAGAAATGCGGAATAAAGTCGGCCGGGTAACATAATATAATAACTTCAACTAACTCTATTCTGTCCGAGCAAAGGTGTCGAAAATGCTGTCGGCATTACCCCTTTGAATGGCAAAGCTTATCGCTATATCTCCAACAACAGTAATAATGTCAATAAATAAACAAATATAATAAAAAATGTCAGAAATGTAAATTGTTTTTTGAAAAATAAAACACTTTTATTTTGATTTTATTATACTGATTGTGGCCAATTAACTATAGTGCGATAAAATTATATCTTAGTACAATATATTTATCTGCGTACTCTTTTATTTTGCCCTAAAAAACTTAACCCATTTGAATATTACCTCCTACGAAAAGTAGCCGTCAAAAAGCAATAACTTTCAAATATAATAGTAACCCAAGAAGGCCCAAAACTCCAAAATTACGACATAGTATTTCTTCAAAACGGCACGGTAATAGGCATAAATATCGGTATCAGGAATCTATTGTGCGGCCCATTGTCTGAACACCTGCCCCGCACCACCGCATAACCTGCGCGCATCCCATCCCCGCATAAATATCCATGATGTTTCAATTTATATTCATGATATTAGTAAGTCAGACGGAATATGTGTACGTCACATTTGATTTCCTTTGTTGGCGAAACAAATGCGCCGCGGCCATGATGCGCCTGCGATATTTGGGTATTCAACTGGCTACATGAAAGTAGAATTTTATATTAATGTACAAAATGTTCATCACCATCATTATACATACGAATCTCATTCAAAAATGAAATGAAATATATTTATAAGAACACACAGTTAGTACAACCCTGTATGTGGAAGAAAAGACAAACATTCAAGAATGTGACTTAAAGGGACTCATTGCAGGGCAACGGTACAGCACACATTACATTGCAGTACATAACACGGAAAGGCACATTAATTTAGTAAAAAAAACGACGGGTTGCACTCTGGGAGTGCCGGCAGAAGTGAAAACTTGAATATTAACGTTGTGCATTTTTGATATTTTGGAATGGTTAGGGAATAATTTTGCACGAATTGCTTTAATTATCAGTATAAAAGTACTCTCATTTATGTGGTAGAATACAATATTTATTTATTGGGCTATCGTACACAAACATGACAATTTATATTACATTAAAAAGTTATATTAAGTTATATTAAAAATTTATATTACGCCGCGCCAGCTGGCAGGCTTTCTCCCCATGTCCCGACTCCCTGCCCAGGTATTGGGTATTTGGTCTTGACGGGGATTCGATATAAAGATATATCCAGTAGCACATGCAGTGTGATCCAGGACCATCGGTTGTACAGTCTCCTGATGTGATCATTTTACACTTGGTATTGACTCGTCAGTCGCTTATATTTAAGCAGTGGTCCTCGAAACCTAAACATTTACGGTCTAATGTTGTCCGGCTTACACAGCCAGCTCTATGGCATGGACTATTCCACATCTATTTCAGATTTGTAGTGCAGCATTGAATTTATAGCGCTGTCGATCAATTAGACCCCTAGAGTATGCTCCAACCTCCTGCGCTCCGTCCACCGCTCTTTGGCATACCTTAAGTATAGACTTTTGTGAAATAATAATTACAGATTAAAGCATATTTAATAGATTATACTATATTTTAATGTTTTGAAATATGAGTCGTAAGAGTATAGTGAAGAAATTTAAAGTTGAAACACTGGTATCTTCATGAAGACAAAGCCACTTAGTCTACATTTTATTAGAATAATAATTCACAACGTTTATTGTTTATTCCTCCGCTTTATATCAGTAACGAGAGAGTCATAAAAGGGCCGTAAATAGGTAGTCGAATCTTACGTTATCTCCTTCGGGTGCAGTTAGCGAATGAGGAAAGTATAAAGATGTGATTAGAAACTACGTGCCAAGAAAATTGTCAGCCGAGCGCATAGCTAATTAAATTTATATTAAGTTGACTGGATTAATTAAGCTGACTTATTATGAATGTTCTTATTATAGTAATTGTAGTCTGTTGTTTTATTACTATGGTTTCCAATTATAAGCCAATTAACTATCAGCGGTCACCATGACCGCACGTAGGTGGTTAAGGGACTGAAATAGGTGGTAGGTGGTTAAGGGTTAATCAAAATTAACAAATACCTATTTCCATAATGTGAAATTGTTTCAGCATGAGGATTCAAATACTTTTGTTTCTAGCCTAGACTCGTAAGGTTAAAATTTAGGTTAAAAATTAATCTCGGGATTTGAGGCATATCCACTTTCTTCTTTCGCTGTATGAAATCAGTGTAAGTACTTAAATAACTCTACCTAATTCCGACCTCTGGTCATAATCCCGAATTGATAGACCATTATACACATGGGGATGTTCACAATACACGTCTGCTCATCAGACTATACCAAACTGTAAAATTTGCTCAAACAAAAATTAAATTAGTGGTTATAAGTAGCAACACCTATCGGTTACCTCAAAACACGAATTGGAATTATTGACATAATCACCGATTTAACTATACATGTTTTTAAAATGAATCTGCATTACGAAACGTAAACGAATTTGCGTTTCGTTCCGTCCCAGATGGCTTTACGTTATAATGAAAGATCGACCAGCCGATTGGTAATTAGGGAACATTCGATTAGCGGCAAATTCAAATTTCAGAATTAGTCGGTTGGATTTAATTCTGTTTGGTCACACGATCGACTAGGCACGACTCGATTGTCCATAAAACGTAGCGTGAAAGGCTGCCAATAGGTAGATCAATAGAATCATTGGTACGGTGTCCCTTTCTCGTCACTTACTGAAATTCGTCGGTACGGATTTGGCTCAGCTCAATTAGCTCTCAGACAGACAAGCTTAATTTAGTTTAAAATTTCCAATCATAGGTATCATTAGGACTTCTAATTCAGGTCTAATTATTACTCTTCGTAGACACTATTATATGTTTATGCGTTTAGCTGAACTACTCACAATAGGTTAAAGAGTGCAATAAATAGAGCTTATTCAGTTTTTTTGTAGGATCTAGTCGGAAATAGATCTAAAAACTGACATAATTTGGAGAATTACTTAAAATGATACATTATTCGTAAAATTGGTGTTGCAGCGAAAAATTACCATCACAATAGGAAAGTGAAAGAAAAAAGATGAAGAAGGAAAAAGGAAAAATCTTTTGATTTGAACCCGGTTTTTGGGTCGCAATGCATCTTGAACCATTCATTACCAAGTTTGCAGTGGCTTACAATTGATCTAACAAATATCATGTGTAGTTAAAAAGAAAGCCGTAGATAACATTCTTACGTAGAATATTTATCAACAATTATACTTTTATATTTCAATAACTAATTTAACCCATAAGGGTTCTAATCTTGTATTTTTTCAAGTGCTATTTTCAGCAACTTAACTATTATGACAATCGATATCGTCGTCGTCTGTCGTCGAGAGAATCGTCTGAGAGGACTGAAATAGTAACATCCGAGAAATAATTCAATGAAAATTTGCTATAGTATGGTTAAACATTTGACTTGCTTGACCAATATGTCTTTGGATCTGCTTATCTTGCACATTTTTACTAATTGCAACAATATTTAACATATTAAAATGAAGAATTAAGAAAAAAATTTCATCATCATCATCATCACAACTATAATAATAACAACCATAATCTTAATCGCGTACCTTTTTTTCTAATAAAAAATACAATTTTTTTGAGTGCAATCTCTTTGAGCTTTGTTTAGACTACGTGCTTAAAACAGCGCTTCTTCAATAGTAAACTGTAGTCCCCGGAGACTTAACTTGTTATAACTTAAAATGTCTCTTTCTTTTCAGAGAGAACTTTACGAGTTCGAATTTGAGTAGTCAACACAACTGAAAAGGGTGTAACAAAAGTTTTGTTGACATAATGAATATAATGGACAAATAGGTAAACAACATTTTCCTAAAACGGGATCCCGATTGGATCCTTTGGGTACGGAAACCAAACAAATAGTACATCCTTATTTGAATTCTAACTACATATTTGCTTGGTTGTGTCGTGTCACGACAAACTCTATTAAAAAGATATCAGAATGGTTATACATAATAATTTATTCAACTTCATTGGTATAACTTTCCGTCTATTTATTACTTAGTTTCTTATTAAAACGAACCATTATTATATATCCCCTTGAGTGTCGAGCGACCAGCAGGTGGCCGATAACAATTAAAATTCTATTGTAAAACATATATTTATATTATATATATTTATGTTTTATGATATTATGGACAATTAAGATATTTTTGAATTTATTTAATCTTTCTACTACGTTGTTTGCTTTATCAAAATTTTACGTGTTTATTCTTATTAAAAGGTATAAAGCGTAAGTTTGTATGTTTATGAGCTCGAGCGCGCAAATACCAGACACAATAGAATTTTAATTGTTATCGGCCACCTGGTGGTCGATCGACGCTTAAGGGGATATGTTTATAAGCTTAAACTAAACATATTTAGATAAAAAAGGCGTATAGCTAAAATATTATACTTAGACACATAAGACATTTTTAGTTTTAGGAAAACATCTTTATCACCTCTGACGAATGCATTTTGTAACAGTCTGAATTTTATGCTGGTGAAATCACTGCCGGAAGTTTGTCTACTTTAAAGTTATTATTCAAGTTCTGTTAGTAGTGCTATTAAGAATTACATACGTTTCAGAGCTCAGTCGAATATTTCAAATACTCAATTTTATAATCAACGGAAAATTTTCTGTTCAGCTACTTAAACAACGTGCTTTTGTAGATAATAAATGTAAATTGGGTTACGTTTGAGCACAAACGCGGGCGCGCGGGCCGAGATTCCCACATCCTACTGAAGAGATTCTGCTCTGCTGAGCGAGCAGAGCGAGCAGTGGCAGACTAATGATGTTCGCGGCGACGGTAATTTTGTTCCTTGTTGTGTTCTTGTTATGGCTTATTTTTCAGATTTTTAACATGACCATCTAATATAATATTGCCACATTAGCCACACCACACTAAAATGTTACATGTAATACCTACCTAATAGGAAAAAAGTTTAAGTGAATAGCCTATGACTGTCCCACTGCTGAGCAAAGGCTTCCATCATTGAAATCAAGTTATCACTACAATTGATGGGTAATGTCATTATCACCACGCTTGCCAAATGTGGGTTGATGATCGAAAACCCGGGCTATGCATCGAAATAATCCGAAACACACTTTGCTCTAAAGAAAAGGTAATATAAAATTTTAACAAACGAGTATAATATAGAAATTATTATAAAATAATTACTAAAGCGATTTTAGGAACCACAATTTTTAATGGGAATCATGATATTATGATTGATAAAAGTCTTGAATATTGAAATTCGGAATTACCAGGAACACAGAAATATTCAAAAATATTTCGCAATATTTGGATATATTAGATCCAGTCCTTTAGCTACTGTTTGTCACATTTGTGAACAGATTCTGCTTCGCTAAGTGGATCGTGACGGCTAATGATTTTGGTATGAGGAGGTACAGTCAAATTTAATAAAACATTATTACATTCCAATCTTCTACTCTTATTACAAAATTAATAAGGCCTCAAGATTGGCTACACATTTCTTTAAAGACGAAAGTCTGTCTTCTAGAAGTTTATTTTAAACTGTCTGTAAAAATATTTCTATTCCTATTCTTTAAAAAAGGTTATGCTATGCGATATAGGCCTCACTATAAAAAAATTACCTTATAATTGTAGTTTATTTAGAACGTTGACACTATGTAACTATAACAAAACAAAAAAAGGATAACCATTGATTTATGTATAAGACACATTTATTTATTTATTTGTCAGAGTCATTAGAATAGAATATAACAGAAACATGTTTATTTGATACAAAAACAATACACACATAAAAAACTTAACTTAGAATAAGGATTGTACTAAAATGTAAAGATCGGATCCAAATTATACAGCATGCAAATCAATGTAACTTACGGAACATTCAAAATATTAATAACTAGCGGCCCGACCCTACTTCCCACGGGTGGACACTTTTTAAAATATAGCCTATGTTACTCAGCGCTAATGTAGCATTCTAATGGTGAAAGAATTTTTTAAATCGGTCTAGTAGTTTTTGAGTTTATTCGTTGCAAACATATGTACATACATACAAAAATACAAAGGTTTCCTCTTTATAATATTAGTATAGATTACCCGCAAGAAATTAAGCTTTCTATCAGTGAGGGAATTTTTGGAATTGGACCAGTAGTTCCAGCGATTAGCCCCGACATACAAACAAAGACACAAACGTTACCTCTTTATGAATAGTATAGATAGATAATAAAGCCAAATCTTAACCCTTCCCATTCCATCATACATTCTTGGAAGGAACCGCAACAATAGTAGATGCGCGGGCGATGCTATAATTTGTAGTGGACTGTATTTTTATTGGCGTTATACTTACTTTCCGACCTTTACTTTACTTTACTTTACTTTCAGACCGAGCTGATACGGTCGTGCGCTTCGACCACGATCAAATTTGACCCTTAACGCCAATTGTTGCGCTTGTCTGTGTTAGACCGGATTTTTTAAATTTTTTAAAATATTAAAATAAAAAAAGCTGGAAGCCGGCGGCGTTCCGAAGAAATATAAGTAATATTTTTATTTTATTTTATTTAATATCATAATATTAGTCAACGACTCGTTATAAACTATAGCCCGGCGATTTTAAGGCGAGATTCCATCTGAGGGACGTCGCAATCTTGGTCTGAAAGGGCTAGGCTAGGCGATGTTTCGAACTGCGAGGGATGGCGACAAGGGCAATGAGTAAACAGTTCGATGGAGAAAAAAGGAGGGAATACCAAAAAATGCTTGGTGACGCTGTAAATAGGCTACGAGTATAGGGGGCCAACAAAAACACTCTTCCAAAAAAGTATTAAAAATCGAGGTTTTTTTCTTTACCTGTCTAGGACTCTCGGCAGTACCTACCGTCTTTGCTCTTTCACCTTCAGCTCCAATGAACCGCAAGTAGTAAAGACTAATGACGTCTCCTAGGAGCACCCTTATTTTAAGATACTCTTATAAATGTGTTGAAGTTGGTATTTTGCAGACATTATTTGCCAGGAGCTCTTATAAGTTTAGTTTCTTAAACAATTAGATCTACAGAAGTAACGGTAGGTAACGTAAACATTTAATTGTAGATGTTTCGTTTTTAATATTTGTTTAGGAAAGCTCTTTTTTAAATGAAGCACTTTATACAGACTCCCACGCGTTTATTTTATTAATTTTTCTATCCTGATGTTACAATCCTTTTGCACAGAGACTGAGGTTATTAATAATTATTTATTTGTAATATCGACTGTCTCGGCAGTGTAGATTTTGGTTTACTAACGTTTGACTAAATATTTTATAAATAACATAATAAAAACTAAAAACATCTTCCTTTTGTGTAAATCCCTGAAAATTTTTGGTTTGGATCCAATAGGCGGCGCCGGCGTTAATGTGTGATAATAATCAATACATTTTGCTATTCAATTCAAATTCAAATTCAAATTATTTATTTGTAATAAATGTGGTACATTACATAGGTGAAACAGGTTAGGTTGGGCATCGCACATTTAGCTAAAGTATTAGCATACAAATATTTAGTTCATATAAAAAAAGTTAAAAATTCAAAAAATAAAATACATCATTTCACATTACAATCATTATTAATAAATTCATCAATTGTATAAAAAACATTAGATACTAACCATTTTCTGAGCGTTAGCTTAAACCTAGTATATGGGAGCTCCGTTATATACAGCGTGGGAAGGAGTATACCGACAAATTGAAACCAAGGATTCCTGGTGGTATTACGAGTAAATTATGTTATATCAATATGGGTCTAAAACTGCGTAATTAACTTACTTTATTTTTAGAACAAAAATAATAATTATTGACAGTACTTCCTTGTAAACAAAACCTAAGTTCAAAGAGTGAAATAGAAAACGTCAAACTTCACGAAAGACTCCGACAAAATACGATAAACGACGAATGAAGTCAACGTCAGTGTGAGACATTGATTATTAATTATTACTATGTACTTGTGTGAAGGTGTGTGTGATTACGTCAATTAGTTAGGGCGTGTTACCCTTGAGATTTTTTGAACTTGTGAATTACTTAAAAAATCTCGAAAATGAGGCTTTACTGGCCCATGTTTATATTACTTTTTTTGTCCAAATAGGCATTAGAATCTTTGGTTATAATTTGTCGGTATACTCCTTCCCACGCTGTATAATGGGATTTTATTATAAATTCTTATGCACATTGCGTAACAATTATTTAAATAACACGTTGTTTTGGGAATAGTGTCCAATATCAACCTACGAGGGTTCCTCGAATTTGTTCTATAAAGGTCCTTTGCTTCTGTGAAACATTCATAATTTAATTTAACAAATTTCCCTATCTCCAGTACATAAATAGAGGCTAATGTTAATATCCCCATTGACAAAAAATATGGTCTGCATGATATGTCAGGGGCAATACTACATAAAGCTCTAACACATCGCTTCTGTGCAATAAAAACTTTCTTAGCACCAGTACCATTTCCCCATATTATAATACCGTATCTCAGTATTGATTCTACGTATGCATAGTAAGCCACTATAGTGGTTTTTTTATTAGCTACTTTCGTTAGTTTGTATAATGCATACGAAAATCCATTAACTTTATTGCGTATTTTGTCAGTGTGGGTGTTCCAATTTAATTTTGAGTCTAAAGTGATTCCCAAGAATGAGGCCTCCCTCTTAGAGCTTATTATATAATCATTAAAATTTAAGGTAACATGTCCATTTCTTAAATTATTAAAATTTATTAAATTTGTTTTTGTCAGATTTATTTTTAAATTATTATTGATTAACCATTTATTTATTAATGTCAGTGTATTCAATATATCCATATTATGTTCATCAAGAGAAGAATTTTGACTAGTTGTAATTATGACTGATACGTCATCAGCAAATAGGATAGTTTTGTGTACTAAGATATCCGGTAAATCATTTATGTACAACAATTGTTGTTGTCTACAACCTTTTATTGCAGGTTTTATAGAACTGTATGGGAACGTAGAACCATTTCATTTGGCGACAAGTGTTCTATACATTCCATTCAGCGCCAACGCAGTGCTACATACAGCCACGCACAAATCGAAAGCGGCTAACACACGCCGACGGTTTCAGCTTCTACATCAAACGAGCTCGCACGGTTCATGTATCGCGAACCTTATAATTGCCTGCGTTTACACCTAACGCGCTGACAAAACGGTTTTTGCCATAGACATAATTTTACTGTTGACCTATATTTGAAATGAAACAACTTTTACGGATCTACTCGCGTTTATTTTACACATTACTTTTTAATGTTTATCCTGACGTTTCGAACTCTTTGCAGAGTCCGTGGTCACAGGGAGATTAGATCCGTAAAAGTTGTTTCATTTCAATGTGTGGTGTTCGCATAAACTTTAGAAAACAATATGTTGTAGGGTAGACCGGGTACAATTGTAACATTTTAACTTTATCATTTATTTCTGGCTCCATTTATAATATCATGGCAATAGTGTCAATGTGTATTGATATTTAGTTTTATTGGCTTTAAGGCAGCGTCATCTTTAAGTGTGTAGAACCAATATAAACAGAGATATTTTACATTTAATCGGAACAGGCGAACTGCTACAAATGTCCCCTACCCAGGGTTAGTTGTACCAGATATCTCATGAAACAATACATCGTATTTTATTTAGAAAAATATATTTATTTGAATTACAACATGACAGCAGACCATTTTTTCATTAAACTAATAACAAAGCATAACAATAATAATTTACACTCTAGTCCTGTAAATATTATTAACTATTTTGAATGTTTTATGTCCTATTGCGAGTTCACTCAAAGTAACGCAGTACCTAATTGTTTAGGTCGTCAGTTGGACCTGGTTCTGAGCACCGGCTTGAGTGGGTCGGTGTCGGTGACGGCGGCGGATGAAGAACTCGTACCCGGCGACCTGTACCACCCGCCGCTGGCGGTCAGCGTGTGTGTCACCGCGGAGCGCTTCGCGCCCCCGCTGCCGACACCCGCTTCGGGCACTGCCCACACAAGCCGCGCAAACAATATTAGACCGCAGTGGAATTTTTATAAGGCTGATTACCAACTATTGTATTGTATGATAACAACTACGGATTGGAGTGCGATGTACGAGATGGATGAGTTAGACGCGACCTTAAACTTCTTCTATGATACTCTAAACGATATGTTTGATAAATGTATACCTAAAAAACAGCTCAATTATGAACAACCGCAATACGTATACCCTGTGTGGTACACGAGGGATATTATTACCCAAATTAAAAATAAAGCTATACTTCATAAGAAATTTAAGAAAACTAAACTGAATAGTGATTACAGGGAATTTGCTAAATGTAGAACTAGTATTAAAAAAGCCATAGAAATAGCACATATCGAACACAAAAATAAAATTCAAATCCAGTTTGCTAAAGACCCGAAATCATTTTGGCAATATTTTAAATCTAAAAAAAACAGTAATAATAGTATTAATATTTTAAAGGATGGGGAGCTTGTCAGGGATGAGAAGTGTGCTAGTCACTTTGCCGATTTTTTTGAATCTGTGTACAATGCAAGCCAACCGCGATTGGACGCCCGGGCGGCGTCAGCGCAGGAAGGCGCTGCGACCAGCGCACGCGTGCATATAGACACTTTGAGTATTCGGGAGGTTGAGGAGGCGCTCGTTCGGCTCAAACCAAAACGGTCGTCTGGCCCGGATGGTATACCAGCGTTTCTTTTTAGAGATTGTAGTAAAGTATTAGCAGGACCGCTACATCATATTTTTAACATTTGTTTAAAGCGCGCCACTTTCCCGGCTAGGTGGAAGATTACAAGAGTCGTTCCTGTCCCGAAGGGTAAGGCTGGTCCTGACGTTAGTAGCTATAGACCAGTGGCTATCCTGTCGACGGCGGCGAAAGTGTTCGAGTCCACCATCCAGCGGCGCGTACAGGCGCAGGTGCGCGCGCAGCTGTCGGACGCGCAGCATGGGTTCAGGCCGGGTCGCAGCACCGCCACCAATCTTTTAAATTTTATGGGGCTGGTAGTACCGGCAGTGGATGCTGGGGTGCAGGTGGACGCGGCGTACTTTGATTTTAGAAAAGCATTTGACACCGTAGATAATGATGTTTTGTTAAGAAAGCTGGCTAAAATTGGATGCACGCCGCATATGCTGCAGTTTTTCGTCAGCTATATGAAGGACCGACAACAGTATGTGGAGAACAATGGGTACGAATCGGAGCTGTATTATACTAGATCCGGTGTGAGCCAGGGCAGCAATTTGGGGCCTCTCAAATTTATTATAATGATAAATGACCTACCGGAAGTCGTCAGGCATAGTACATGTTTATTGTTTGCCGATGACCTTAAGTTGCTGCTCCAGATTGGGGACACGTCTGATTGTAAGCGCCTGCAGGATGACATTAACAGAGTGGTAGAGTGGAGCCACCAGAATAAATTATATTTCAATGTGTCCAAGTGCTCGGTTATGTCATTCACCCGCGCGCGGACCCCGGTGAATGGCGACTACGAGGTGGAGGCGAAGCCGTTGACGCGAGTGTCTCAGGTACGAGATCTTGGGGTGCATTTAACTCCCGATTTAACTTTTCGCGAACACATAATTAAAGTTTGTAAGAAGGCGTACAGAAACCTCGGGTTTGTTCTGAGGCAGTCACGGGGGTTCACAAATATTACAACACTAAAAGTGTTGTATGACGCTTTGGTCAGGAGTCACATGGAGTATGGGGCAGTCATATGGGCTCCACACGAACAGAAGTACAGTGTAATGTTAGAACGCGTCCAAAACAAATTCACGAGGCACTTGTACTTCAAGCTGTATGGCGTGTATCCGTTGTACCCGCTAATGTACCCTACGCTGTTCGTACTCGGAATGGTCGGATACAATGAGCTGCGAGTGCGACGGGAGTTTGCGCTCGTAGCGTATGTGTTGAAGCTGCTGCGTGGAGTAGAGCACAACCCGGGTGTGCTGAGCCGGCTGCGGCTGAGCGCGCCGGACCGGTACGTGTGGAGGCGACGCCGCCCGCCGCTGCTGGCCGTGCCGGTGGCCAGGACCAATCTCCTTGCGAAAACGCCCTTTGTACGGTCGATCCTCATAGTGAACAAAGTTCATGAGAGGATTGACATATTTTCGGGTAAATTGAGTGAACTCGCAAAGTTAGTTTTATACATAGTATGTTATATGGACTAGTAATTAATTAATTAGTAGTTAAGTTAATGATTATATGTTATTAATGTAAGCTAAATGAATGCAACTATCGTATTGGATTAGTCTGTAAGGATAGTCATGTATTGAAATATAATAATAAATAAATAAATAAATAAATAAATAAACAATCTTTTCAAAAGTAAATATAAAAAACTGACAAACTTAAAACACAACCTTCCTAGTCTTAGACAATTAATCTTAAAGTGTCGACTACAAAACGCGGTTCTTTAGAGCATAAGAGCTACGTTTTTGTAGTTGTGACGCTTATAATTAGTCAAAAATAACAAATTTTACTAATCAACAAGTTGTATAGAAAATCACTTGTAACAATTAACCCCGTGGTACAATTATCCCCTGAATATAAAAAAAATACTTTTTTTTCTTATTACGGTAATCAGTCTTGTCATTAAAGGTTAGGTAGGTAGGTTAGGTTTTTTTATTTTTGATTTAGGTTTAGTTTTTGGTTTGGATTTCACGATATTTTTTTACTTCTTTAGCTTTTTCTTTCTAATTGATTCCTTTTTCGGTGTATCTGTGTCCATTGCAGTTTTTCTCTTCTTTCGTCCTTTGTTTGTAGTTTTGCATGGAGGTGCTTTTGGTATCTAAGGGTCTTATTCCTTTCGGAAAAAACGCTTTCATTGTAGTTGTACTAGTTGATGGACCTGCATAATCGAAGAAAGAAATTAAGTTTTCTGCCTGGTGTGTATCGACATTGTACCTAATATAGGCATTGGAGGCGGTCACGGAAGTTTAAAAAGAACAGGCTGCATAGATTTAAATATTTTCTTTATTTGTAGGTATCTTTTAATTTGAAACCAGGTGTGCTATTGGGGTCAATTGTACCACGGGTATGGTTGTTCCGCTACAACCATCCCCGAAAATTTGCTACAATCGTCCCCTCAAGGACATTTTTTTAAAAACGTTAAATTCTTGTTAATTAAAACTGATAAATAGACTCACTACACTGCTAAAATACAGCCAACAATAGCAAGAAACGTTTAAAATGCAGCTGGGTAAAAATTAATGCGAGGTTTTTCAGTTAAGATCAATGAAATTAGACGGAAAAAACTTACTTTGACTACGTTGAAATTTCTCCTTGCCGACACAAGCGTCCGCGTCGAGCCGCACGCGCGGGGTACTCACAGTTACTCGGCACGTGTTTTAGAGGGCCCCTGAGGGGAAGAGAACGGGAGTGCGGGGCGTAGTTACAGAGATATTCCCGTTGGTACTCCTGTACCCTGCTACAAACGTACCCAGTCTACCCATATTTATTTAATTGGCACAACTACAATTCAATACATTCACAACAGCAGCTTATAAACTATTTCGCACTTTAAAATTTAGGGCTGGTTATAAATTAGCGCGTGCCGACCGTTCATGCCCACCGTTTATTGTTATCAAAATCACCAGCTTATTTCATGTCCCCCCCCACTGCTTGGGCACGAGCCTTCCCTATGGATGGATAGGGAGAACGGGCCATAAACGCGCCCTGTGTGGATTGGTGGTTTTTAACGACTGCTAATGTAGCCGGGAACATCGGCTTTACGTGCCTTCCGAAGCACGGAGGAACTCGGGAAGATACATTTTTGGTTACCCATCCGATGACCGGCCTTTGCGAAAGTTGCTTAACTTCGGCAATCGCAGACCGGGTGTGTTAACCACTGCGCCGTCAAGCTTCTCTTGTGCCGTCGTTTATGCGGATCATTCATGCGGACTGTGGCAGAGACACGTGCGGCGATAGAACATCGTTTACAGTGATGCGGATTACTCCTTATACTCGTAAGTAGAACTGTCTGCACGGTGCTGAATTGATTTAAAGATCTGTGGCCTACTTGTGCGGGTGGCTCACGAGCGTCCGGACGGACTATACGCGTTGCTCTGAAACTAGCCTTAAAATTGTTTCATATCTTTCGACATGGGTAGTTTAATAAGGAGGGATTGCACCAAAATACACCAGGCTGGCCTAGTTCGAGTTAACTAGTGTTAACGATTGCCACTTTGCTACAATAACCAGGAGCAGAGGCGTAAACTGCCTTCTGAAGCACGGAGGAATACCAAGGAGAAGCACGTAAAAGCTCGGCATATTTAAACATTCTCACCCTTTTAGGTACCGCGGGATGCAAAACATATTTTTTTTGACATCTATAAAATAAAGAAACTGTTTGTCCAAATACCTATGATTAAAATTAAGTAGAGAAATCCCATTAAAAGTACCATACTTTCCGCTAGGTATTTCAACCTCTTCAAATATATTTTCTTCCTGTGTGGCGCGGTTCTCTCTTGACATAAGTCTATGGTTCTAGGTCACAGATACACATACGCTTTTTCCACTTTAATAACGCAAAGGCAATACGGCGCTTTCGCTCGCGCCGTGTTTGCTCAGCACAAATACATAAATTGCTTTTAATGATGTAATTAGGCATATGCCCGTTGGCGTGGTGGAAAATGGGAAGCAGGTTCAAGTGGGGAGTAGTTATTTACTCAACATCAATAAAAATACTAAGTGAACGCATTTACAGTGCAATTTTTAAAGCGAACGTGAATTTTACTATTGGAATAGTAGTAGTATTTTAAAATTGGACGGAAAACTTAATTTCTAAAAGTAGATTTGCTTTTACTGGATCTATTTATTTGTCATCACTGATACAAAAACGCGTGCTAAGTTTGCGTTCAGGTAAATCCAAAATGGTAAACAATTACCTTTTATAAAATTCTATTCCGTGTTTCATAGGTTATAACATCTTAAACAGATGCAATATGTATGTATTAGATCCGTATAAGTGCTTCATATTAATAATGTATTGAATGAGTAAACTATATAAATCAACATATTTAACAAATTTAATAATACCTATTGTAAAATAAGGATTATCATATTATTTAAATATTATTTATTTATTTTCAAACCATATCGTCCCACTGCAGAGCAAAGGCCTCCCTTCCTTTTTCCCAACATTCTCGGTCTGTAGGTTTCTGCGACCAATCCTTCAAAAATTAGTTCAACTCGTCATCTCCGTCTAGGTCGGCCGCAATGTCGTTTTCGGCCTTATAATATAATTTAACAAAAAAGTAATCCGAGTATATTAGGAATTACATATAACAGCTATTTACATTGGCTTGTAAAACATCAGTTTAGTGACATTCGCTTCAAGCTAGGTGGAGGCGTAATCATAGTGTCACTACGCTGCATCTATCAAGACCTCCCACGAGACTCTCTAATTAAGTTTTCCGATGTAAGTAAATTGACCGCATCAATTCCAGATAACTGGAGGGTTCGCAATGTTACGCCCCTGGCCATACTTTGTCTACTCCATAACAGAATAACTGCCTTAATAAAACGTTTACCGTCTTCGCGGTCTAGTGGGAATACCACCGGGGTCAGACGTAAATGCAAACGAACCCGGGACCTTTACCTAACTAAATAAATAGTCAAAATCAATGGTCTTAGACCTCTAAGACCATTGATTTTGACTATTTATTTAGTGTACGAATTAACCTATCTGGTTTCTGCTACCCTATTTAGATAGATAAGTTAAACATGTATTTTTGTTTAAATAAATAAAAAAAACCATTTACCAGAAGCGTTATGAAAAAAGCATTTCAGTTATTGTTGAATTTGTTGCTATTTAAATTGTAGCTGTCGTTTGTTTTAAAAAATACGTGTTTGGGTAATTTTGTATGGAGGGCTGGGTTTTTTTTTAAATTAATTCATTACCGACATAAAATAAACTTCAACATAAAAATAAACGCAAAGTCGGAAACCTCATAGTTTGTGAAAAATTGCATATATAAAATACGAAAATGTATGAAAAAAATTTTGCTTGTCGCGCCTCAATTTTTATTTGAAAGAACTTGCCAAGACTTAAAAAAAATACTATGACAACATTTCCCAGTATTGGGCAGTTTTTGAGATATCGACTCTTGTTTACTTTCCATAAACCTGTTTAAGTATGTGTTAATGTGGAATTGAAATTTCAGTATATTTTCATTCAGTTTTTTAGGGAATCAAGATAGTTAGAAAAGAACAAAAGAGCAGATTATGTTACAAGAGCAACTAATTTTTTTTTGCTTATTTGGATAAGATCTTTAACATGAAATATTTTTTTTGAAGCGACATCGCCAAAAAAAACCCCCAAATTAATCATACCCCTTTGTTATGTCATTTAGAAATCGCAGGAATAGTCAGTTGTTTCAATTTATTTTACTAGTATGGTGGAGACTGACTGGAGCGAACATCGTATCATCGCTGACTGGCTGATAACAGGGCAAGCGGCTCTCCTCTCTGTACTGACCATGCGAATGTTACGTTATGCTTCGGCCAGTCCCACCATTTTAGTTTTCTCCATAAAAACAGAATCTTTTACATGTGGCAATCGTGACCCAATCACTCTTTCTTTCATAGCCCGACTAAAATCGGTGCACAGAAACGAATAGATTTTTATCCGACGATTGATACGAGCAAAACTAAACTGTTCGAGAAAGGTTATTACAAAACATTAGTGTTTGATTTTAGCAACTAACGTGCAACATATATAGTTGTTTGACTGAGTGATTTAATATCGTTTCGGGGCTTAAATCTGGATTACCCCGGATGATTCCGAGCTGTGAGTTATTGCGGGGAATATTGCCGTCGTTTCGGCTATTCGCTTGTTTAGTGCGGATGTCGCGTGGAATTAAACACTCACAGTTGTTGCGTTGCGATGCTCGCGTGTTTCGCAATTAATGGGTTTCGAACTCTTTGCAGAGTCCGTGGTCACAGGGAGATTAGATCCGTAAAAGTTGTTTCATTTCAATGTGTGGTGTTCGCATAAACTTTAGAAAACAATATGTTGTAGGGTAGACCGGGTACAATTGTAACATTTTAACTTTATCATTTATTTCTGGCTCCATTTATAATATCATGGCAATAGTGTCAATGTGTATTGATATTTAGTTTTATTGGCTTTAAGGCAGCGTCATCTTTAAGTGTGTAGAACCAATATAAACAGAGATATTTTACATTTAATCGGAACAGGCGAACTGCTACAAATGTCCCCTACCCAGGGTTAGTTGTACCAGATATCTCATGAAACAATACATCGTATTTTATTTAGAAAAATATATTTATTTGAATTACAACATGACAGCAGACCATTTTTTCATTAAACTAATAACAAAGCATAACAATAATAATTTACACTCTAGTCCTGTAAATATTATTAACTATTTTGAATGTTTTATGTCCTATTGCGAGTTCACTCAAAGTAACGCAGTACCTAATTGTTTAGGTCGTCAGTTGGACCTGGTTCTGAGCACCGGCTTGAGTGGGTCGGTGTCGGTGACGGCGGCGGATGAAGAACTCGTACCCGGCGACCTGTACCACCCGCCGCTGGCGGTCAGCGTGTGTGTCACCGCGGAGCGCTTCGCGCCCCCGCTGCCGACACCCGCTTCGGGCACTGCCCACACAAGCCGCGCAAACAATATTAGACCGCAGTGGAATTTTTATAAGGCTGATTACCAACTATTGTATTGTATGATAACAACTACGGATTGGAGTGCGATGTACGAGATGGATGAGTTAGACGCGACCTTAAACTTCTTCTATGATACTCTAAACGATATGTTTGATAAATGTATACCTAAAAAACAGCTCAATTATGAACAACCGCAATACGTATACCCTGTGTGGTACACGAGGGATATTATTACCCAAATTAAAAATAAAGCTATACTTCATAAGAAATTTAAGAAAACTAAACTGAATAGTGATTACAGGGAATTTGCTAAATGTAGAACTAGTATTAAAAAAGCCATAGAAATAGCACATATCGAACACAAAAATAAAATTCAAATCCAGTTTGCTAAAGACCCGAAATCATTTTGGCAATATTTTAAATCTAAAAAAAACAGTAATAATAGTATTAATATTTTAAAGGATGGGGAGCTTGTCAGGGATGAGAAGTGTGCTAGTCACTTTGCCGATTTTTTTGAATCTGTGTACAATGCAAGCCAACCGCGATTGGACGCCCGGGCGGCGTCAGCGCAGGAAGGCGCTGCGACCAGCGCACGCGTGCATATAGACACTTTGAGTATTCGGGAGGTTGAGGAGGCGCTCGTTCGGCTCAAACCAAAACGGTCGTCTGGCCCGGATGGTATACCAGCGTTTCTTTTTAGAGATTGTAGTAAAGTATTAGCAGGACCGCTACATCATATTTTTAACATTTGTTTAAAGCGCGCCACTTTCCCGGCTAGGTGGAAGATTACAAGAGTCGTTCCTGTCCCGAAGGGTAAGGCTGGTCCTGACGTTAGTAGCTATAGACCAGTGGCTATCCTGTCGACGGCGGCGAAAGTGTTCGAGTCCACCATCCAGCGGCGCGTACAGGCGCAGGTGCGCGCGCAGCTGTCGGACGCGCAGCATGGGTTCAGGCCGGGTCGCAGCACCGCCACCAATCTTTTAAATTTTATGGGGCTGGTAGTACCGGCAGTGGATGCTGGGGTGCAGGTGGACGCGGCGTACTTTGATTTTAGAAAAGCATTTGACACCGTAGATAATGATGTTTTGTTAAGAAAGCTGGCTAAAATTGGATGCACGCCGCATATGCTGCAGTTTTTCGTCAGCTATATGAAGGACCGACAACAGTATGTGGAGAACAATGGGTACGAATCGGAGCTGTATTATACTAGATCCGGTGTGAGCCAGGGCAGCAATTTGGGGCCTCTCAAATTTATTATAATGATAAATGACCTACCGGAAGTCGTCAGGCATAGTACATGTTTATTGTTTGCCGATGACCTTAAGTTGCTGCTCCAGATTGGGGACACGTCTGATTGTAAGCGCCTGCAGGATGACATTAACAGAGTGGTAGAGTGGAGCCACCAGAATAAATTATATTTCAATGTGTCCAAGTGCTCGGTTATGTCATTCACCCGCGCGCGGACCCCGGTGAATGGCGACTACGAGGTGGAGGCGAAGCCGTTGACGCGAGTGTCTCAGGTACGAGATCTTGGGGTGCATTTAACTCCCGATTTAACTTTTCGCGAACACATAATTAAAGTTTGTAAGAAGGCGTACAGAAACCTCGGGTTTGTTCTGAGGCAGTCACGGGGGTTCACAAATATTACAACACTAAAAGTGTTGTATGACGCTTTGGTCAGGAGTCACATGGAGTATGGGGCAGTCATATGGGCTCCACACGAACAGAAGTACAGTGTAATGTTAGAACGCGTCCAAAACAAATTCACGAGGCACTTGTACTTCAAGCTGTATGGCGTGTATCCGTTGTACCCGCTAATGTACCCTACGCTGTTCGTACTCGGAATGGTCGGATACAATGAGCTGCGAGTGCGACGGGAGTTTGCGCTCGTAGCGTATGTGTTGAAGCTGCTGCGTGGAGTAGAGCACAACCCGGGTGTGCTGAGCCGGCTGCGGCTGAGCGCGCCGGACCGGTACGTGTGGAGGCGACGCCGCCCGCCGCTGCTGGCCGTGCCGGTGGCCAGGACCAATCTCCTTGCGAAAACGCCCTTTGTACGGTCGATCCTCATAGTGAACAAAGTTCATGAGAGGATTGACATATTTTCGGGTAAATTGAGTGAACTCGCAAAGTTAGTTTTATACATAGTATGTTATATGGACTAGTAATTAATTAATTAGTAGTTAAGTTAATGATTATATGTTATTAATGTAAGCTAAATGAATGCAACTATCGTATTGGATTAGTCTGTAAGGATAGTCATGTATTGAAATATAATAATAAATAAATAAATAAATAAATAAATAAACAATCTTTTCAAAAGTAAATATAAAAAACTGACAAACTTAAAACACAACCTTCCTAGTCTTAGACAATTAATCTTAAAGTGTCGACTACAAAACGCGGTTCTTTAGAGCATAAGAGCTACGTTTTTGTAGTTGTGACGCTTATAATTAGTCAAAAATAACAAATTTTACTAATCAACAAGTTGTATAGAAAATCACTTGTAACAATTAACCCCGTGGTACAATTATCCCCTGAATATAAAAAAAATACTTTTTTTTCTTATTACGGTAATCAGTCTTGTCATTAAAGGTTAGGTAGGTAGGTTAGGTTTTTTTATTTTTGATTTAGGTTTAGTTTTTGGTTTGGATTTCACGATATTTTTTTACTTCTTTAGCTTTTTCTTTCTAATTGATTCCTTTTTCGGTGTATCTGTGTCCATTGCAGTTTTTCTCTTCTTTCGTCCTTTGTTTGTAGTTTTGCATGGAGGTGCTTTTGGTATCTAAGGGTCTTATTCCTTTCGGAAAAAACGCTTTCATTGTAGTTGTACTAGTTGATGGACCTGCATAATCGAAGAAAGAAATTAAGTTTTCTGCCTGGTGTGTATCGACATTGTACCTAATATAGGCATTGGAGGCGGTCACGGAAGTTTAAAAAGAACAGGCTGCATAGATTTAAATATTTTCTTTATTTGTAGGTATCTTTTAATTTGAAACCAGGTGTGCTATTGGGGTCAATTGTACCACGGGTATGGTTGTTCCGCTACAACCATCCCCGAAAATTTGCTACAATCGTCCCCTCAAGGACATTTTTTTAAAAACGTTAAATTCTTGTTAATTAAAACTGATAAATAGACTCACTACACTGCTAAAATACAGCCAACAATAGCAAGAAACGTTTAAAATGCAGCTGGGTAAAAATTAATGCGAGGTTTTTCAGTTAAGATCAATGAAATTAGACGGAAAAAACTTACTTTGACTACGTTGAAATTTCTCCTTGCCGACACAAGCGTCCGCGTCGAGCCGCACGCGCGGGGTACTCACAGTTACTCGGCACGTGTTTTAGAGGGCCCCTGAGGGGAAGAGAACGGGAGTGCGGGGCGTAGTTACAGAGATATTCCCGTTGGTACTCCTGTACCCTGCTACAAACGTACCCAGTCTACCCATATTTATTTAATTGGCACAACTACAATTCAATACATTCACAACAGCAGCTTATAAACTATTTCGCACTTTAAAATTTAGGGCTGGTTATAAATTAGCGCGTGCCGACCGTTCATGCCCACCGTTTATTGTTATCAAAATCACCAGCTTATTTCATGTCCCCCCCCACTGCTTGGGCACGAGCCTTCCCTATGGATGGATAGGGAGAACGGGCCATAAACGCGCCCTGTGTGGATTGGTGGTTTTTAACGACTGCTAATGTAGCCGGGAACATCGGCTTTACGTGCCTTCCGAAGCACGGAGGAACTCGGGAAGATACATTTTTGGTTACCCATCCGATGACCGGCCTTTGCGAAAGTTGCTTAACTTCGGCAATCGCAGACCGGGTGTGTTAACCACTGCGCCGTCAAGCTTCTCTTGTGCCGTCGTTTATGCGGATCATTCATGCGGACTGTGGCAGAGACACGTGCGGCGATAGAACATCGTTTACAGTGATGCGGATTACTCCTTATACTCGTAAGTAGAACTGTCTGCACGGTGCTGAATTGATTTAAAGATCTGTGGCCTACTTGTGCGGGTGGCTCACGAGCGTCCGGACGGACTATACGCGTTGCTCTGAAACTAGCCTTAAAATTGTTTCATATCTTTCGACATGGGTAGTTTAATAAGGAGGGATTGCACCAAAATACACCAGGCTGGCCTAGTTCGAGTTAACTAGTGTTAACGATTGCCACTTTGCTACAATAACCAGGAGCAGAGGCGTAAACTGCCTTCTGAAGCACGGAGGAATACCAAGGAGAAGCACGTAAAAGCTCGGCATATTTAAACATTCTCACCCTTTTAGGTACCGCGGGATGCAAAACATATTTTTTTTGACATCTATAAAATAAAGAAACTGTTTGTCCAAATACCTATGATTAAAATTAAGTAGAGAAATCCCATTAAAAGTACCATACTTTCCGCTAGGTATTTCAACCTCTTCAAATATATTTTCTTCCTGTGTGGCGCGGTTCTCTCTTGACATAAGTCTATGGTTCTAGGTCACAGATACACATACGCTTTTTCCACTTTAATAACGCAAAGGCAATACGGCGCTTTCGCTCGCGCCGTGTTTGCTCAGCACAAATACATAAATTGCTTTTAATGATGTAATTAGGCATATGCCCGTTGGCGTGGTGGAAAATGGGAAGCAGGTTCAAGTGGGGAGTAGTTATTTACTCAACATCAATAAAAATACTAAGTGAACGCATTTACAGTGCAATTTTTAAAGCGAACGTGAATTTTACTATTGGAATAGTAGTAGTATTTTAAAATTGGACGGAAAACTTAATTTCTAAAAGTAGATTTGCTTTTACTGGATCTATTTATTTGTCATCACTGATACAAAAACGCGTGCTAAGTTTGCGTTCAGGTAAATCCAAAATGGTAAACAATTACCTTTTATAAAATTCTATTCCGTGTTTCATAGGTTATAACATCTTAAACAGATGCAATATGTATGTATTAGATCCGTATAAGTGCTTCATATTAATAATGTATTGAATGAGTAAACTATATAAATCAACATATTTAACAAATTTAATAATACCTATTGTAAAATAAGGATTATCATATTATTTAAATATTATTTATTTATTTTCAAACCATATCGTCCCACTGCAGAGCAAAGGCCTCCCTTCCTTTTTCCCAACATTCTCGGTCTGTAGGTTTCTGCGACCAATCCTTCAAAAATTAGTTCAACTCGTCATCTCCGTCTAGGTCGGCCGCAATGTCGTTTTCGGCCTTATAATATAATTTAACAAAAAAGTAATCCGAGTATATTAGGAATTACATATAACAGCTATTTACATTGGCTTGTAAAACATCAGTTTAGTGACATTCGCTTCAAGCTAGGTGGAGGCGTAATCATAGTGTCACTACGCTGCATCTATCAAGACCTCCCACGAGACTCTCTAATTAAGTTTTCCGATGTAAGTAAATTGACCGCATCAATTCCAGATAACTGGAGGGTTCGCAATGTTACGCCCCTGGCCATACTTTGTCTACTCCATAACAGAATAACTGCCTTAATAAAACGTTTACCGTCTTCGCGGTCTAGTGGGAATACCACCGGGGTCAGACGTAAATGCAAACGAACCCGGGACCTTTACCTAACTAAATAAATAGTCAAAATCAATGGTCTTAGACCTCTAAGACCATTGATTTTGACTATTTATTTAGTGTACGAATTAACCTATCTGGTTTCTGCTACCCTATTTAGATAGATAAGTTAAACATGTATTTTTGTTTAAATAAATAAAAAAAACCATTTACCAGAAGCGTTATGAAAAAAGCATTTCAGTTATTGTTGAATTTGTTGCTATTTAAATTGTAGCTGTCGTTTGTTTTAAAAAATACGTGTTTGGGTAATTTTGTATGGAGGGCTGGGTTTTTTTTTAAATTAATTCATTACCGACATAAAATAAACTTCAACATAAAAATAAACGCAAAGTCGGAAACCTCATAGTTTGTGAAAAATTGCATATATAAAATACGAAAATGTATGAAAAAAATTTTGCTTGTCGCGCCTCAATTTTTATTTGAAAGAACTTGCCAAGACTTAAAAAAAATACTATGACAACATTTCCCAGTATTGGGCAGTTTTTGAGATATCGACTCTTGTTTACTTTCCATAAACCTGTTTAAGTATGTGTTAATGTGGAATTGAAATTTCAGTATATTTTCATTCAGTTTTTTAGGGAATCAAGATAGTTAGAAAAGAACAAAAGAGCAGATTATGTTACAAGAGCAACTAATTTTTTTTTGCTTATTTGGATAAGATCTTTAACATGAAATATTTTTTTTGAAGCGACATCGCCAAAAAAAACCCCCAAATTAATCATACCCCTTTGTTATGTCATTTAGAAATCGCAGGAATAGTCAGTTGTTTCAATTTATTTTACTAGTATGGTGGAGACTGACTGGAGCGAACATCGTATCATCGCTGACTGGCTGATAACAGGGCAAGCGGCTCTCCTCTCTGTACTGACCATGCGAATGTTACGTTATGCTTCGGCCAGTCCCACCATTTTAGTTTTCTCCATAAAAACAGAATCTTTTACATGTGGCAATCGTGACCCAATCACTCTTTCTTTCATAGCCCGACTAAAATCGGTGCACAGAAACGAATAGATTTTTATCCGACGATTGATACGAGCAAAACTAAACTGTTCGAGAAAGGTTATTACAAAACATTAGTGTTTGATTTTAGCAACTAACGTGCAACATATATAGTTGTTTGACTGAGTGATTTAATATCGTTTCGGGGCTTAAATCTGGATTACCCCGGATGATTCCGAGCTGTGAGTTATTGCGGGGAATATTGCCGTCGTTTCGGCTATTCGCTTGTTTAGTGCGGATGTCGCGTGGAATTAAACACTCACAGTTGTTGCGTTGCGATGCTCGCGTGTTTCGCAATTAATGGGTTTTTATTAACTTTCAATTGTTTCTTCAGTTGATTAGCGAAGCGTTTTTGGTAAAGGTTTCATAAAACACCTTCATTGTTACGGACGGAATAAATACTCCTTTGTTACCATTATGATTTTTTTGTTTCTAGTTTAATTTTGAACGTGTCCTCCGTGTTTCGGAAGGCACGTAAAGCCGTTGGTCCCGGCTGCATTAGCAGTCGTTAATAACCACCAACCCGCACTGGGCCCGCGTGGTGGTTTAGGGCCCGTTCTCCCTATCCATTCATAGGGAAGGCTCGTGCCTCAGCAGTGGGGACATAAAATGAGCTGATGATGATGATGATGAACGAGTCAAAAGTCGTCGTCATCATATATTTTGTATACAAAAAAAGAACGATTAATAGGCAACGAGACATTTTTTCTAACCCGCTTTGGTAGCAAACTTACGAAATTAAATAAAAAACAACTCTGATTTTAAATTGCTTGTTCCTAATTTTCGACACGAGTTTTAAATTGTTTACGCATATTTTCTACTTGAGATCCACAACAGATATTACAACAAAAACTGTTATAAATTAATATTGAATTCTTGCATAAGTCATCTTTCTGGTGTGCCAAGAGACATTTCAAATCGCTGTGCCATCGGAGTAAGTAGTTGCATAATTTTTCGAGAACGTGGTCACTCAAGCTCGCGATGACTTTGCATAGTTATCTGTATTCTCGGCACTAGTCGCTGACTATGACTGATAGCCGCGTGCATTACCATTCCTAGTCAGTTTTGTTATGCCGGCTATACTGGTACACTCTTGGGTGAAACAAAAACGATCGGACTGAACATTGACTACTTTAAAAACCAATATACACACGCCTTCAGCCACATCACGTCTTTGAACTTTATGTCCATTCTTTAAGGTTTAACATTTACTGAAGATATTTGATAGTATTGGATAGTCTGATGGTCTGTACTGTGGTTTTATACTGTCTCGCCCAAGAGTGTACAGCCGGCTTTAGAACACTACGTCATACCTACGAAGACTGATAGAAATATTACTGTTGATGCTACTATTAAATACAATAGCTTTATTGTAACATTTGTGCTAAGTGCCATGAATTCAACTTTTAAGTACCTTTTGTTATTGGACGCCATGTCACAAAACAAAAGTGGCGTTGATTGCTGTTTATTTCATTGTGTTTGATGCAATTTATTTTATTTGTAACGGCTTTATAGCGTTATATGCCTTAATAAGATATTTTCTTTGTTACATTAACTGTGTAAATCTTTTCCGTTAATGAGCCATCTAACTAAGTGTGGAGTTAAGAGACAGAGAGAGACACTTTTTGAGATAATTAACCTTGTAGTGAAATGTAATTATAGTATAGTACTTATTTTACATTTTAAAATACATTACCTAAACGAGCCTATTGCTAGTTTTGCTCTGTTCGCTGCTTTAAATAATTTAGATTTGAAATTGTCAAAGATTATATTTAACAAAATTAATACAAAGTGTTAAAAACTTTTTCGCACGATTTAGAAGTTTTTTCTTCACTTTTATAACATATAGACTCCGTAACACAACATATAAACTTTTCAGAAACCATTTCGGTACCGATATCATTCCCACAATTCAATACGTAATTAAATCAACTTTAAGGCAGAAAGTGGTTTTTGCTATGGAAGCTGTTAGTGACGCGGGGAACACCTAATGAATAGGTGACTTGTGTTAATTTGACGTGGCGATTCATCGTCGCGCCGTGATTTTTTCAGAGCATATCGGTATATTTGGGAAATGATACCGTAGTGTGAATTATAGCATTGAATATTGTTCGCGGTTGTTCGAGTGCCGCGGTCCAGCTGCTTTCTTTCCTCGCATAAATTTACTTTGATAGCCATTTTATAGGCGATTTCTGTATTATTTATACACTCTGTAAAACAACCAACAACCTTATTGGTACCGATGTAAATTCCACATTAAAAGACGTCATCAAACCAACTCTAAGACAAAAAGGTGTTATGATTCGGTACGGAAGCTGTTAGCGACGCGGGAAACACCTAATGAATAGGTGACCTGTGTTAATTTGACGTGGCGATTCATCATCGCGCCGTGATTTTTTCAAAGCAAATCGGTGTATTTGGGATATGGTACCGTAGCGTGAATTATAGCAGTGAATATTTTTCGCGGTTGTTCGAGTGCCGCTGTCCAGCTGCTTTCTTTCTTTGCATAAATTTACTTCGATAGTCATTTTATCGGCGATTTCTGTTATTATTTATACACTCTGTAACACAACCAAATAACCTTATCGGTACCGATGTCAATTTCACAATAAAAGACGTCATCAAACCAACTCCAAGACAAAAAGGTGTTATGATTCGGTACGGAAGCTGTTAGCGACGCGGGAAACACCTAATGAATAGGTGACCTGTGTTAATTTGACGTGGCGATTCATCATCGCGCCGCGATTGTTTCAGAGCATCGGTATATTTGGGGAGTGGTACCGTAGCGTGAATTATAGCCGCGAATATTGTTCGCAGTTGTTCCGGCCGTCCGGCTGTTTTGTGCGGGCTTGTCGCTTGTTCGAATTCTAAATTGTTTATTTGCTATTAGGGTAGATAGTGTGGGTGTGACAATAGACATATTTTTGAGGCTATTAAGCTTTGTAATACTGTATGTAACATGCAAATGCCTAAGTTTTAGCAATATTTTTTTAATATCACCCAATATCGCTAGCCTATTAGGAATTGGCACATTGTTAAGACAGCAATCTAGTCTAGACCAACGGTTAACTAGTCTATGGTTAAACCCGCACCTTGTGAGGCAAAGCTCTTGTACAAGTCAGTACCTAATTGATTTATTTTAAAATTCCATTCATGACATCTATGTTTAAATTATAATTATAAAGGTTAGTAACATTTACGAATTGCATGTGAATTTCACATTACACCTGTAAATCACATTTAATGCCAACATCTGAGTCAAATTCTTCCGAATAATAAGTATGCAAAAAATACATAAAATGTAGGTATTTAGGTCAGTAACATCAACCCATTTCGAAACAGGTAAATACAGATCAATATTACACATTTGAGCAACAACAAGTACCTTCTCCCCTACTAAGCGTCAAATCCTGTGTAATTGACGTGAATCAGTACTTAGGGTGGGTTCATAATGAGCAGCTCGCAGTGAGACGGAGTGATTAAACGTACACCTAGTTCGGAGCCCCAATCTGGATTAGTGTTGGGTGATTCTGAACCGTGAGTTATTGCGGGGTATTGCGTGTAGTTATTGCCGCTGTTCGGTCGTTTTGTACGGTTGCGTTCGGATATTGCGTTTTCGTCGTTCGTTATAGTTGTAGGTCGATTTTTTTATTATTGCTTTTAAAAGAGCGAGTGATATAGCAGGTTTTTTTTAATTATTAAGAACTAATGGAGCAAGTAGATAGGGAAAATGCAAAAAGGTTTTCGCAGTTTCTTTTTATATAGATAGCTTGTTCAAATAAATTTTTTAACGCAAATTTTGTTGCGAACAAATTACAAAAACACAAATGTTGAATCCTGTTCGTGGAAATTTTTTCAACATTTGTGTTTTTTTTTATAGATAGCTTGTCAAATGACTCCATCCCACCTGATGTTAAGTGGAAATGGAGTCCAGACGCGAAGATAACTGGTGCAGCGTGAAAACAAACGTAGCATCAGTTAACCTCACTCTGCCGGCCCACAAAGTGCTTCTTCACGCCTCTTTTGAAGGACCCCATATCATAAGAAGGAGGGAAAACGTGTGCTGGTAGATTATTCCATCTTTTGGAGGTGCGACAAACAAACGAGTCATCAAATTTCTTTGTGCGCGATGGAATATTTGAGACAGTGAAACGGTGACTCCGAAGAGCATCTGACATAACTATGAAGCTTTTAACAAAAAAATTTTTTTAAATATTTGTTTTACGAGTAAGTATGTGGTTTTTTGCCTGTAGGTAACAACTAATAATAGGTATAGACATTGTTTAACTTTTAAAAAGCCCTTATACATCTGGTTTCTATCTGTGTGCAGAAAATCACGTTGATCCGTAGTTCCGTTTAAAAGTTAAAGCAAAAAAAAACAAACAAACGAATAAACCAAACAACTGAACAATCACGCTGATGCATTCATAATTCTACATAGGAAGTTAGGATAGTAATAGTCGTCATAGAGTTTCATAGTATGTCCACTCCACTCATAGTGGTAATTTCATGTATAAGTTGCACAAAGTGAGTCGAGGATCAACATTGCAACTGTAAATATGACATTCTAGCGGTCGCCCGCATACGCGTGGAATTGAGCAAAATCCCGTAAAGGCGAATTGCCGCAAAGTTTACTCTAAACTTCCTGTACACAGTTTTGTGCTTTTACGTCACAGGCAATAACAAAGTTATTTATTTATTAATAGTTACCCTTACTAGTGTTACTAAAGTCGACATATGTTGACTTGATTTTCTTTGAAGTCTAAATAGAAGATTGGAACTTTTTTAGTTTTTTTTGGTATCAGCGGGCTGAGAATGCCCCCTGAAAGTATTTTTATCCTCTTTGCCATTTGCACGGTGCAGTGGAATCCTATTGGAGTCAACAATTGATCCGCGTCTGGTGATTGGTCTCCGGCTACCAGCGTACTGTGGGGAGATGTCTGAAACAATTGACACCGCAGAGGCATCCCAGAGCCTCTCAGGAAAAGAGTTGAGTAACGGACCGCTGGGTGCACATGCCGTCATCCCGCGGCATCAAAGGCCTCCTAAGCTACCAGTTAAGGCGCTGCTTTGGCAGTCAGAATTCTAGGGCAGTCTTGTGCCCTGATGGCAGGGGCACTTCAACCACTGCCACTCAACAAATGCTGGCGGAATGCTAGGATTATACAAAATATACGTATGTTTTTTTAATTTTACAGCTTAGTCGAATAATGAATGTTACTATCAACACTTGTTATAACTTATAGTATCACTTTTACTAAATGCCAAAGACAAGAACTTTGTAAATGATACCAAAGTGATGCATCCGTGTTAATTAAGAGACAATAAGTACGGCTTTCTCCTCAAGCAAACATCTGTTGATTGGTGGCGCCACACTCGAGCGCTAACTCAATAAGCTGTTTGCGCTGTCTGTCCATTTATAAATGCTCATATAACTATATTTCGCTGTTGCAATTAGAAACGTTTGTGATATGTAGCCAGATAGCATCAGTATTATGGTGATGTAACAACACTTTCTTGATTTCTGCCGTGATTGGTGCTTACTTGACAACAAAGAAGAGCTTAAGTGGAATATGGTTAGGACAGGACTGTATGCTCATTTATGTGCATCGAATTAAATCTCCTTTGTAGCTTATCAGTTAAACCACCGGGGTCAGACTAAGGGGTCTTGGATTCGTATAAGTGCACTCAGTTTGGTTTATGGTAGAGCATGTTTCTACTAGCCTATGCCTGGCTAGCTACCTGGTGGTAGTCCAGTGGCCTTATATGTCTTTTTCTATCACTTCAACATCAATGTTGTATGTCTCGACAGTAAGACATATGTATAGTAGCCAGCTCCACAGTAAATGAGGATATTATGAAGTGCGTTTCCACCTACCGGTCTTATCGTCACTTTTTATAAGGTGAGATAATGTTGGGAATAGAACCTATTTGGTAATTTTTATACTTTTTATTGTAATTTTTACAGACTTTTTTCTTTTTGACATTTGCTTTTATTTTATTAAATTTCTTCTTCTTCTGTCATTGCTCTTGAACGCTGCGTTTCATTTATAAACCTATTTTTTATTATATATTTTAATACAGTCCACCACATTTTGGTCCTTCGAGCCGGAGTTAATTATGAACTTGGTTTTCAAATTACCTTTTTCTCAACAATAATTATAAACTCAAGAACTGTTCTGTTGTTGAATAAAATACAGCCTCCATTATTATGACTATCATCAGTCTGTAAACTTTCCACGGGACTCAAGCGGCCCCATACAAACAATAGCACATTAGGAGACCCAACCTTTCTATACACTACTTTTTAAGTTTATACTGGACCTTCTACCAACCGCTTAAGTTATAAAAAAGACGCCAGACGACCTTCCACAAGTAAACAAACTCGCTCAAGGAACTGCGTCTGGTCATAACGCCAAATTAGGACACGCCAAAGCGCGTTCTTTACCCTGAACTCATAAGATTAAAGTCTCAAGAGAGTCATGAGGAGACCCAATAGGACCCACGAGAAGGGCATTTTCCCACCACGTATCCTCAAAGCAGCTTGGTGCGTGTTAATATCCGCCATTTTGCATTATAGCCACTCGAACGCACTCAAAATACCCATTATCCCCTGGCATTAAACTTTATCCCTCAGAGACTGAAGTCGTATGTTTGTATACTTAATAAAAAATTCCTAGTCCATCAAGAAGTTGGTTACATTGGCAGGATAGTACGTCAATGCCGCATTGTTTATTTATAGTGTAATCTCTCACAACCCGCTGTGGAGTCAGAGATAGAGATACGTGCATAAGATGGTACAGTACTGAAGCAAGACGAAGTGTATTGTTCGCTATAATGATGTACGAGTAGTTATGTTTCTCGTAAAGGGTTAGATATATAAGTGCATATTTGGCATTGAACTGATATTATCTACTTATACTAATCTATACTAATATTACAAAGAGGAAACCTTTGTATTTTTGTATATCTATCGTCAGATTAGATCGAAAACCGCTTAACTCCATCGGACCTTATTTTCCAGGGGGCAAAAAAACTGTATTTTTTCTATTACTTGTTCCTAGACCTATTCACGTTTTTCTTGAATTTAAGTAAAAATGTGGTTGTGAATTTAAAAATACAATTAAAGCGAAACGATGCGTTCAGAAATTCCGCGTCGAACGATACCAAAAAGTAATTTTCGACCAAAAGTAGAGCTAAGAAGTTTTCGATCTAAGCTGACGGTATGTATGTACGTATGTATGTTTGCAACGAATAAACTCAAAAACTACTGGACCAATTTAAAAAATTCTTTCAGCATAAAGTTGTTACCACTAATGTGCACTTCGCCCGCGCCGCGTGGTGGCTCAGGGCCCCTTCTCTCTGTGTTGTATCCATCCGTAGGGAAGGCTCGGCACCAGTAGTGGTGACAAAAATGAGCTGGTGATTCTGTTAGGTACACAGATTGAAGTTTAAAATTAGCCAAAAGCTCCGCATTGGGCCCGCGTGGTGGTTGATGGCCTGTTCTCCCTATGAAAGGTTCGGGCCCCAGCAGTGGGGAGGAAAACGAGCTGGTTTAAGGCGTTACCAACTGACACGCTTTATAAATTACTAGCTGACCCGGCGGATTTCGTACCGCTTTGACAGTTTCCATCATTTAGTTAAATATATTTCAATGGTTCCCATGACAACAAAACAAACAAATAAATTTTTATTGGAAAATTTAATTGTCGTTTTTAGTATTTTACTCAGCCTATGTTACTCAGCGCTAATGTAGCATTCTATTGGTGAAAGAATTTTTTAAATCGGTCCAGTCGTTTTTTAGTTTATTCGTTGCAAACATACATACATACATACATACATACATAGAAAAATACAAAGGTTTCCTCTTTATAATATTAGTAAAGATAAAGCGTGTCAGTCGGTAACTCTTCGTTGGCCGAATGGCAAAGCGCTCGACCCGATACTCGATAGGTCGGTTCAATTCCCAGGTCGGCCAAAATGCGTTTCGGATTTTTCGAAGCATAGCCCGGCTTTGCAATCAGCAACCCGCATTTGGCAAGCGTAGTGATTAAGCCATTACCCATCAATTGTAGTGATGACTCTCAAGTCATCACTCAGCCTTTGCTCAGCAGTGGGACAGTTATGGGCTATTTATCAATAACTATTTTTATCAATATCTATTTCTACGCCATTTTTAAATACAAATACAAATATACTTTATTACCAAAGCTGTGTTACAAGGGGTCTTAAAATACATAGGTGTGCAACCAATAAAACTAGGTTATTCGAGTCCCACACTACGAAAAACTGTTTTGTGGGCACCCATTTACTTTACTTACTTACAGTAGGTAATGTAAGCTTGTAGCTTGCCTAGTTATTTTCAGACAATGTTCTTGGTAAACATGGTAGTTGTTAAATAGAACTCCGAAACGTGCACCGTGCAGTTAGTTAAAGTGAAACTTTTCGCGGAAATATTAGTTTCATCGAAAAATATGCTGAAAGTTTGTCTCGTAGTTTATCAGGCACTGTTCCTGTCTAAAAATTTCACCACAGCCGTGTTAGTTAATCAGATATCAGAGTTTCAAAAACTATTTTTTAATTTGACAGAGGAAAGCGTAAACCTAAAAGTTTGTGAAATGTTTACGGACTTCCTCATACTGTTTCCAAATAGTATGAGGTCCGAAATCAGTACAGAGATACTGTCTTAAGAACCATCAAGTATTTTTTGTGAAAACAATTTTGGCATAACAATTTTTTTTGGTCAATTGTGTTTGTTGTTGTATATATGTTTTATGTTAGGATTATTTAATTGTATGAGAAGAAAAATCGGAGCAGCAAAAGTTAGTAAAATTTAATGAAATGTTTTCTCATACAATTCGTTCTTACGTAATCATTACCAATACATTAGTTAAATTATCGCAATAGGTGTTCAAAATTGCCTTTATCTTGCTGTTTCAAAAAAAAAAATTAATTAGACTCATTTTCGTGTACAACTCACACTTGAAACATTTGTTATGCCAAAATTGTTTTCACAAAAAAAGATTTGTTGGTTCCTAAGACAGTTTCTCAGTATCTCTTATGGATTGGGACTTCCTCATAATGTCCCAGTTAAAAAAAAAACTAAAAAAATACGCGAAGAAAATTCTTTGTACCCATTTTCAAGCACATTGTACACGCAAAGGAGTGCAGAAAGATATACATTTATGTATCCAATTACAATTACATACCCATGTGTTACATTACATTTTATATACATTGTATATTTTATGGATTACGGTCGAATTTCGACCACTGGGCGACTGGCAAAAAACAGCTGACACACAAATTGGTTTAACGGCTTCTGCAACAAAAAAAGGAATCATAACGAATGCATGTCACGTAATAATCCCGGTATTGTATGACATGCTCGTAATATTTACGAGTAACGACGAGGTGATGTTAACATGAATATTGTCGCTCGTCGCGGTACAGCGTTCCGCCATTAGTTGTAGTTTGTAACGGAGCTGATAACATTCCCGTTTTGTGCCCCAACATTTCTGTATCAACGTAGGTATACTGCAATTACACCTTAAAAGATTTGTTGGCAACTACTCGGGGGCAGTGCAAGTCACAAACCGTTATCTGTATGTTATCCCCAGATCATAAATATTGTATTGAAAATACGATAAATGACTAAAAATATATAAAAAGATAAGAAACAAGAATAAATCAATAACAAATGAATGTTCCCGGGCAAACGTTGCCATAGCCTAAAGATAATTCAATTATATATATATTTATACTTGGAGAGGCCTATGCCCAGCAGTGGACTATAGGCTGATGATGATGATGATGATGATGATGATGATGATGATCAATTTTTCATTTTTCATTAAAAAATAAAAAAAAAATTGAATAAATACGTTTAATAAGAAATACGTTTGAATGTTTCATACCCTCCATACAAAATACAAAACGGTGCGATTAACTAATACATTGTATTGTATTTGTATTGTATTTTGTACTATAGGATTAAGTACTTACGTATACTATAGGCACTACTGGTTTGTATGAAAAAAACCTGGAATTAATACCAATCGCAGCGAAATTGTGGACAACATCCGGCCTATATGATTTTTAAACTTTTTTTTATTCCTTTAGGATACTTAAGCCTTTATCACACCTGATGTTAAGTGATGATAAGTTGAAAGCGTACTTCACCCGGAATCAACTACTGAAGCACTGACTATATCTTATCACTAGCTACCGGAACATAACAATGCTACAACATGAGATTCATAGACAGACTGCAGGCTGCAGTTGAAAGAAATAAAGAAAGAAACGTTTAATTGACATTTCAAAAAATACATTGAAGAAAATAGTAAAAAAGTACTAAAAATTAAATGCCAAAACGGCTTCTCCTCAGCCGGAGCCATGGCGCTGGTTTTCAGGAAGAACCGGTTTGGATGTTAGATAGCGCTCTGAGCTACATAGAATGCTTAAAAAATAACTACAACAAAGTATTAACAAAAATTAATAATTATTAAAAATATAGGTACATTAATTATTTTTCTATGGATACTTTGTGTGTTGTTTTTTTGTATGGATGTTTCAGTTGCAGTTTGCAGTCTGCCGCCATTGGAATCATAATTTTATTGTTAAGTTGTCCGCTTCAGCGTATACCTTGCACGGCCAAGCGTCGTTCGCGGCGCAACATCCCGTTCGCCCACGCGCCGCACGCATCGCGAGCTTTCACAAGCGTCGCGTAGCCGGCCGCTCGCGCCGACGCCTAGCGTACTATAACATTGTTAAGGTCGTGGTAAACGCAACCATTATTTTAAAGTTGTAATTAAAACAATTAATGATAAGTTATTGTTACTATTTTATTTGTTATTATTAGAATTAGTACGCACATACCTATTACATATTGAAATGTGATACCACTAAAATCGTTTAGGATATATTTATGAATTCTCATTCTTTTTTCTGTCGACTGCAGAGTCTCTAGCAATATCTAAGCCGTACTTTTTGGTATATTTTCCCTTATACCTTATATTTATGCACATAAACTGAATCATAATGATGTATTGTTTTCTTATTTTTATACGACATAAAGGTTCGAAAGGTCTCAGTTTACATATAGGATGTGTAAATAAACAAGAGTAGGCCCGTAAAACCAATGTAAATATCAACGGACCACCATGTGACACGCAATAAAGAATTTGAATTCAAAATGTTTCATTACCATCGTTATGTTGTGCTGGTAGTTAATTGAGTGAGAGTTAAGACAATTAAATCAGGGCTTTAACGTGATGCTCTTAATTCAACGGGCTTCCCTTATTTACCGCAGGAGGCGGCGCTTGACAGCCTTCAGTCAGCGCCGGCTAGCTGCGCGTGCGCACGCGTACACGACTCTCTACTCACTAGCGAGGGACGCCTCACGTTTGTTTACCAACACGGCCGATACCGTGGGAACCACTCCTGTGTCACTCATGCTAAACTCTTGAATAAAAATCACATAATCTCAACCATACTAAACTGATTAAATCTGGAAATTAAATATTCAATCTAATGACTTTCTGTTAGTGAGATGTCAACGCCTCGACCCTTTAATAAGCCGTCGCCGCCAGTTTATGCACTTCGGTGGCCGTAAATAATGGACATAATGTGACAGATACATTTGTAGCGGTCGCCTTTAAAAGTGTGTAACTGACAATTCAGCGGGATGAAGCTTTCAATGGTTATTGTTTATGCTATCGCGGCGATCGTCGTCGGTGGCGCGATCAAAATCAAAGGCAGAGTGAGGAAAAGGTTCAGCAATAGGAGGCACCGGGCCGTGCAGCCGCCGTGCAGCTTCAACGAGACTATTATAGAGGACGAGTGGTCGTTGATGGAGGCGATAGGGAAGTCGAAGTACATATTTACGGGGAAAGTTTTGAGCGTGAAAAAGTTTAAGTCGATTGACGGTGGGCGTAAATCGAACTTGTACCGAGTGTATTTGCGGAGAGTGTTGAAGGGTTCGCTGAGTGACCTGAGGATGTTTGTGAAGGAAGGCGCTGAGGGTTCGCTGAGTGGGTCGACGCTGGCGGTGGAAAGGCCGCGTGCGGACGACTCCTGCGCCCCCGGCCCGCGGCCGAGACTCTCTGCGATTTTTCTGAGCAGCGGCGAGCGCAACGACCCCCACAGAGGGCCCTGTCCCCGTCTGCAATTGCTGACTGATCCAGTGCCTTTGACTCTCTATCATTTAGATAGAATCAACGCGGCTGTGAAAGGTAATTTATAAATGTCATAATATATTCATTTGTAAATTTTTGCAGTAGCTTTATTGTTCTACTATTTATAATCTTTTCATCGTCATCCTTTCTTAGATAGCTTGGCTACTTTATTAAGCGTTTTCGTTATAGTTAGATGGACACTCCAGGGCATCAGGCGGGGCCTCAAGTCTGCTTCTAATTCAACAACATAACAATCGTGTGTCGGTAGAACTATGGAAAATTGACAAAATCAGGCCACTGACATACGATTTTAGACGTTTTGAATAGCATAATCGAGACACTGGACCTTTTTTAATTTATTTTTATATCTTACTGGTAGGCACTATACCTACTGCTTGGAATAGGCCAATAGAATTTGTTCAAAAGTGCACATGATATTTATGTGTGCTTAGAAAGGCTAAAGATCCTCTTAACTAAAATATTAGAAACATATAAAACTACAAAGCATGAGGTTCAACTTAATTCACTGGAAATACAAGTTAATTCAATGCAGCACAAATGTCAGATGACAATAACGTAATGATCTGCAATTCAACGGATAAATAATATGCGTTATGTTGCCATGCCACACTGTGAAATGAGAATGTTACACTGTAGGTCTGTTTTATACACAAGGCGAATAGCGTTAAAATTCTCTACTTTATATCAATACATCAGGTGGTTTTAACAGACACAGCATGTCATATGCGAGGCAAAGCAAACAGAAGTACCAGGTGTGTTCCACATTGTACTATACGCTCATAGCAATCACAAATGCGCATCAATGTTATATGCTGCAATCTAGTTACATTTTTGAGTCGGTGTCAGGTCTCACTGGTATGTACATAATTTAGCTTCTAATAAGAATTCTCTATTCGTGTCAGCGTCAACTGTGTCTCATACTTTTAGAATATAACGGCAATAATCTTTCTTGATATACTTTGAGAGCTTATTAACAATCATTGTCCTTATGATTATATTTACCAAGTAAGAAAAATCGTTAACAATATTTAAAAAAAATCATATCGTAAAAAAGTTATTTTCTCTCAAAAAGACTCTTTCTTTCATATACACGACTCAATAGATACTTTAAATATTTAAACTTTTTGGATCAATCTTTTTGATTGACTAACTCCAAAGGAAAAACAGGAAAGTGTATCATCATGTAAAACGACACATTTCTTCTGTCTACCAAACCTATTGGGAAAAAAATATTCAAGCAACAAGACTGACAGCCAACAAATTATTGTTCAGCTATCAACTTATAAAGTAAATCATCGAGCTAAAGTAACTTAAAATATCAAAGCGGCGACTTTGCTAAAGCATCATCGCAAAAAACGTCATAGCTTAAGTCCCTTGATATTATCCCTAATTAAGTTGTTAAAGCGAGCAAACTGCGCGCACCGAGCGTACGGTGAGCGCAATCGGTTTAGCATCGTATACATTATAATGACGTGTGGGCGCTGTATCCATAATGTACGACAGGGCATTAAGAGCCGATTTTGATCGACATCTCGACAACTGTTCGTTAAGTTAATGGAGTGAATGCTATCGTTGCGTTTGTACTGAGCGCCGGCCCGGCAGGTAGGGTTGACGGATGCTCCAGAAATGCGGGAAAGTCGAATGTTTTACCGAAACAAACGAGTCTCGGTTCGTGTTTCGATAAAACGTAACGTGACGTTCCTTGATGTTTTGTTTCTATCCAAACTGATATTGTAAAATGGTGTCATTTTTGAATCAGGTGGAACATTGATCACAGCTATAGATACATAAGTAGCTGCTAAAATGGTTCCGGAAATCTTTAATGTGACTATCTACAGTCTTACAACATGACTGTTGAAAACAACCTCAAAGAATAGGAGAGTAACACTTGATCCAAAAGAAAAAAAAAACTTAACAAAACTTAATTTGATAAGCATTTTGGATTTGATTAAATTAGAACAACTACATTTCAAATAGGACACTCGAGTGACTCGAGCAATACCAATCTTAACACATCTTACAGTATGCGTAACAATTTTATAATTACTTATACAGCAGCCACTGCTAAGTCATTGTTCTAAATTCATATTAATACCAATGTTCATTATGCCCAGTGAGGCAACCCTACTATTGGAACGTAAATCTAAATACACAGGGATCAATCAATACGCGCGTAAAGCTGGTATTGTAGCGGATAAGGCCTTTAAATTAACCATTGAAAATGGGGATGCAGACGGGATAGTCATAAATTACAAAATGTTATTAATACAAAAATTGCATAGATGTTGAACCTTCATTTTGGTTTATGGACAAGTTATCTGTCGCAGCCTATTAATTGACAATTGTGCTACCATCATAGGTACAACTGGTACAATTACCGTGTTGTCAACCATTTCGTCATAGTTATTTCAACGGATATAGGAAAATGACACTGTAATCACTTTCTTTTATACACTTGAAACTGATTACAGTGTCATTTTTGATTCAGGTCAAACATTGATAGCAGCTATTGATACATAAATAGCTGCTAAAATGGTTCCAGAATTACGCGGAGATTGACCGAAGCGTATCATCGTAACGTAACATGTTTGATGCGAGCATTCGCATGGTCAGCCGAGCTGCTCGCCGCGAGCTCCACCCAGTTATCGGTCAGTCAGCAATGACGTATCAGGCTCGTCGCAAATTGTGCTTCTTGTCTCTCAGTAATCATCGCATTTCAGAATGCAACCGAAAATTAATTTCCAATCCACTCATCGTCAACTTCATGGTCAAAACATAACCAGAAGTCGAAACATTGCAGGAACGAACAAAAATATTGAAATAAATTAAATTTGAGTTTTTTTACTTGGTTGCATGACTATATTTCGGGAATATACACATACCAAACCTGTAGAACTATAAAACTATATATCGTAAATCAATTACGTATGACATAATAGTATTTTCCCTCATTCTAAAATAAATTCATAATAATTAGTTTACTTATTATGAATTTATTTTACTACTCTACTACTCTACTACTCCGTTTGAAATAGTAGAGTATAACTTAAAATATCTCTACAACTTACCTCAACTCTATAAATTAAAAAAACCGACGACAGCCGAAACACGAAGTTTGCCGAAAGAAATAGATGCTAAACTAGAGATGGTGTAGGGGCAGCTTACTATGACCCTACTACAAAACATTATGAGATGTTCAGAAAAAACGGACAAATTTCAATCATGACAGCTGAACTCTATGCAATATCGAAAGCACTATCATACGCACTCAATCTACAGAAAAGGAAAACGGTAATTTTAACAGACAGTAAGAGTGCGCTATAACATGTTTTAAAAGTTTCAATGGGTCATAGAGGAGTTGCAATACCTTATGCTATTTTAAATCAAATGCATCAATTTAATCAGGGTGGGCTGACAATCGCATTGCAGTGGATTCCCGCTCATATAGGCATCAGGGGCAATGAGGAGGTTGACAGACTGGCCAAAAAAGCTATAAAGCAGGACTTTGTATCACAGATATTATTACCTAGCTACTTAGAAGCTCATCATAATAGAAAACTATGAAAACTTGGAAAATCTACTTTGATGAAATATCGAAAAGCAAGCGGATATGGTACAAAAGTATCCAAAGTGATCCTTCTCATGTTCCTTGGTTCCTATTATCCAAATTAAATAGACCTGTGTTAGTTACGGCTTTTAGAATGCGTTCCGGGCATTTTCCAACAAAATATTTTGCTTTTTTGATGGGTAAGACCAGTTCCCCTAACTGTGACATATGTAATCAATTATAAGATCTGTATCACATTTGGATGGAATGTGTGCAGGACGCACGTGATAGGATTTTGTTTGTATCCTAATTTGGCCTTAATGCTAAGAATGTTACCACCACCGCAAAATTTATTTTTATGGTATACCTTTTAGACGTTAAGTATAGGAATAATACAAAAAGAAAAAAAACACTAGGAGTCGGGGGACGGTCCCGGTCCCGAAAGCCACCTTGGAAATTATAATTATTTTTGATGCGGCCATCAGGACCAGGGGGTCGACCGCCTAACACTCTCGCTTTCGATCGCTTTGAAGGCGAGGCGAGGAGGAGGCGTCATCTTGTCATTTCGAAAGCAATATGAAAGCAATATCAAAAGCTATAGGCTATAGCTTTCGATATTATTCGATATTATATTTCGATATTATAATAGAAAGCGAGGCGAGGGCCTCGCTTTCAAAGCGATCGAAAGCGAGAGTGTTAGGCGGTTGGGGGGCAGGACCGGTGGTCCCGACCGCCACCTCGAAATTAATAATTATTTTGAGTGGTACAACGGGACCACGAATAAAAATAATGTAATGCTTAATAAAAAAAATGCTTATAAAATAACAGTAATATAAATAAATATATTTTAATATTTTAAAAATCACAGCTTTTCATTAGAATTAAACCTTATTAATCAAATATTTCTGTTTATTACTATTGTATTACTACATGGTTGCACTTAAAATCACACGCTAAAAAACAAATTGTATAGGTACATGTTTATTTCAAAAAAACACCAAGTAAACAACTTTTATTAACAGTATTTATGTTAAACATAGCTTAAATCAAAAAATATATCAAATAGAAAAATATTACTTACAACTAAATGTTAACATTAACTTACTAATTAACAATAAGAAAATCATCACAGTTTTAATAAAAGTCTGCTTATAACTAAGTATAAATATTTAACCTTACTTAATATTAATATAACAAAATATTCGTTGGTTAGTTGGCAAGTCTTAGTGACCCCTATTCTGATACAATCAAATGTCACTATCTTGGTTGAAGAGTGGCTGACTTGATATCCGCAAGCCCTAGTAGCTTCAGTTCCCAGGTCGAATTAAGTATGTTTCGTATTTTTCTACGCAAAGCCCATGTTTGTGAATACCAACCCACTTACGGCAGGCGTAGTGATTAAGCCAATAACTTACCAATGGTACATTATTTTATTACTTTTACTGACACATATGTTTTCTTAGTTTTAATTCAAATTGAAAAAAAAATTGAAAAAAGAAAAAGTGTTGAAAAAAATCCACGAGCGGGATTCGAACCCGCACCCCATGACATGCCGGGTCAGGTGCACTACCAACTATGCTATCGTGGCTCAAACCAACTCGCCGCAATTAATCAACACTATTTAATATTTTTACAAATATTGAAAGATCAGTTAAGAATTAGGCAAGCTATATTTATGATTATTTACATATAATTAATCCAAATTTAATTCAAAGTTTTGACAGTCATAGAAAATACTCGTTTTATCTTACTAGTCTGCAACCCTACCGCTCACAACAGTTAACATGGATTAAAACAACTGATTGCTTGGTTGAAAATCATTAGCAAAGGATTAACCGTAAAAAAATTATAAAAAATATTGGACTGGTAGCTTAATAGTGATTCGAATAACTGTCTCTGCAATAATAATTATAATTTAATTTGACGACCTCCGTAGTCAAGTGGCTTGCACACCGGACTTTGGGTGACGCGCTGAAACTCTGAAGCCCCGAGTCCGATTCCCAGTCGGGTCAGTATCGAAAACGTAAAAAAATTATTCTTGTTGACATAGTAATCTAATTATTTTATTTATTGAATTCGAATGTGTTTTAATTTTAATATATTTTTAATACTTAATTGTTATAATTTTGCACGCCAAATTGTGGCAAAACATGCTGGTTTTATTTAAGTCACGATCTGTACTTTACCATGTTTTATGCAAATAAATTCTATTATATTCTAACGAACTTTTCGATATTGTGTCGAGTCTGGGAGGTTGTGGTACCGTCGTTGTTTCTGATTTAAAAGAAAGAAAAACATTTATTAACTAAAAACAAATAAAATTAAAAAAAAGAGCAATGGTGTGTGTGTGTGTGTGTGTGTGTGTGTGAGGCCAACTTGAGCCCACCTCAGCGTAAGCTGCTGCGGCATTGAGCACAACCAGTGTTGCCAACTCTAATTTTGAAAAAGACGTAGATCGGAATCGAAAAGTACGTAGATTTAGTAAAAGGTCGACATGAAAAGTTCGTAGATCTACGTACTTTTTTTTCTAAGTGAAATGAAGAGGGTGGGGTAGCTAAAACTGAATAAAACGAGTGTTTTGTTATACCATTTATTCATATTCATTATTTAGACATTAGACTTATACATATATTGTTAAAATGTTTAATATGTTCTTGCGAAGGCTCGCGGTTTTTTTTAAACCACTTTTTGTGAAAAGTAAGTCAGTTTGAGTTTCAGTGGAAAGTTTATTAAATATTTATAGGTTAAGTTTCTGTAATGCGAGCCGGGGCTGGCGGGCGGGCGGGCGAGACAAGACGTTTCGTCAGTCACAGCACACAGCTGATAGCTCTACGAAATGGGCACTTTTCTAAAATGAATGCCGCGCTATTATATTATGTATTATTTTAAAGAGGAAAGCTTTGTATTTTTGTGTGTATGTATGTTTGCAACGAATAAACTCAAAACTAATTGACCGATTTAAAAAATGCGGTACGAAGTCCGCCGGGTCAACTAGTATAAAACAAAGTATAAAATAAAACGGAACGTCCTTTGCATTCGCGAAAAAAAGTTAAAATTTTTCGCGAATGCAAAGGAAATTATGCCCATTCAGCCTAATGAGACAATGACTTACGTTATTTATAAATTTGTACAAATTGTTAGAAAATCCGTAGATTCTGGGACTAAAGTTCGTAGATTTGCAGCAAAGGCCTAAAGTTAGTAGATCTACGTAAAAAGACGTAGATGTGGCAACGCTGAGCACAACGTCGCAGCAGCGCTGGTCTTCCGGTGGGACCTATTTGGTGAGGTTCGTCTCTATTTTAATATCTTAATACAATAGTTTGTCAACATATACATAAAATTACATAAGTGCACATTGAATTTATGATGATTAACATTAAAACAAAAATAAAAATAATATGGAATAAACTTGTGGCTTTGTGTGATGAATTCCTTTGCCTTGGAGTTAGTAGTCTCCATTAAAACGAGTGCTTTAGCTACTTACCTTGGATCAGAACAATGTCTGTGATGTTGACTTATTGTTAACAGGACCTTTATTGATATGTGATTAGTAATTAATATTTTTCGGCGTATTTTTGCCTGCGTGCGGCCGCCACCGTCCGTACACCGTGATGAGTAACTCGCTGTTTTAATAAATACGCACCATGTCTTCACTTTTATTATTGTGTTACCTATATAGAATAAGATAATGTTTGCGTCCGAACCGAATGTGCAACGCCTAGACGAACCATTTAGGTTTAAAGGCGTAAAGTTGTCTAAGTATATCTGTGAAGTTGTATTTTCGATAAATAAATTAAAAATAAATAGTTTTTCATATAATAAACATGTATGAAATAAAGTTAAAACGCGTAACCTATACCATTGGAGTATAAACATAATACATTATATGTTAAATATAAGTTAAATATTATACATTTTGTAACGCTGTCGGTTTTCTTATTAAAAATAAAATATAAAAAATATAAATATAAATATTATATTCATTTTATTTTAAAAACATAAGAACTAAATAATAAGGTAGACTTCACCTAAAATAACCAAAACAAAACTTATTAATTGTACCCAACAAAATGCTAATAGTATCCGCTTTACAAATTAATGCAAAGCCCCAGTGCTTTCCTAACCCATCAAATTCTAAATCCGTTAAAGACAAAATAATGTAAATACTATTATGAACGCTAAGATGCTCTTTAATTGAATCCGCTGTGGGTCACGGATAGAAATTTATTCCAAGTCAAACACCCCGCAATAAATTTTATTGCGAAAACCATTTTAACCTAAAAATTCCAAGAAGATCCAATTTAAGCCTCGCATAATCCGACGACGAGATGAGTATCGTGCGACGCTAGGAGTTGCGGGTGAGGCATAGCATACATTTAGTATTATCTTGATGCTTCATCGTATCTTCGTTATGTTTAAGTTCCCAGCATAGTTAGTAGGCGCTCGTACTGAAGCGCCAGTGATACGTATCAACCCACACTGCACAACTCGTGAGAGTCCGCGCAGATAATACACCGCACTCACGTACGGTTTAATCTGCATCATTAGATTGACTGCAATTCGACCCTTGCCGCAACAAAGGTTGAACTACCATTTTTGTTATTTTGGGGATAAACAAAAAAAAATAATTAAAAACCTTTTTCACTTAACACAAATCATATTTTCTAAATACCTAATGTTTGACGATATTTCGTCGCATTTGATTGCATATATTTATTTGATCCGTAGTTTAAAGTTAGGTTAGATATACACTATAATTAAAAAGAGCGGCATAAAACGTCTTTTTTAAAAGTGCTTAATTAATGCATTAAACTGAAAAAGTCTTCTACAACAAATATAATATAATTATATTTTTGAAGATTGGTACAATGTAAAGATATGAAGGTAAAATATAAAAAAAATGTTTTCATATTTTTTCTTTTCGTATCTTCATATTTTCGGCAAAATAGTGTTTACTTCCTTCGTAGCCGACACGTTCGATATTGAAGAAGGTCACTACGCGAACAATCGAGATCATTACAGATATTAGACCTAAATGTGTCGCAATAAGTGTCATATCGGTGCGGCGCCATCGCAATGCATCATGCTTACCATTTTACCGAGCCGTTCGTATCTAACGCCAGGATCGCGAGACGGTATGGGGTGTAGAGAAAGTAATGGCCAAGTGCATTCGTCACGATAACGCTGAGCCCCACACGAAGGCCGCTGCGATAGCGCAATTTGTGCCGTTAACGGCTATAAATATTTATTATTGCATTAAATTTAATTATGAAACCTTTTTGCGTTTTAACAAAACTTCCAGGAAGACAAAAGTGAAGCGAAATTGCATGTTACATTCACTTTGCATATGACACCCTTTCATGTAGAACTTTTGACCGCCTTTGTGGTCTAGTGCTTTAACCACCGGCTCAGAGCCACCAGTTTCGATTTCCAGCGTAGGTGATATATTATTATTATAGTTATTTTATTAGTTTTTATTAGTCGATGCGCAGCTCTCGACCAGTCAGCAGCTCCTGAGGATGCCCCGTGGAGGGGCTAAACACGTGTCGGGTATCGGTGTAGGTGTGCATGTTCGCTTGCATCTATTATTTCTTCCGCATGTTCATACATTTGCGGGTGGGAGGGCCATGCGTGCTGCATCCAAGCTGGATAAACGAGTGAGTTAGCGGAATTAACACTACATATTTTTTTAATTTCTTTTTTTTACCATGGATTTCCGCAAAATAACGCCTGATTCCATGAATTATTATATTATTGTAGTTACTCGGTTTTTCTTTCTAGTCCGTCTGGTTAGCTAATACCTAGATTTGTTGTTTCAACAAAAATGTTAGTAGGATTGTTGTGTTTTGACAGTTAGTTAGGTGGCTATGTTAGCCAGTTTCTTAGTAGTTAAGGCACGTCTTTCAGCCTTATCATCACTTACTATCATTCGAGATGAAGGCGTAGCTTTCTTTTCTTAGCGTTGGAAAATAAAAAAAAACAAAGAAACGACAATTAATAACAATTGCGAATGCCACCGTGTCTACACAATGCATGACTCACAAATGATTCCAAGATAGAATTCAATTCAAAATAAGGTCTTGAAGACAATAACCAGTTAATTGTCAACGCAAACACAACCCGCTTCCGTAGCTCATAAATCTTATGTTGAATTCGGCACAGTTGAAGAAATGGTGCCGCCGATAGGACGCGTGTAGGTTTGAAATAAATAGAGCTGGCTGCGGCCATGTGAAAAATGTTATAAAATATAAAGTGCGACGTTTGTAGATTCGTCAGAGAGTGGCGCGCGGCGACTCGCCCGCCCACGCCCGCAGCACTTTCCAAATTCTTCGTGTAAGCTCTTGCAATCATGTGTTACTGCGGAGACGTCTGGCGACTTTAAAAAAATATACCGCCATATAATGTTGATTCGGAATGCAGCTAGAAGATCTATTTTTGGTGACGCGTTCAGTGTTGTTGTTAGTGACGTGCTGGCTGGTTTTTGTGATAAAATGCAATTGTTTCCTTTTACCGTTCGAATTTCAAATATTTATTAATGTGTAGTTGTGTTTGTAGAATTTAACATTTCGATTGTTTACAAAAATGAATCATACAAAATAATTATTAGTAATGATTTTAATTAATTAAAAGAATGTCAAATGACTACAGAAAACAAAGTAATTCATTCATACACTGTCAGTCATAAGTTCACTCAATCCCCACTCATTTCGTTTCATTCTCACGCTTCACTCAATTAAAAATCACTTGCTTCTTTTCTCCTTATACTTTTTTGATTCTGCTGTGCTAGGAGTCAGTCGTACTAGCTTCCTAGTAAAAGTAATTACTATATTTTCTTTATCATAATTCTGCATTATTAATTCAGCCCCTCCGACCTATAAAACCTATAGTGTTGTGGTATAATAACAAAAAAAATACTGTTGCCCTTATTTAGAAACTCTTTCGCTTGCAAAAATATTAAACAATGTATAGATATGTAAATTAAGATAAGAATAATATAATAAAAAATAATAAGTGTAGTGAAATATTATTTTATAAGCGCATTCTAAAGAATCGTAATTATATATGTTTATTATTTTTTCTAAATACCCAGCTTGCGTATACCTACTTAGTTTTTAATTCCGCTATTATATTCAAAATAACACTTTTCTTTAAATTTGTTTATTGTCTTTTACAACAATACACCTGATAATCCTTAGTTTGACCAAAGACAATTTTTTTTGTTATGAAGAATATACCTAACTGTATTTTTAATACCTCAGCTGATACTCTTTTGTTATTTGCTTTTATAAATATCCCGATCGCCAATGGTACGTTCAATCTAATTAACTCAGGCAATCCCTACCTACTCAATTTCACGGTCCAGAGCCGCGAAAGGCTCACAGATACGGGAAGGAGTGTTTTTCAACGAAACAGTTTGATATGGGGGCAAATTTTCCAGTCCGCCAAGATAAAATCGTCTGCCGCTACATAATAATGGCGGTATTCAGGCTTTCACGAGCCAGTTAGTTCCTGGCTGCGGCGCGCACTAAATGGGGTGGAGTGGTTCCTCCCGGCCATGTTAATGCAAATACATAACTCGTTAATGAAACGAGCTTCCCACAATGCTGTGTGACGTAGGTACCAACATTTTTTTAATGTCCTATTTTATTTAAAAAGTAAAAATTGTACGTACGTACATACAAAAATCCTGGTAGTTGGAAAATGCTTTAGATTAAAGTTATTTGTCAACATTTTGAAGAAAAAAAGTGCCTTACCTTTTAAGTAGTATTTAAGTGATAAAAATAATATTATGAATTAACTCTCATGTAAACAAATAGTGACTTTCCGTAAATATAAATGTTTATTTATATATAATAAATAGCTGTTGGTCTTCCTAAATTAAAATAAATAAATAAAATACCTACTTGCCTAGCACTTATAAATTGTCTGAACTAGACTCAAATATTTTTATTTTTTTAATTTTTCTTTTATTTTATATTAACGGGTAAGCACAGTGCCTTGATCTCACCTGATGTTAAGTGATGATAAGGCCAATGATGGAAGCGCACTTCACCCTGGATCCTCAACGAGTGATGAGCATTTGCTTGCTATCCAATAATACTTATCCTATGTTACCATCAAATACATTATATTACATTAAACTATAAAAAATGAAAAATAAATAAATAAGGTAAATGACTGCCAGAACACTTACGAAAAAAGGTCGAGTCCGCGATTCAACAATATCGTTTTTATCTTCAAACAGGTACACACACACTACACACCCAACGTAAACTAGTAAGCTCATTGTCACTTCTAGATGTTGGTTTTATAGCCTTTTTATCAACTCTTGCGATGACGAGAAAAAGGGTAGCGTTAACTTACAAAAATAAATATTAAATAATTCTTAGAATCTTATAGCATAGATTTAATCTTCGTATGTACTTGCAAAACCTAAAAGCTTCATTTGACAAAAATATGTTCTTCGGATCTCTTCTGTATCAACGTTCGCTACTAAAAGGCTAATTTAATTCAAACCGTAGTCAATGTTTGGAAAATCTTAGTCAACATTTGCGTTAGGCTGTACTGTGTTCTACGGAGCGACACAGAATCGACCGGGGTGCTCCACCCTCTAGTAAGTACATGAATATTCAGGCGCGCTGTCGTCGGCGGGCATTCGGCAATAACTGTTAACTTGGGCCAGGTTATGTCGCTCTGTCACATCGGCAGGACGCCTCCCGTTCCGTGTTTCTGGATCATGTCGTTACTACATTTTAACTTTAAACATTCGCTGCGTTGCCTTTTCAGAGGAGAATTTGTTTCAAGGATTTCGCCTAAAAGCTTTGCCTTTGTTTGGCGATGGAACAATAACGTAAGCGGCACGAAACGTAATCCGTATTTTATCAACGTTTCATTATAGTATGTTAAAGAAACAAAAGAAATACGAACGGTCGCTTTCAAGTTCGTTTATCGGATGTGTGGAGTCAAAGCAAAACATTAATGTTAGACCACGTTTGTTTACGTTGATGAAGGTTGCATCGAATTGCGAGGTCCCCAGTCTACGCGTGAGGCTGCGCTCGCGCACGCGTCTCGGTGGCGCCACGGCCTGCTTGCGCAACTGTGTCCGCCGCGTTTACGATCTGTCTCAATCAAAAGTTTATACATAAAAGGCCATTGAAATGGCTCTTATTTATAACCACTTACGTACCGCGTAAAACCACACATCGACACACACTCCCAATAAAGATGAAGCTTCAGTTTTTAGTGTTATTGCTCTACTGTCTCACTATAATTCATGCGCAGTTCCGTATTAGGGGTGTCGTGAAAAAGCGGGACACGTTCCGCCGCAAGAAAAACATAAATGGCCCCAAATGTGTTTTAAACGAGACGATAACTAATGACTACGAGATTCTGTCGTCAGCCGTGTCTGAATCTAAATACGTTTTCACAGCTAGAGTCTTGAGCGTGAAGAAGATAAAGCGCGGTAGGAAACCCCACGCGAAAGTGTTTATATCCTATAAGCTGTACATACGGCTGGTTATGAAAGGCGATGTGGACGAGTTGAAGACACACGTATTTTCAGGAGACGAGCGCAGCTTGAATGGCGCAATTGTGTTCGTTGACTGGCTTCGGACGAATAAATGCGCGTACAAGTTGTATAGGCATTCCTCTGGTATATTTTTGAGTGACGGCTTTTACGAAGACTTCAACGGTGGAAACGCCCAGCGAATGCGGCTGTTGAACGAGCCTCTTCCACTGTCACTTTACGATTTGGATAGAGTAAATGCCGCGTTGAAAGGTAAATATTTACCGCCGTGAGGCGTACGCTTGTATGAAAACTTGGACACGTCATAACGCATTAGTGTAAGGTGGGTTATAAAATTTTGTCATAAGCGCGTCGTCGGCTTTTTGTGGGGGCTATGAGTCACTAAGTGTTAATTTGAATAAGAAATGGAGAATGATTAGCTTTTACTGAGTTATGTGTTACTTTGTGTATCCCTTTTATAGTCGCTATTACCATGAAATTCATTTATCTACCGGTTAGAACTTGTAGTTAGCATTCTGGTGTTAAACTTGAGTTCATTTAATGTCATACACTACTGTTGAAGTTCCAATTAGAAAATCACCTCAAAGTAACATAATGTACAATAACGTAATAATGTACGTTAACGACTGCTAATGCAGCCAGGACCAACGGCTTTATGTGCCTTCCGAAGCACGGAGGAGCTTGAGATGATAAATTTTTGGCCACCCATCCGATGACCGGCCTTTGCGAAAGTTACTTAACCTCAGCATTCGCAGACTGGGCGCGTTAACCACTGCGCCATCGAGCTTCTCTTATATGTATATATATGTAAACAGTGTATATAATATTTGAATTTTATATTATACATAAAAAGTTTTTGGTACAAAGTTTTGGAGTCTTAGAATAAGATACTTATCTTTTTCTTGATACAGCTTTTGATATTTGTTCGCGACTATCAATTTTCGAAATATTGAATGATTTTTATTTAGACTGCCGTTCTAATACCTACGAGAACTAGGCAAAAAAAAATGTCACTCTTTTATTTGTTTACTCTGACGAAATATCTTGATATAAAATATCAAAAGCTACCCGTCTTCCTCAGAATTAACCACTTCAGAAAGATAAGAAATGTGAGCGTTTAACTTAAAGTGGAGAACAAAAAGTGGTTTGATACAAACTTTTGAGGGGTTTGACAGCACAGAGATTTTATCTCGTTTCAAGCTATTCTGCTTTTTGTTTGGGGTAAAAAAATAATGTCCCATCCGACATTTTTGGTTTTATTTCGTAGTCTTTGTTTCGGTTTGAATTTGTATATTGATGTTCAACAATTTTTACTTTTGGTCTTTTGTGCTGAATACAAACCTTATATTATGATTAAAGTGACATGCAACTTATAAAGAGCAAGTATCGTAAACATTTACAATGAAAGTTAAATTAAAGCAATTTGTTTCACTAGTAGATATATTACACAATATTTGAGCTAAACAATATAATGTAAAGAATCATTATCAAAACCGTTAATGCCATTAAAAAATATTTTAAAGATTTTTTCGCTAGGACAAAGTAGGAAAAACAGTTTTTACATAATCGTTCTTTTAGGAAACTGTATTAATTAGTTTGATGGCAGCAATGGTTTTTAAACAGGCCATTTAAATGTCTTTCCAAGTCAGTGTGGGACTGGCTTGGTATACTTTAACGTGTATATTTACCTACTACTGTGCAATTTACTCCAAATGGAGGCTTCAATGCCTTGGCCAATTATGGAGTGCGGGATTTGAATGTTACGTAAAGTGGAATGTTCTGTGCCACTTTGCATACTTCATTACTGGCAGTCTTTTTGAGATAGAAAAAAAAACTCAGACGATAAACGAATATTGGTGAAACAAATATTTACCTTATTAATTATTTAGGATGATGAAAGGGTACTGATTAAACTTGTCTTTACCGAAATAAATATTTTTCATTAACATTTTCACTTATTAACTACCATTAAGTTTTAGAGTTAATCGGCAACGGATCGAGGGATGCTCGGATTGAATGCGAGAAATAATGGTTGAATACCGAAATCACGTTATATTAATGGCGATAAGTCAGTCCTAGCACAATCGTAGGTTATCACTTTTCTGGAAGGAGTTAACAGGTCTATTTTTAATTGTTAATCTTTACAAGAAATACATGAACCGAAAGAAATCACGAATAGTAATTGTCAACATGTGTTCGCTACTAAGTATAATTAAATCACGATTTAGTCCTATGTAAAATATGTATTTGAAAGCACATTTACCACCTAATTTGCATGTGTGACAGTCACTTATTCTCAACGTATTTTTATGGATATAATTCTGCGTTATATAAATAGTTTAATTATTAAACTACTGTTTCGAAATGAATATAAATAAATGCCTTCATCTTTGACAATGCCTTTCATGCGACGAATGAAGGAACAACTTTTTTGATATGCCCGAAAAATTTCACATCCACAAAAAGCGCAGGACTGCTTTTAGAAACAAGAAATTAGAATGAACATCGCATAACGCAAAACGATTGAATGGATGAAAAATTACACTTCTCCTACTCCTTCTCCTTCTTACAATTACACTCCTTCTGACGCAGTCGGGTAAAAAGCATCGACATCAACAGCAAGACACAATGGCAAAAATTGAACTTCATTTGATCGTTGGACTCGAAGTAACACGGTAATCGCAAATCGATACTATTGTCGACCAATATCGTTATTTCGTAGTAGGCCCCCAGATTACCCTAATCGTTGTGTGGCTTCGATAGACGATGCCTCCACTGGACAAGGATTAGTCAATTGTAACCGATTATTCGAGTAGGTCTTGTAGACAAGTCGATATGGCTATCGATATTTCACTAATATAACTTGTCGATATCTATTGTCGGAAATTTAGCAGACCTTCCATCGAATTGACTGAACTGCTTCATCATCATCATCAGCTCATTTTATGTCCCCACTGCTGGGGCACAACTGCTGAACTGAACTGCTTAATAGCCTGTAACTGTCCCACTGCTGAGCAAGAGCCTCCATCATTGAAATCAAGTAATTGCTACAATTGATGGACAATGCCACGTTTGCCAAATGCAGGTTGGTGATAACAAACCTGGGCTATGCAACGAAAAATCCAAAACACTCTTTGCCCGACCTGGGAATCGAACCAGAGACCTTCGGGTATCAGGCCGAGTGGTTTGTCACTTGGTCACCGAGGCGCTGAACTGCTTAGTACTGTCTCGATTTTTCATCTTATTTCATTCAATATCGTGAAAACGAAACGAATCATGAAATAGCCTAAATGTTATAAAACAAGAAATTTACTTAGTTAAAACTATCAGGATAGGGACATTTTCTTTATGGGATGAACCCTGAACAATATTATTATTATTACTGATAGATTTTGTTTGTATGTTTGGGTTTCCTTCACGTCCAAAGGGATTAACGATAAAGATGGAAGGCTTAACAGAACGTCATAATATGTAACTCTTAATTTCGAGAAAACATTTCTACCGAGTCCGCAAAAATCAGTGGAAGTTATTAAATCTTAAAAAGTTCTAGTTGTTGTAGCTAGTAGATAATATGTGATAGTAGTAGTAGATAGATTGGCAGAGACATTATCTAAAAAATAAAAATATAACCAAGCATAGTCTTTAATCACTAGTACTTTAGTGATTCCTCTTACAATTTGCTGTGTTTTTTGGTCAACCTATTTTTCAGTATCCGTCTCAGAATCTTGCCACTCGCCGTTTTCAATATCTCGTCGGTGAATATCACACCGCCTCGTAACTGTTTCCAATGTGACACCTGCCGAGAGACATTTAGCACTTTATCTGGGTTATAGTTCTGGCCTGCATAAATTATGAACTGTATTTTATTTATGCCACTGTTATGCGTGGTTATGTGGTTGGCTAAGGATGAATCACATTGTGCACAGATATAGAAAGATAGAGACTACAGAAATTTATATTATAGTGATTATAGAAATCGGAAGTAATTGTAAAAAATATTATCAACTGATTTAGATTACAGGCAGACCTGCAAATAGTAGAGAGAGTTTTATTTATTTATTTAATTTTAATTTTAATTTTATTTTCTTAATTATTGTATATAGGTGTTTTTGGATAGAAAAACGTTGATGCGACTAATTTAAACATAAAATGAACAAAGGATGACGATCATAATGATGATTAGAAATCGATAAAATTAAATCTTTTTAGCTATGTGGAATTTAGTATAATCTATCGCTATAATCTGATGCATTTAAGTTATAGAAATTGCGAAATAAAAAAATAAAATTAGTTAAACATTACTATAAAGTAGTTGCTTTCCGAAGTATTATCATTAATACTCATTTATTTAAGGCTCACAAAACATATCAATATTACCCACCTTAGCTGCTACGTAGTCAATTATTTCCTTCTCAGTCAACTTTTCCCCTGCTTTCTTCACAACAAATGCCGTTGGCAGTTCACCAGCTAACGTATCCGGAGCACCAACAACTGCAACGTCTTTAACTGCAGGATGCTGGAGAATAATTCCTTCGAGCTCCGAAGGTGCAACCTGTTTGAAAATAGCTATCATGTTTAATAAGCCCTTAAACATTACGACCGTATCAAGTTACGATCTATTTGCATAATCATTGTAACTAACTAGATTTTTACTATCGCAATGTTATTAGCTCTAATTGCACGAAGCAATGAGTGGAAAACCAACGGAGAACGTCAATAAAAGTATAACGTTTGAGTTGAGCATTTAAAACTTTTTTATTTCTTCAGTCTGGGCTAGCGTGCACACAGAAACATTTGAACAATTATTTAACCAGTTAAAGGTTAGCCTAAAAACGCTAATTTAAAAAGAGTACAAAAATCTACTTCAGTGCTTTAAATATTTTTTATAATGTCTTCATACGACTAAATTACCTCTTTGTGATTTTATTCTTCCTTTTTATATGCAAGTCAGTGAAGTATTAAAATACCTAATTTAAATTATTATTTTATGACCGCGAACTTACTTGCCAAGCTTTGTACTTGATGAGTTCTTTTATTCTGCCAGTGATGAAGAAATACCCATCATTGTCGTAATATGCTATGTCACCTGTTTTGTAGAAGCCTCGATCGTCGATATCATCTTTTATATCTTTTCCTACGTATCCATTAAAAAGTGCATGCCCTTTTACACAAATCTCTCCTGGTTGATTAGGTCCAAGTATGTTCCCGGTTTCCAAATCAACAATCTGAAATTATTTTACAATGTTTGAGCTCCAATAAACTTAGCTATTATAGTATTTTGTCATTAATAAGGGAGACACGAAAAAATAATATTAACCAAAATATATTTATGTAAAATTTGTAATGAAGTAGTCATAAGGAGTAATCGCACGGTTGTTGGTTTTATTTCCAATTTACGTCTGTCCTTCTTTTTAGTTGTCAATATTGACCAAGAATATTCATAAATCAGTAGTTGTCATGTAGATACATAATATAATCCGTAGAAAAAATGGTCTTGTTTACTAATAAAATATTTTCACCTTTACTATGTTGCCGGTAATCACTTTCCCCACGCTGCCTTGTTTGCATGCATCTTCATATTCTTCTGTGATAGCTCCACTTGTTTCAGTCAAGCCATAGCCTTGAAGCAAATATTTTATATTCGGGAACCTGTTTAAATATATTTCAATGAAAAATATTACATACAATAGGTTGATATGTTTAACATTTTAGGCGAAATCAAAATTTCAGAGATCTTTTAATTTTTTAACTATTTATTGTGGGTCGTCCCTAAACTTATAAGAGCAATTTGAATAGAAATGTATCAAGAATTAGTCGTGTAGTTTTCGTATAGCTATTGCATCACCATGGTTATTGCTATTACGTCGTTTGCTGATCATGCCATCTTAGTTATTCTACCTCGGTTTCTAGTAATTGTACTATATCTCATATCTATCATATCAGATTGCAGGACACTGCTTTTCGGCAGAAATAGATTTAAAGGAATAGTAGCTATCACGAAGAGTGTTTATAATTTAGAGTTTGTTATTAATGGGCTGCGGTAACTGCATAGTGTTTGACTAAAAGAAAAATAGATTTTGCATAACTGCACTTACGTTTTCTTTGCGTCATCAATAACATTTGATTTTATAGGCGCGCCTCCATAGTAGATGACCGCCACGGAACTGACGTCATATTTTTTCACATTAGGAGATTTTGTTAAGAGAACTAGCAGAGCCGGCACCATCAGTAGAAATCCTGCCTTATAAGAGAATAAATTGTATATTAAGTGAACTTTCATGCATTTTTAGTGCAGTAAGGTGAAACTAAACAATCATTGACTACCATATTTTTTGAATTTTGAATGTGAATCAAGTGAACTACTGATTCCCAGAAAATCTAATTTACATTTGTATTGTAAAGTTTAATAAAACATATTGAGATAGTAGGAAAGATATCATTCGGGAAAAATTGTTCATGTATCAGTCTACACACGCATAAAGATATTACGTTAATACCCACGCAGATAACACAAATGTGATACAAATTTCTATTTTAGTTACTTACCCTATATTTCTCAATTGCTCTTAAGTAGTTTTCTTCAGTGAACTTACTTATGTAAATACAAGTTACACCAATCATTACTTCTTTTAATGTGTAAAGTAAACCCACAGTGTTTGCCCAAGGAGCGACACTCAAATAATTTGAATTGTTTTTTGCTGACCTGTTGAGATAAAAGATAGTTAACTCGAATAGATATTTAGCCTTTTATTTTTACGGTAAATTAATTGTTATATTGGTTTCTTGCGTGTTTGATTGCGATTTTGCAAAATAAACAATCTTCGCCATGTTCACCGGATGGATAAGCACTTGACCTTCATCTCACCTGATGTTAAGTGATGATAAAGGCCAATGTTGGAAGCGCACTTTACCCGGGGTCCTCAACCACTGAGGCACTGGCTATCTTATCTCTAGCTGCCGGAACACAACAACAATAATAATAATAATAATGAGGCTCTTGTTAGGCGGCTGGATCAAGGGCCTGATTCAGAAAGCAGTTCTCCTCGATACGGCACGCATTGTGAGGAGGTTTGTTTCTGGAGCCCTAACCACTGGTAGCTTGGATCCGGGTCCCGATGCCGGCGGACCCCTATTTATTTTATATTTTTAAATGTTTTACTTATTTGTTTTTAGAAAATATTTAAAAATGTAAATTTATATGAGAATAAATAAAGGAATAATAATAATAATATAAACTTTATTTCGGAAAGTGAGTATCCATATATGTGTTAGTTAATACATTCTTACAGGCAATGTTAGTAAAGCATAATCAGATCACAAAAAATTACTTATTAATACTTGGAATACTGGGTAAGATCAATCACAGGTGTAAACCTAGGTGATGGTGTAAACCTATGATTGATATATTTTAAACAATGCTGCAAACATTGATGTTATGGCGACATAGATTAGATATTAGAGATTAGATAAGATGGTGGTAGCTAGCCAGGCGGACAAACAAGTCCTACCACCAACCAAACACCACAGGGAAAACCACCACGCAAGCCCTGTGCGGTGGGTTGGTTGTTAACGCTAATACAGCTGGGACTTTACGTTATCTTTCGAAACACGGAGGAGCTCGAGAGGATGAATTTTCCGGTCAGCCATTTGATGACTGGCTTTTGCGAAAGTTCCTTAACATTAGCAATCGTAGACCGGGCACGTTAACCACTGCGCCATCGAGCTAAGGAGCTTGATGGCGCAGTCACTAAGGCGCTAAAGGCAGTGTTTGCAGTTATGGTCGAAGAAAGCAGCCGTTGAATCCCGTTAACCCGCATTGGGCCAGCGTGATAAGTTATGGTCAGATCTCCACATGTGCTATTTTTAGTTTTCAGGCCTAAACCTAACAGTGGGATGTTTGTAGGCTAATGACGATGAATGCAGGGCTTGGATTTTATATTTAAGAAAAATTGTAATTTGTTAACAAATCTTGTTGTTGTCTGATAAAATTTATCTTAAGTTTTATCAGACAACAATAAGACAGTCTCCCATTATTATTAAGAAGCACTCAATAAACTTTTCAGCACAAATAAGAGCGAAAATGAAGGCATGACTCTATTATAAAGTAAATATAGCCCTTTACTTTCTCGCTGTAAGACAAGGCCTTTATCATTGTAATTGAGTCATCGCTAAGTTGATGGGTATTGGTTTAAACACCTCGCTTGTCAAATGCGGGTTAGTGATCACAAACCCGGGCTATGCATCGAAAAATCCGAAATACCTACACTTTGTCCGAAGGAATTAGACCCTAGACCATCGGATATTGGGCCGAGTGCGTAGCCTCTCGTACACTGATGGGTTGTTGAAGATTAAAAAAAAATACAAATATACTTGCATCGGCATCGGTTGCTTCAAAGCAGTAATTAAATTAGCATGAGTAAGCCGGACTCCTTTGGGCAGCCCTGTCGTTCCTGATGAGTAAAGTATCAAAGCAGCTTCCGTGCGACCTTCGGACGAGCGAATAATGATTATTTTTAATATGACGCTGATTAATGATGTCATTAAAATTTTAAATTGGCAGCACAGGGTATCAGAAACAGCTTGTTGTCTTTAACGACATGGTCATTATTGATGTCAACAATAATGTGTCCACTTTTTTATGGACTCCTAAGATACGAGAAATAGTATTAAGAATATTGGCGTTTGGGTTCTCTTAAAAAAAAGTGCGATTGAAAGAGGTTTTCTTATAAATCGGACTACTTATATGATTTTGAAATTTAATGAAATTTTAATCTCTTTTTTAGTTTTAAACATCTTAACGCTGAGCTAAGGCCTTTCTGAATGAACATTAGTTGGAGGAAATTGATGAAATCTGCATCAGGAGTGTTAAAGGAGTTTACAACTACCATCAAATAGGGTTAAAGGCATAACGTTTAATTTGAGCTGAAAATCTTGATTATTAAAATTGGTCAACCATCAAAAGTAACTTTGTTTTCACTATTGCAACCCAAACGCCGCGCCGCGTAGCTTTAGCCGTCAACAAAGCTCCTTAAATTGAATTTGTTATTTTGCAGAGTATCTCATTGACTTTGCAAGTTTTCAAACAAGGTGATATACTTCTGGCACTTAAAAAGTGTGTGTAATAAAATTTTGCTTTTGAACTGATATTACATTGAAAAAGATATACAAAAGAGAAAGTATTACACAGTGTGAATTATTAGAAGTCTTGATATATGTAACCACAGTCTAATGCACAATATTGTTGTTTACATATATTTATTAGAAAATAGAAAACAAATAAAAAATGACGACACCTCTTACAAAATGGTTGCATTTTAAGAAACTCAGACAAATAAGTTTTATCTGAGAATTAAAAAACTGCCAATAAATCAAGTTTGCACAAACTTACCCTGAAAGTCCACTGGTTTGAAAAGACTTTTCTCGACGTTGTTTAATATTAATTTTTTGTAACTATCTTCCCCAAATATAAAAAATAATTCTACATCGTTGTTCTCTTTTATAACTTCAATGTATGTATTGTATGACTTTGGAGACATGAACATATATTTTGGTTTCGATATGCCCACTGTGTGAATCAGCTCTCCTGAAAATAAAAAGTAGCCGGCTGATATTGTTAATTTCGTATGACAAAGCTAATATCAGTGAATTAAAATAATTGCCGTCTACCTTTCAGTTGATTGAACTCTTATTTATTGTTTGTGATCTCCGGATAGAGTTCGTAGTCACTAATTAACGAAAAAAGTGTCAAAAGTAATGAATTTTACTGTTAATTTGTATTGAATGTCACATATTATTTGTATTTTATCATGAAAATAACTGGTGCATCTTCTTTTCACTTAATTTACCTTAATTTGATAACGATAGGTTTTGACTAATAACTGATAGGTGATGAATAATGGGTGATATTTAGGAAAAACTACATTTATCATTTGCCATCATTCATGCATGCTTCCGAATCTTCCCGAACACAGCCCCCTTTTACATTGGCATCTAATTAATCTATTTTGTATGATTATTTACATTTATTTGTACGCAAATATTGTTGCGAACAAATTACAATTTGAAAAAAGACAAAGTGTTGAAAAAACTCCACGAGCGGGATTCGAATTTTTGCCATAAAAACCATACTGTAATTATTTACCACTTTCCCTACTTAGTCTACGGTGAGACGATGGCCTAAGTTATTGCAGTATACCACATTTTATTTCTACATAACCGCAGAGCGGAAACATTTATGATGTCATCTGTTTTCTCCATAGGCATTACAAACATTACAAAAATATTATAAAACATTTGGTTTTATATTTCTATAAATATCTACATTTTAGGTCCGGAGAAAAGTAGAGCAAAGTAATCAGTTTATGTTTGAATGAGCTCTCCTCATCCAAGAATGTTCATTACAGCCATTTGCTGTGTCATGTTTTTTAGGAAAAACATTGTTTCGACTCATATTGTAATTTTAAGCTCTATATTTATCTGCAGTCAATAATAAAGTAAGCATACTTATAATAATAGTATATGGTTCACTTTATTAGGAAATTATCAAGTTTGAAATCTATAAATTTTATGTGTTGCTATTTAAGTTTATCTATGGCCTAATGGGTTCTGATACTGATACGACAGTGTCTGTTAGCAGCAGTCTCTGTTTGGTCGTGTTTCAGAAAGCATGTGAAATACTTGGCCCAGATTGCTATCGAAGTCATTACGATAAAACAACACGGAATATGGTAGCGTAGTGGCTTAATGGTCTGCCCGTATTATTGAGGAAGCCTTGTCTTTAGTTGTGTAACTTATGTCGACTGTTAAAGTAAAGATCTTGTATTATATACATACATAAAGATACACAGAGTGAAACAGAATTCATGCGATAAGCTGTCACGGATTACTCTACTAAGTTAGATACACCATATTTCCACAAGTAACAATCAATAAGTCTCAGCACTATTCCTCACGTAAGGATGGTTAGGTGTGACCCAAGGTTGTGGATGCTCACCGGAACATGAAACCTTTTTGATCAAAACTTATTTTTGTTTGCTTCCAGGCTTCCATACCAGGATGGCAATATGGCTCTGTTGTTTTGTTGCTTGTTGTTTTTGCAATCAGAGGTAAGAACCTCTGACTCCCATAACTCAAAATACCTAATCAGATCAGCTGTAATCAAATCCACATTAATTTAGAGATCGAGGTACTTTCATCATCTTCCTTATTACTTTACTATTAAACAGGTGACATTATGATCAAGCGCTTCTTCGTTGTGGATTAAAATTAATGGTTTTTCATATTAAATACAAAAGCATTTGTTTTGAGCGATACAGTGGTGGCCACTTAAGATAGTGTTAAAGTTAGTGCCTGCATTATTATGACCATTTACCTTTACTGTAAGCACTATTGATGAACGTTACAACAGCACCACTGCACATCGCAGCCATGGTCGTCACGAGAAACTCGGGCCGGTTCTCACTACATATGCCCACCACCTCGCCGCACTCCACGCCCATCCGCATCAGAGACGAGGACAAATTCACAATTTGTTGCACGAATTCACTCGATCGCATTTTCTCATCGGTCTCTCCATTAATCTAAAAATTGGGCACAATCTTAATACTTATTTGAACACTGCTTTTAGAATTATTGTACAATTTGTATTTAGGGCCACTTACGAATGCGTCAATTTCCTTCGACTTTGATATTGTTTCCCAAAAATATGCCCCGAAATTCATATGTGATGGAAAATCGATGTCCTGGCCGCCATAAATGATACCACCAGAATTATTTATTTTGGACATTTTGGTGTAATGCTTGCCACCGAATGACTGATAACTTTCGTGAATGGTCGTAAAGACGGCAATTAAGTTTTTGATAAGAACGCCTCTTTTATCTCTAGATGGATGGCAGTGGATATTTTATAAGACGTCACACGTAATGTACGTGTAAAAAGATTGAGATTTTATAATTAACTAGTTGTCGCCCGCGACTTCGTTCGCGAAGACTACACTATCCCACAGGAAGCTGTTATCGGAATGAAAAGTCCTATCTCCTAGTCCGGGTCATGATCTGTCTATGTGCAAAGTTTCATCCAAATCCGTTCAGCCATTTTCACGTGATGCGCGGTCAAATAAACAGACAAAAATTCTAAAAAGTGTTGAAACGTGTTCTGTTATCGATTCTAAGTATCTCCAGCCAACTTTTTTTCGAATATCTTCCATGTACAGACTTTCGACCCTCTTTAGCTTTATTATATGTATAGATAGATATATGTAACGCTACCGAAATATTGCTTCACGTTTACCTTTGTCACTACCTTAATTTTTATGTTTTAGTAAAATATAACGTATTGTCTGGCCATGTTAATATTTCAACCATGTCTGTGTTTAAGAAAAAGTCGTATTTGTCTTATTAGTTAACGTTTTTCATTTAATTCCAAAAACCTATACTTTTTTCTCGTTTTGATCCTGCCTTTCAGCTTAGTAAATGCCACTATCTCATCGATTTGTAATGAAAACCCTAGATATATTCGATGATAGTAAATGTCTTAGTCAATCTCGAATGGAGATCGCAAAAGCTATCGCACTGAAGGAAAAAACACAGTTCCAAGCGACTCTTAAACTCGACTGCTTAAAGCTAAAGATGGCAGAAAATTGTTTAGACATGAAAGTCAATGGCATACCTACAGCGTGGATAGACAGACCAAAAAGAAAAAGGTTTGCCCTTTGCTAACTTCAAAGGTCAATTTAAGTTAATAAAAAAATTGAAGAGTGCTTTTTTATTCATTAACAGGGATGTGTTTTGCCTTCATCTCACCTGATGACAAGTGCCAATCAGGCTGACTGCTGCTGCTGATGCAAGCGCGCTTCACATGGTATCTTCAACCACTAAAAAACTGACTACGCAGACGAGAGTCAAAAATATATGACTTAGAATTTGATACGGAATTTAAGTCTGTCATGTGTGTTATGAAATATACTTTTAAATACAATATTATGGCGGATAAAAAGTACGCCGAGGATTGGAGTCTGCGCAGGCCTTAAAACGAACTGTCGGAACACAACAACACATGCAGAATAGGCCCTACTACCAACCAAACTGAGCATGATATCTTCGTGCCATTCGACGGAAGGAGGAAGTTATACTTTAAGATCTCTACTAAGCCTATCTGATTGGGGATTCAGCCCCATAAGACACTGATGCAGTAAGTGAAGTTTGGAGCAAAGTAGTAGTTGTATTCAGCCCCATAAGACACTGATGCAGTAAGTGAACTTTGAAGGCAAAGTGGTAGTTGTATTCAGCCCTATAAGACACTGATGCAGTAAGTGAAGTTTGGAGGCAAGGTGGTAGTTGTATTCAGCCCCATAAGACACAGATGCAGTAAGTGAACTTTGGAGGCAAAGTGGTAGTTGTATTTAGCCCCATAAGACACTGACGCAGTAAGTGAAGTTTGGAGGCAAAGTGGTAGTTGTATTACAATTATGAACATAATAGAAGACACAACGTAAACTGTTCCACAGTTTTTTAAAAATTTATTATCAATAACCGTCTTACGGCCAGTAAATTATTTCTAAGGACGTAGTTCTTTTGACAAGCTCCGAAAACGTAATCACAATTATAACAAAATATTTCTTTTCGATCGTTTCTCGTTATGTATGTCACTATGTTGTAAATCGTTGTTAAAGTTCTTGTAATAATAACTCGGAATTATTATATATATTTAATATAGTAGTTTTTGTAATAAGTATTATAATTTGATATTTTTTAAATCGTTGTTAAAGTTCTTGTAATAATAATTGAGCTAATACATAAAATAAGGAGACACCGGACATACGTGCGGTGCGTGCTCGAGCAACGCACACATATACCCTCTTATGGATGCGAAATCCCAGACCATCTCAAACCAGTCCGGGCGCAGCTGTTGCGAGATTCCGTGAGAGGTCGCTTGAGGCAATTGAGCTTTATGATAATGCGACAATACCTACCAAGTATCTAATTATTAATTATGATTAATATGAATTACGGATCTTAATTAGCTATCACAATTTACCCTGTCGTAATTAAATAAAAAAATATTGAAACCGGTTTATAATATTCTCCCAGAAATCTTGTGCAAAGTAAAATATTAAGTATTTATGTTGTCGCTCACAGAGATGGTGCTACTACATCATAATAGCCCTTTTTAATTTAATATCGTGTAGTCGTCAGCTTATGGCTAGTGTAAAATGTTTTAACATGATTTTTTGAAATCAGAAAACACAATTTTTTAAAGTTATGAAATTGAAATGAAACATTTTAAATACAGTGGACTCCCGGTAATCCGGCCCCTGTCTATTCGGGCACCCCCTGTAATCCAACATGGTCTATTATTTATTATTGAATATTTTTTTTAACAATCTTCGCTAATGCATGATTGAACAAGTTATAATTTGTACGCACCACCACTATTGTGCTCGACGCGTAGGGTATTGTTTTGGTTGTGATTGCTAAGTTTGTATTTGAAATTTGAAGAAGATAGCGGTGCGGTCTAGCGTGTGTTCATTGTTTACTGTTTATTCATTGTGTATTACGTATTCGGAAGGCACGTAAAGCCGTTGGTCCCGGCTGCATTCGCAGTCGTCAACAACCACCAATCCGCACTGGGCCCGCGTGGTGGTTTATGGCCCGTTCTCCCTATCTATCCACAGGGATGGCTCGTGCCCCAGCAGTGGGGACATAGAATGAGCTGAAGATGATGATTACGTATTCGTACCTAGTAATTTGTCGGATTACAAGGTACTCTTTTGTAAAAAATTCCGGACTATATAGGGGGTCTTAGGCAGTACTCTATAATCCGACAAATTCGATAGTCCGACACTGCCCTGCAAAATGTTTGTCGGAATACCAGGGGTCCACTGTATAGGCATCTTTACCTAGTTTATATCCTGACGTTTCGAGCCTGTTCAGGATCCGTTATTACGTTAAATTTACCGTAAAAAGAGTTTTGGTGTAAAAACCTAGCCTCATACTTTATTAGCTACTTAGTAAGTTCATTTTAACTTTTGTTACCAATAATTTTAGTTGAAGACACAATATTTATTTTTCATGCGAAAGCTCGATATTTTAAACACAAACAAGTAACTTTATGGGAGCATATATATTTGCCGAGCACTTAATGTTACCTGTCTAAAAAATATTTACCAAATTAAGTAATTTTTATCTCAAGTACTTTGGGTTATTGTAAACTTGCCATCAAAGTAAATTCGTCACGTTTTTAAAAGCTCCATATATTGAAAGTGAATTCGCCACTCCTATAAAAGGTATGTGTAAATTCGCCACAGGTAGATACGTGTTATTGTAAACTCGCCACTAATTTTTACGTTAAGTTTTTTCAACATTGTTGTTTAGTTGTTAAATTACAGTTGACGTAATTTACAGAAATAATGTCGTCAAGAGACAGAATATAGTTGTGACGAAATTTCTTTTAACCTCTTGAATTTTTCATATTTTTTTTCTATTGACGTTATAATTGTTTTAAGTTGATTTAATTAGTTTTCCGTTTGTATTTTCCTGTATATATTATCTTTTTCCCCACTATCCTTTGTTTTTTATCGTATTTCACAATACGTTCCATAGTTCATAACTATGTAAGCTTAGCATTTTATGTCTGATCCACCTCTCATTAAACATCAATCCCACTTAAAACTCATCTATAAACATTGGTAACTCTTAACTGTAATACAATTACAAGAAAATCTATCCATCCATATGGCATTGTCGACCAATATCGTTATTTCGTAGTAGGCCCCAAGATTACCCTAATCGTTGTATGGCTTCGATAGACGATGCCTCCACTGGACAAGGATTAGTCAGTACTAACCGATTATTCGAGTAGGTCTTGTAGACAAGTCGATATGGCTATCGATATCTTACTATAATAACTTGTAGATATCTGTTGTCGGAAATGTAGCAGACCTTCCATCGAATCGACTGAATTGCTTTATAGCCTGTAACTGTCCCACTGCTGAGCAAAAAGCCTCCATCATTGAATATTTATATAAAATACAGTTAAAAAATTAAATGCCCACCCGACCCAGCCAGGAATCGAACCTGGGTCTTCCGCAATCCGGGCGGCTGCACTGACCATTATGCTACTGGGAAGCCTTCCCGTCCTTCTTCGGGTGGGCGTTTAATTTTTTCACTGTATTTTATATAAATATTTAATTCAGCTTAAGTGTAGCAATTAACACTTAAAAATAAAAGTAAAAATCCGTCATTGAAATCAAGTAATTGGTTCGTCGTTAGTTGCGTCCGTAGGTTTACCTTTGAGACCCTACACGTGACCCCTGGTGGTGCTAAATGAGTGACACTGTCTGAGTGGTAGAGCCACGCTCCGTTGCAGCACGAGCTGGGCCCGGCGTAATACCACCCTCTCACAGAATATCGGCGTGAAACAATGGCACTCGTTGCTGTTGTGTTTCGTCTGGTGAGTAAAAGTACCGGAGGCCCATCTCTCACCTCTCCCCCCACCCAATTTCTACTTCTTCCTCAAGATCCAACGCCTTCCTCAAGGCCGGTAACGCATCTGCGATTACTTTGGTTTTACAGGTGTCCATGGGCGGCGGCGATTACTTTCCATCAGGTGACCCGCCTGCTCGTTTGCCTTCTTTTAATATAAAAAAACGAAACGAAACGAATCATGAAATAGCCTAAATATTATAAATAGATAGGGACATTTTATATATGGGATGAATCCTGAACAATTTTATTAATATCTCCTTTATTTATTTTCTTTCTTAAAACTAGATTATTACAATATTATAAAACAATAAACATTATAAAAACTTAATCCTAGAGTACCATCAGCAGCGGGGCAGGGCCCAAGCTACCAGTGGTCAGGGCTGCAGAGTGAGGAATCTCCTGACAATACATGCCGTGTCAAGCAGGACTGCTTTCTGAATCTGACCCTTGATCGTATCGTATGACCCTATTCGCTATCTGACCGTTCGCTGAAACGACTATCGGAACAATGATCGTCGAATCAACATTCCACATGGCGGTCACCTCGTGAGCCAAGTCAAGGTACTTGCTGAGTTTGTCCTTCTCAGCTTTCACGAGGTTCTCGTCATGCGGGATGGTGATGTCAACAAGCACCGTCCGACGTTGAGACCAGTCTACCACCACGATATCAGGCTTATTGGCAACAATAGTCCTTTTCCTGATGATTGACCGGTCCCCATAGAGCAATGCACGACCATTTTCAAGAACGGGCGCCGGTGCGTACTTGTAGTACGGCACTTCAGACTCAACAAGGCCGTATTGAAGAGCAAGTTACTGGTGAATGATCCTGGCTACTAGGTTATGTCTGTGCAAATACTCGCCGTTAGCAAGATGAGAACAACCGGAAATAATATGCCTGAGAGATTCTCCGGGACGGCGGCATGCCCGACATATGTCGACCGTACCGTCCTTCAGGATATACTTCCGGTAGTTGTCCGTCTTGACTATTATTATTATTCTCTTTATTAAACATATATCTTAAGAAAAAATTTTACAATATTATATAAAAACATATTTACAATATAAAATATTATAAAAAAACTTAACCTAGGTTAAGATTATGTTTGTAAAGATGGAGGGCTTAAGAGAACATCATAATATGTAACTCTTCATTTCGAGAAAACATTTCTACGGAGTCCGCAAAATATCAATGGAAGCTATTAAATCTTAAAAAGTTCTAGTTGTTGTAGCTGATAGATGATTGGCAGAGACATTATCTATAAAATAAAAAATATATAACCAAGCATAGTCTTTAATCCCTAGTACTTTAGTGATTCCTCTTACAATTTGCTGTGTTTTTTGGTCAACCTATTTTTCAGTATCCGTCTCAGAATCTTGCCACTCGCCGTTTTCAATATCTCGTCGGTGAATATCACACCGCCTCGTAACTGTTTCCAATGTGACACCTGCCGAGAGACATTTAGCACTTTATCTGGGTTATAGTTCTGGCCTGCATAAATTATGAGCTGTATTTTATTTATGCCACTGTTATGCGTGGTTGTGTGGTTGGCTACGGGTGAATCACATTGTGCACAGATATAGAAAGATAGAGACTACAGAAATTTATATTGTAGTGATTATAGAAATCGGAAATAATTGTAAAAAATATTATCAACTGATTCAGATTATTACAGGCAGACCTGCAAGTAGGAGAGAGAGTTTAATAAAATTATTTTTCTTAATTATTGTAGATATACCTATATATCTTTTTTGGATAGAAAAACGTTGGTGCGACTAATTTTAACAAAATGAAAAAAGGATGACGATCATAATGATGATTAGAAACCAAAAAAAGTAAATCCTTTTAGCTATGTGGAATTTAGTATAATCTATCGCTATAATTTGATGCATTTAAGCTATAGAAATTGCGAAATAAAAAAATAAAATTAGTTAAATATTACACTATAAGTAATTGCTTTCCGAATATAATCATCATCATCATCATCATCATCATCATCATCATCATCTCAGCCAAAAAGACTTCCACTGCTGGACAAAGGCCTCCCTCAAAGATAATCATTGAGGGGAATTTACCATAATCGCCACGCTTGGCAGGCGGGTTGGCGATCGCAGTAAGGTGAGAATAATCACAGAGAGACGCTGCTGCCCATCCTCTGGAATGGTCCCATAGTCGCCTTCTACGACACCCACGGGAAGAAATGAGGAATATAATAATACTCGTTTATGTAAAAGGCTCACAAAACATATCAATATTACCCACCTTAGCTGCTACGTAGTCAATTATTTCTTTTTCAGTCAAATTTTCCTCTGCTTTCTTCACAACAAATGCCGTTGGCAGTTCACCAGCTAACGTATCCGGAGCACCAACAACTGCAACGTCTTTAACTGCAGGATGCTGGAGAATAATTCCTTCGAGCTCTGAAGGTGCAACCTTTTTGAAAATAGCTATCATGTTTAATAAGCCCTTAAACATTACGACCGTATCAAGTTACGATCTATTTGCATAATCATTGTGACTAACTAGATTTTTACTATCGCAATGTTATAAGCTCTAATTGCACGAAGCAATGAGTGGAAAACCAACGGAAAACGTCAATAAAAGTATAACGTTTGAGTTGAGCATTTAAAACTTTTTTATTTCTTCAGTCTGGACTAGCGTGCACACAGAGACATTTGAACAATTATTTAACCAGTTAAAGGTTTGCCTAAACACGCTAATTTAAAAAGAGTACAAAAATCTACTTAAGTGCTTTAAATATTTTTTATAATGTCTTCATACGACTAAATTACCTCTTTGTGATTTTATTCTTCCTTTTTATATGCAAGTCAGTGAAGTATTAAAATACCTAATTAAATTATTATTTTATGACCGCGAACTTACTTGCCAAGCTTTGTACTTGATGAGTTCTTTTATTCTGCCAGTGATGAAGAAATACCCATCATTGTCGTAATATGCTATGTCACCTGTTTTGTAGAAGCCTCGATCGTCGATATCATCTTTTATATCTTTTCCTATGTATCCATTAAAGAGTGCATGCCCTTTCACACAAACCTCTCCTGGTTGATTAGGTCCAAGTATGTTCCCGGTTTCCCAATCAACAACCTGAAATTAATTTACAATGTTTGAGCTCCAATAAACTTAGCTATTATAGTATTTTTTATCATTAATAAGGGAGACACGAAAAAATAATTTTAACCAAAATATATTTTTGTAAAATTTGTTATGAAGTAGTCATAAGGAGTAATCGCATGGTTGTAAATCTTATTTCCAATTTACGTCTGTCCTTCTTTTTAGTTGTCAATATTTATCAAGAATATTCATAAATCAGCAGTTGTTATTTAAAGAACAAAGTAGATACAAAACATAAACCGTAGGAAAAATGGTCTTGTTTACTAATCAAATATTTTCACCTTTACTATGTTGCCGGTAATCACTTTCCCCACGCTGCCTTGTTTGCATGCATCTTCATGTTCTTCTGTGATAGCTCCACTTGTTTCAGTCAAGCCATAGCCTTGAAGCAAATATTTTATATTCGGGAACCTGTTAAAATTTATTTCAATGAAAAATAATACATACAATAGGTTGTTATGTTTAACATTTCAGGTGAAACCAAAATTTCGGAGACCTTTTAATTTTTAGCTATTTCTTTGAGTTATCCCTAACTAGAGCAATTTTAATAGAAATGTATCAAGAATTAGTCGTGTAGTTTTCGTATAGCTATTACATTACCATGGTTATTGCTAGTACGTCGTTTGCTGACCATGACATCTTAGTTATTCTGCCTTGGTCTCTAGTAATTGTACTTTCAGATCAGATTCAGTCCCGCAATCAGATTGCAGGACACTGCTTTTCGGCATAAATAGATTTGAAAGAATAGTAGCTATCACGAAGAATGCTTATAATTTAGAGTTTGTTATTAATGGTTGCGGTAACTGCATAGTGTTTTACTAATAGAAAAATAGATTTTGCATAACTGCACTTACGTTTTCTTTGCGTCGTCAATAACACTTGATTTTATAGGCGCGCCTCCGTAGTGGACGCCCGCCACGGAACTGACATCATATTTTTTCACATTTGGAGATTTTGTTAAGAGAACTAGCAGAGCAGGCACCATCAGTAGAAATCCTGCCTTTTAAGAGAATAAATTTTGTATTAAGTAAACTTTCATGCATTTTTTCAATCATTGTCTACCATATTTTTTGAATTTTGAATGTGAATCAAGTGAACTACTGATTCCAGAAAATCTAATTTACGTTTGTGTTGTAAAGTTTAATCTTCTATATACATATAATGACTTGGCCTGACTGATTCATCATCGCCGAGCCTAAACCGCTGAAGCTAAATACATGAAAATTGGTATTTGGCTTCTTGATAAGAAATAAAGAATGACGTGTCTCAGGAATTTTGTTTATTTTATTTTAAAAGAGTAAAAAGGGGAAGAAGTTTTTTTTGGGGAAATCTTTATTTTTAAGGTTATAGATGTAAAAATGAATAATTCGATCCAGAGATTTTTCAATAAAAATAAAGAATGACGTGTTTAAGCATTTTTAAAAAACCTCCCCTAGACAGGTGCGCGTAAAAAATCACGTGTTTACAGATTCCTACACGTGTGAAGAAACAGAACAAACATAATTTGCCCACGTGAGTAAAGCCGCGAATATAAGCTAGTAAAACATATTGAGATAGTAGGAAAGATATCATTTGAGAAAAATTGTTTATGTTTACACACGCATAAAGATATTACGTTAATATCCACGCAGATACACAAATGTGATACAAATTTCTATTTTTAGTTACTTACCCTATATTTCTCAATTGCTCTTAAGTAGTTTTCTTCAGTGAACTTACTTAAGTAAATACAAGTTGCACCTATCATTATTTCTTTTAATGTGTAAATTAAACCCACAGTGTTTGCCCAAGGAGCGACACTCAAATAATTTAAATTGTTTTTTGCTGACCTGTTGAGATAAAAATAGTTAACTTTATTTTGTATAGTAAATTGATTGTTATATTGGTTTCTTGCGTGTTTGATTGCGATTTTGCAAATAAGCAACCTTCGCCATGATCTCCGGATGAGTGATCAAATTGACATCCACACATCACCAGCAAATCCCCACTGCTGGCGCACGAGCCTTTTTTACATTTTTTATATCTTACAAGTAAGCATTGTGTCTTTATCTCACCTGATGTTAAGTGATGATAAAGGCCAATGTTGGAAGCGCACTTTACTCGGGATCCTTATCTAGTGAGGCCTTGGCTATCTTATCTACAGCTGTCGGAACACAACAATGATGCAAACATTGATGTTATGGCGACATATTTAGATAAGATGGTGGTAGCTAGCCAGGCGGACAAACAAGTCCTACCACCAATCAAACCGAGTACATAAACAAACATGTACCCCCGCTTGGAATCAAACCCGGGGACCTTGGGGTCTAAACCGGTGGTCTTAACCACTAGAGGCGGTTAGATAGGCCTTCCTTATGAATGGAGACACCACAGGGAGAACACCAGGGCTTAAATCACCACGCAAGCCCAGTGCGGTAGGGTGGTTGTTAACGCTGACAGCTGGGACTTTACGTTGTCTTTCAAAGCACGGAGGAGCTCGAGATGATGAATTTTCCGGTCACCCATACGATGACTGGCCTTTGCGAAAGTTCCTTAAAATTAGCAATCGTAGACCGGACACGTTAACCACTGCGCCATCGAGCTTCTTCAGTGCCTCAGTGATTCGAAAACAAGCTGTTGTTTGCAGTTATGGACGAAGAAAGCAGCCGTTGAATCCCGTTAACCCGCATTGGGCTAACGTGGTAAGTTATGGTCAGATCTCCACATGTGCTATTTAAGAAAAATGGTAATTTGTTAACAAATCTTATCTTAATCATAAGTTTTATCAGAAAAGAATAAGGCAGTCTCCCATTATTATTAAGAAGCACTCAATAAACCTTTCAGCACAAATAAGAGCGCACATGAAGGCACGACTCTATAAAGTAAATATACCTAGACCTATAATTTCTCACTGTAAGACAAGGCCTTTATCATTGTAATTGAGTCATCGCTAAATTGATGGGTATTGATTTAATCACCTCGCTTGTCAAATGCGGGTTAGTGATCTCAAGCCCGAGCTATGCATCGAAAAATCCAAAATACACTTTGTCCGAAGGAATTAGACCCAAGACCATCGGATATTGGGTCGAGTGCTTAGCTTTTCGTACACTAATGGGTTGTTGCATATTTTAAAAAATACAATAATACTCGCATCGACATCGGTTGCTTCAAAGCAGTAATTAAATTAGCATGTGTCAGCCGGACTCCTTTGGGCAGCCCCGTCGTTCCTGATGAGTAAAGTATCAAAGCAGCTTCGATGCGACCTTCGGACGAGCGAATAATGATTATTTTTAATATGACACTGATTAATGATGTCATTAAAATTTTAAATTGGCAGCACAGGGTATCAGAAACAGCTTGTTGTCTTTAATAACATGGTTATTATTGATGTCAACAAAATGTATCCACTTTTTTATGGACTCCTAAGATACGAGAAATAGTATTAAGAGTATTGGCGTTTGAGTTCTCTTAAAAAAAGAAGAAGATTCCATTAAAAAATGTGCGATTGCTGTCAATCCATTATAAGAAAATCTCTGTAGATTTTCTTATAAATAGAACTACCTCAATGATTATTAACGGGATTCTTACCATGTTTGTTATATGAGAGTATCCCATATTTCGGCACAGTTGCATGCGCCATGATCACGAAATCATGACGTAACAGGTCATGTTGTCATGTCATGTTAGGTCAAGAATCCCGTTCATAATTACTCTAATGGTTGCATTTTAAGAAACTCAGACAAATAAGTTTTATCTGAGAATTAAAAAACTGCCAATAAATCAAGTTTGCACAAACTTACCCTGAAAGTTCACTGGTTTGAAAAGACTTTTCTCGACGTTGTTTAATGTTAAATTTTTGTAACTATCTTTCCCAAATATAAAAAATAATTCTACATCATTGTTCTCTTTTATAACTTCAATGTATGTATTGTATGACTTTGGAGACATGAACATATATTTTGGTTTCGATATGCCCATTGTGTGAATCAGCTCTCCTGAAAATAAAAAGTAGCCGGCTGATCTTGTTAATTTCGTATGACAAACAGTGAATTAAAAAAAATTGCCGTATACCTTTCAGTTGATTGAACTCTTATTTTTTGTTTGTGATCTCCAGATAAAGTTCGTAATTACTTTAAGAAGTCGCTAATTAACGCAAAAAGTTTCCTACTAAGTTAGACACACCATAGTTCCACAAGTAACAATCAATAAGTCTCAGCACTATTCCTCACGTAAGGATGGTTAGGTGTGACCCAAGGTTGTGGAACATGCCCACCGAAACATGAAACCTTTTTGGTCAAAACTTATTTTTGATTGCTTCCAGGCTTCCATACCAGGATGGCAATATGGCTTTGTTAATTTGTTGCTCGTTGTTTTTGCAATCAGAGGTAAGAACCTCTGACACCCAAAACTCAAAATACCTAATCAGATCAGCTGTAATCAAATCCACATTAATTTAGACATCGAGGTACTTTCATCATCTTCCCTATCATTACTTTCAATCAGGTGACATTATGATCAAGCGCTTCTTCGTTGTGGATTAAAATTAATAGTTTTTTATATTAAATACAAAAGCATTTGTTTTGAGCGATACAGTGGTGGCCAATTGAGATAGTGTTAAAGTTAGTGCCTTCATTATTATGACCATTTACCTTTACTGTAAGCACTATTGATGAACGTTACAACAGCACCACTGCACATTGCAGCCATGGTTGTGACGAAAACCTCGGGCCGGTTCTCACTACATATGCCCACCACCTCGCCGCACTCCACGCCCATCCGCATCAGAGACGAGGACAAATTCACAATTTGCTGCACGAATTCACTCGATCGCATTTTCTCATCGGTCTCTCCATTAATCTAAACATTGACCACATTCTTAATGTTTATTTGAACACTGCTTTTAAAATTATTGTATGATTTGTATTTGGGGCTACTTACGAATACATCAATTTCCTTCGACTTTGATATTGTTTCCCAAAAATATGCCCCGAAATTCATATGTGATGGAAAATCAATGTCCTGGCCGCCATAAATGACACCACCTGAATTATTTATTTTGGACATTTTGGTGTAATGCTTGCCACCGAATGACTGATAACTTTCGTGAGTGGTTAAGTCTACAACTGAGTTTTTGATAAGAACGTTTTGTATCCTAGATAGGATAAGCATTTTATCTGACGATACACGTACGTTAAAAAGATTGAGATATTGTAATTAATTTATGTAACACTATCAAAATATTGTGTGCACTGTTACCTATGTCTCTATGTACTCTATGTACTGTATGTAAGTACTTTTATTTTTAATTTTCAGTAAAATAATATTTATTGTCTGGACATGTTAATATTTCAACCATATTTGTGTTTAAGAAAAAGTCGTACTTGTCTTATTAAATTCCAAAAACCCCTTACTTTTTTCTCCTTTTGATCTTGACTTTCAGCTTCGTAAATGTCTATACCTCTTCGATTTGCAATGAAAAACCTAGATATATTTTTTATAGTAAAATGTCTTAATCTATCTCGAATGGAGATCGCAAAAGCTATCGCACCGAAGGAAAAAACACAGTTCCAAGCGACTTTTATACTCGACTGCTTAAAGCTAGATAACTTTTTAGACATGCAAGTCAACGGCGGCATACCTACAGTGACGATAGACAGATCAATCAGAACAAGGTTGGCCTTTTGCTAACTTCAAACGCTTCAAAAGTTAAGAAAAAAAAATTGAGTCTGTTTTTTGTTTATTAACGGAGATGTGTTTTGCTTTCAACTCACTTAATTATACGTGACAATCAGGTCGAGGATGCAAACGCACTTCACTTAGTAGTATCAAGTAACAAGAAATAGCTCGACGGCTCTGCGGGCACGTTGAGGCACGATCTGCAAGTTAAGCAACTTTATTTTCAATGACATGTCATAAGATGGGGAACCAAATTAAAATACCTCGAGCTCTCGCTCATCTGCCAGCAACATGCAAGAATAGTGTATTATAGTGCGATCTCTTAATGTGATGTTGTGCATGTGAGAAGGAGAGACTGACAAGGTCGCATGGGTCTCTTATAAAAAAATGTGGGGAGGGAGTCCAGCATTGCGATGATTATAGGCTGATGATGATGATGATGGTGAAGAAACAAAAACCAAAATATATTTTTTGTGTGATTTACATATGTACGAGTATGTAGGTAATAGGTTTTCGACCATATATCATGGGAATAAAGTTGATTAATGCATCCAATATACTGACACTGACCTTACTACGATTACTATTATTACTTATCTACTTCATTATAACTCCTATCAATCTTTGATATAAACTCGTCAACTGTATTCTGTCAGCGACTCAAAATACTGTTACTTGTCCTTCTATTTCACGAGCTTATGTTAACCTGAGTGCACACAGGTTATTCATATGTTACCGCGATTATTATCTTCGTAGAATGTATTTTATCAATACAATCATGCGGCAGTCACGTATATTAACACGGCAACATTTTCATTTAATAAGGCATTTTATTTTTCCAACGGTGAAAATATTAGAATTCGATTTAAGACATATTTATTCCAACAAAAATGTCATAAAGCAACAGAATCACTTCACTGGAATAATTGAACTGAATTTATACATTATGTCACATAAGTTTTCATGTGTTTCTTTCTAATAAATCGACGTTGCTTACAGCTTCTAAATAAATGAATATGTAATTGATTTAACTGTCAATTATGTTTTCTATTCAATCCAGTTGAATGATAAGTAGATATAGTATGTTGGTATGCGAGCACTATCTTAAACCCCTTGAGTACCTAATATCATTTTGTTGTATATTATTGTATAATTATGTAGCACATACTCTGCCATTTGAATTTATATTTTTATGTGTATTATTTGATTTATTTATTATCGTACTTTTATGCGAATTTCTATAGTATTTATATATTGAGTCTCATTATATCTATATTATGTTTATTTTAAATTTGACTAGGTATCCTTATAAATGGCTTTCCATTTCAAACAAAGGTTTAGAAAGGTATGCCTATAGGTTACTTATGTTTAATCTTGCAAGAATCCTGAAGTAATGATATCCGGAAAAGAAGTTTTCTGGATACCATTTCTTGTTGTCAGGTCGATGTATATTCCGGCTGTTGCTGTGTTTTAAAATTATTAATAAAAAAATGATATACCATGTAGTAAAGTATTATTTTGTTTAATAAACTCAATAAAATGATGATACTAAGGGATACTTTGTCACGTGACGTTTTTGTCTGTACCGTTCAGTATTCATTACATTTTTATTCTTTCTTAAGTTGTTCTGCACTATAGTTTAACAGCAGACCTTCTTAGGGATATTTTGCCATGTGCCACTTTGTAATATTTTTGTTAGTAGGTACCGTTCAGTTAGAACCAAAAAAACTTTTCTTTCGTTTCTCTATAGTTATTCTGAACTATACTTTACCAGCAGACCGCGAGTAGGTAAACGTAATTTGTTGGTGCGCCTGCGCCCGCGCGACCGGATCGCCCACGCGCCCCCCACATCTTCTCACGACGTGACTCACAAGCTTCATCTTGACCTTTATCCCGACTTTATGTTAATGCAGTAAGATTGAGGTTGGAAACTTTTTTTTTGCTCTTTCAAAGTCATAGTAAAGTAAAAGGATTCGATGGGACTATACATCAACATACTCTATATCCCCTAATATACATATAACATCAACTTATATACGCCATACGAGTATATAAGTTCCTTTTTTCTTATCGCGTAGTACAGTACACAGATTGCCATTTCCTATTGTTCAAACGCCCCCTGCTCTACGAGCATGAGTATTATTATTTTGAATAATAATCATAGATTTTTTATTGTTTTTAAGAATTTATAAGAAATTTGGCAGAAAATATAAAAAATCTATTGCATCGCATACATTGCACATAAATAAAGTCCTGTCTCATTATCTGACTCATTGGACCTAGAAAGTTGAAATTTTGCGTAGGATTTCTTTTATTGAAGTAGATAGACAAGGAAGAACACCCAATTTTTTTTATTTCCTACGGTGTCTCGGTATATGGTTGTTTACGCGAAAGGTGTCGCGGGCGGTCGCTAGTTAACTATATATTGGTACGAGAAGAGGTCTCATACCCATCCAATAAGAATAAAATACGTGGTTTAAATGAAGCAATAGTAATAACGCGCTGACGCCATCTAATATCAAAAGAGTCATTACAGAACATAAATCTAAGAACAATTTGAAAGACTTATTAATGCGATCTCAAAGTTTATCTATAATATTTTAGTACCAATTAATTCTGTACAATAGTTTCAAGAATGAAGATCCGCATTTTCTACTTATTGGTGTACTGTTGTCACCATGTCATTGTACCATTGGCCGTTCTTGAGAGAGATTTCGCAAACGACAAAGTTAGTGTTCAAAATACCGCTATGATTTCTCGTTTAAGTTAATCAAGGAAATATTTAAAGAAGCGACTAGATTATTTTATTAGTTACGTATTACCAGATTACTAATATTTGGCCAAAAAACGTTTTCCAAAATATCACATCGAAAACTATTTTTCGCGAATTTTCATTTGGCAAAAAAACATTGGTCAAAACAACTTATTGCAAATTTTTAGTTAGCAAATCTCTTTTTTGGCATATTGTTTAACAAATAATTGTTTGGTCATGTTTTATTTAAACAAGTATTATTTAATCAAATGTTTTATGAATTAACCTAACCTAACCTAACCCAGATAATTTTATGTATTAGCAAAAATAATCATTTGCCTATTACGTTTTGATTTGAGTACCTAAGTATGTGAAGTGACAATTTGAGCAAATATTTTTTTGGAATATAATATTTTCCGAAACAAAACGTTTGCTATTTTAACATTGACCGAGTATAATTTTGCCACATGATAATTGGACCAAATGAATTAGATGAGAAATGTACAGTTGTTTATGGTTCATTTGAAAAATGAAAATTAGGCGATAAATTTTTTGGGAAGTGAAATTTGACGAAAAATAATTTGGCCAAAGGGAGGGATACCGTGCTTACCGCCTTCAAGACAATACTGTACTTACCTACCAATTAAGTTTTTGCGTACGAAATGTGTAAAGACGATCTTAGTGTATGAATAAACAAACCTTTCTGGTTTCTGTTGCACTAATAATTTGTAATATTGTGATAAGTTTTGTTTAATAAATAAAAAAAAAAAGTATTACCGTTTGCCGACAGAGATAAAACCAGTATTTTGGTAATTAAACGATATTGTTATTTCATAACAATTTAATCAACATAAAAATAAACAAGAATAATCTAATGGAGAAATATTTTCGACCAACTCTGTTGGACCTTGATCCGTCATCGCCTACTGCGGTTCAAGAATGGACACATTGGTTGTCGACTTTTTAAAATTTTCTGATTGGAAGGCCTTTTCGACTGATTACAGATCAAAGATCAATTTCTTTTATGAGACAAGTGGGTAGTAGCTATTCATATTTCCCGGTTTGGAAAATCTGTTACTCATCAGATGCTCTCGTTATTGAGCTAATACATAAAATAAGGAGACACCGGAAGGTAAGCTTAGTACATACCGTGCTCGAGCAACGCACACATCTTAAAGATGCGAAATCTCAGACCATCTCAAACCAGTCCGGGCGCAGCTGTTGCGAGATTCCGTGAGAGGTCGCATGGGGTAATTGAGCTTTATGATAATGCGACAATACCAAGTATCTACTTATTAATTACGGATCCTAATTAGCTATCACAATTTACCCTGACGTTTTAATGCATCTATATTGAAACCGGTTTATAATATTCTCCCAGAAATCTTGTGCAAAGTAAAATATTAAGTAATTATGTTGTCGCTCACGGAGATGGTGCTACTACATTATAATAGCCCTTTTTAATTTAATATCGTGTAGTCGTCAGCTTATAGCTAGTGTAAAATGTTTTTAACATGATTTTTTGATATCAGAAAACACAATTTTTTAAAGTTATGAAATTGAAATGAAACATTTTAAATATCTTTACCTAATTTATATCCTGACGTTTCGAGCTTGTGCAGGATCCGTTACTACGTTAAATTTAGCATAAAAAGCGTTTTATTTCATACCTAGCTTCATACTTTATTAGCTAGTTAGTAAGTTCATTTTAACCTTTGTTACCAATAATTTTAGTTGAAGACACAATATACATTTTCACAATATGTTCATGCGAAGGCTCGATATTTTAAACACAAATAATTAACTTTATGAGAGCGATTCACTTTTAATGTTCATATAGATTTGCCGAGCACTTAATGTTACATGTATAAAAAATATTTACCAAATTAAGTATTTTTTATCTCCAGTACTTTGTCGGTAAGTTTTTTCAACATTGTCGTTTAGTTGTTAAATTACAGTTGACATAATACCTATACAGAGAGAATGTCGTCAAGAGACAGAATATAGTTATGACAAAATTATTTTTAACCTTTGAATTTTTCATTTTGTTTTTTTCTATTGACGTTATAATTGTTTTAAATTGATTTAATTAATTTTTAGTTTGTATTGTTTTGTATTTTCCTGTATAAATTACCTTTTTTCCACTATCTAACGCTTTTTATTGTATTTCACAATACGTTCCATCGTACATAACTATGTAAGCTTATCATTTTATGTCTGATCCATTATACCTCTAATTAAACATTGATCCCACTTAACACTCATCTATAAACATTGGCAACTCTTAAGGAGTCCAACTAATATGCTATTCCAAGAAAAAGCTCTCATCTAAAGCTGCTGCTTTTATAGCAGCATTAGCTAATTTGTCATCCCAGGAATACATTTCATAACTAGGACTCTTAACGGACTTAACGTTGTATAGTGGCGTCGGCGTCGGCAGTATATTTTGAACAGTTTCTGTGTATTCATGAAATAATATACCACGGAGCTTGTGGATAACTTCTTCCTTGTATGTTTCTAACGATGACATAACTATAATAAAATAAAACTTATAATTTGTTTATATACTAACACAGTTTGTCTTTCTATTGGCTAATTAATATAATTTTAAAATTAGATGTTGAAATTATGAAAATAATGCCTTAATATATAACTAGCTGACCCGGCGGACTTCGTACCGCTTTGACAGTATCCATCATTGAGTTCAATATATATCAATGGTTTCCATGACAACAAAAGGAACAAATAATTTTGTATTGGAAAATTAAATTGTCGTTTTTAGTATCTTATTTAATATATGTTTTTTTAATATAGCCTATGTTACTCAGCGCCAATGTAGCATTCTAATGGTGAAAGAATTTTTTAAATCGGTCCAGTAGTTTTTGAGTTTATTCGTTGCAAACATACATACATACAAATGCATACAAAAAAAATACAAAGGTTTCCTCTTTATAATATTAGTATAGATTGTTAGTCCATGACTATAGTAAACTAAACGCGCTAAACGTTTCGCAACTGCACTTCTTAATAAATTTTAAATCTTGCAACACCTTTTAACTATCACCATAATCATCACAAGCTTTTTGTCTCTATTGCTGGGACACGAGCCTTTCCTAAACCGTGGGTCATTAACCACCACTAGGGTCTAGTGCGGATTTATGGTTGTTAAAGACTGCTAATGCAGCTGGGACTAACGACTTTACATTCCTGCCGAAGCACGGAGGAGCTCGAGACGATATATTGTTGGTCACCCATCCAATAACCGGCTTTTACTATAGTTGCTTAAATTCAGAAATCGCAGACCGAGCGGTGCGTCATCAAGATCCTCCTATAACGAAAACATACAAAAAATATATCACCGTCCTTTATAATCCGTAATAAAATATCATAAAACCATCATCACCTCTGCATTGCGTTGCCCGTTAATCCCCGTGACGCGTGACAAACGATAAAATAGTGATTGCCTTAAAAGCAATTATAACAGCAGTCGATTCTTCACTGGCTCCGTGCGCGCGACAGTGACTATTTGTTTCCCACGCTCGCACCCGCCCACCGCGCGCATACCCAGAACAGACGCATTTTAAAATTTTTGTATCTATAGACTTCTAAACTCTAACGTTCCACTTTAAATAAAGTTTTGACGGGGTTTGAAGCTGGTAGGGTATATTCTAAGACCACCTGGCTGTTTAGCATCTGAGAGTGTTGCGTAATAACAATATTTAGGCGCTGACAACATTGAAACAGTGCTCTCTGTCGATGTGCATACAAGCAAAAGGGGTGCATATATAGTGCGTGATCCACTGAATTCAATTTAAAAAACTTGAAAAACGCAATTTATATAAAATGTAGATGTTTTTATCAAAAATATTAAATAATAGTGTTTTCTCTAATAAGTATAACGTATAAGTTTATTTAATTTCATTGACTTATTTTATTTAGTAAATGAAAAAGATAATCATTCAAGAATTGGTTTAAGGTTTCTATCGAGAAAGTTTCATAATTCAGCATTTTGGAAACAGGAACATTTTTTGCTAATATAGTCTATTATAATATGCAATTTGTCTTGGCTTGGTGTGTTGTATACTTTTTTATAGAAAACATGCATAAATAAGCATATTTCAGAGTGTTCTGTGGCAACAGCAATGAACAGCATTGATCGATTTTTCGTCAATTACCTGCAACAATCAAAACAACTTCTGAGATGGACTCTCCTTCTTATATGAGAATAAGAAAATTTTATTAAACTGTTCAACACATAAAAATAACAAATACAATAAATAAAAAAATACAATAAATAATAATTACAAAAAAGTAACAATACAAAAAATCAACAGTTTAAAATTAGAAACATAAAAAACTTTAGGTTTATTTCGGAAAAGACAATAACATTATTCAGTAGGTACTTACAAGTATAAGAAACACTTTTTATTAATATTAAGGTATTACATTAAAAATATTTTTTCTCTTAAAACTGGATGAATACGCATAATGAACGTGGAAAAAACGTGGTTGATGAGTTTTCGATTTCTGAAATGTAATTAATATTTAGATAATTGGTTTTGATACAGACACGGTAGCCTTATTTATTGAATAAATAAAATAATGTAATGATTACTGCTGGAGCATTTTCCGGGATAACCAAGAGAAGTGGGTATAAATATCCCTTTGAAAAAAATATTTTAAAAACATTTTTGTGTTGAAATGAAACTACTTTTACGGAGCTACTCCCGTTTATTTTACACATTACTTTTTAATGTTTATCCTGACGTTTCGTTTCGTTAAACCACAAATACTCGCTAAAGAACAACGATTCTACGCGGATTCCCTAGGATGATACGCGAGGCTATTGAGAATAAAAAACATCCTAATTTCAATAGAGAAGATGGTTGGAATCTACCACCAGCCTGGGATCCCATCATACAAAATATTAAATCTCAACACCAACACCATACTGTCAGACCAAAAGATACTGTAATATCTTTCTGCGTAAAACGGAATGCACCTGATTAAATTTAAATGAGGGTATACAAGCTACTAACTAATTATGAGACGATTAACACCTCAGTCTCCCTGTGACCACGGACCCTGCAAAGGGTTCGAAACGTCAGGATAAACATTAAAAAGTAATGTGTAAAATAAACGCGAGTAGAACCGTAAAAGTTGTTTAATTTCAATGTGTAGTGTTCGCGTAAACTTTAGAAAACAATAAATTTTTGTGTATTTTTTTGTTTTGCAAAAAATGTAGTTTAATATAATATATACCTATATTTTAAAGATTATGATTAACGCACTAACAATACATTAATAACAGTCTATTTGACCCACATAGAAAACCAATATGCTTGTGCTAGGTATATATATATTTACGTCATTATTCTAGATGTTTTAAACATGTTTTCTCGTATTCAACCCGAGCATCTATAGAGCTCGTGCCCCAGCAGTGGGGACTCTTTTTGACCCCGCATATGGCCACCATGACCGCCGCATATGACCACCTGCTAAAACTAGCAACCCGGAGGTGAATACTACATGTACGGTTCTACTTCAAGCGGTTGAGCTAGCCTGTGACAGACTCCTACTGACTAAACACCCCCTGGAGAAGCCTTCGAAGGGCCACATAGGCTGACGGAACGGGAGGCGACGTTGGCGTTACTCAATCAGAGTGCACGCCGAGGTGAAGCCGGCCCGCCCCCTTGTGGGACGCGCTCAGGCTGCACTGCAGTGATGCTGCCTATATTGGCTGACTTAACTATGTGACGTAGTGTCCTGTGCCGCAAGTAGGCAATCCAGGTAACGTGATAACTGATTTGTGGGATCCGATAAAGCATGTTTGGGCTTACCGAAATGGGGGATGTAACAGGGGGGACATAAAATAGCTCATTTTATGCATATCACATCACCTGCTCGGTGATACGATGTGAATATTTTGACATTATAGGTAAATAACTTTAAACTAGTGACTATCCACTTTAAGTTAGTTACCTTTTTACCCTAAGCAATAACGCAGTATTAAGTAGGTATATTCAAAATACGTTGGAACCTAACTTAGTTCCATGGAGAGTTAGGCACTGCTACCCGCCCAGACTTTTAAAGTAGGTAACAACGTTTAGTTTGCACCAAGAAAGAGAAGCACAAAACATAAACGCATAAAACTTTATATTATTATACTAGCATTTTACCTGCGACTTTGTCCGCGTGAATTTGAGATTTAAAAAATAAGATCTTTTTCAATAAAATATAGCCTATGTTACCCACAAGAAATCTAGCATTCCATCAGTAAAAGAATTTTTAGAATTGGACCAGTAGTTCCAGAGATTAGCCTCCGCAAACAAACAAACAAAAAAACAAACAAACAAAGTCACAAACTTTACCTCTTTATTAATAGTATAGATGACTTTTAAGGCACCAACATAAGAACCATTTATTGGAAAATAGCTAGCAAAAAATATTTTGGTTTTGGTATTTTGGTTGTTGTAGCTTAGCCTAATATAATAACAAAGAACAAGCTGCCAATATCTAATATATATACGAGTATATATATGTTTTAATACTGGCACTGTAAATAACATTTAAAAATAATTATTTATGTTGTTTAAATTTTTATTGCTTTTGTTCACGTTATTATTGATAAAGTATATAAATATGCAGTGTATTTAATTTTTTTTAATATTTTAGTTTTATACACCTATATTTATTTTATACGCCTATGTCTAATAAAGAAAACCTAGATAGTTTCCTCTTTATATCTGACTCTTATAAAAGAAAAAAATAATTAAAAATACACCATAGAATAATATAAGAATATGTAGGTATTTACGTTTACCTATACCAAAAAAATATATTTGGCAAACATTTTATTTTGAAAATCTTTTATTTATATCGACTCACACTGCTAAATTCTCGTGTTCCATTATAATGGCTATAGTTTGCGTTAATTCCCGTAAAATTTTCACTGTTTATCTTATCTTAAGCTTTCAAGTGTTCGTGAGAATAGTAAGTGAAATGTATGGACAATGTTAATAACAAGTAAACATATGAGTCGTAAACAAACTGTAGGTGAAGAATAACGTAATTTGTATTCAACGTTACCGGTATGTGGAAAATGCTCACCGCATCTTCTTATATAGCTTTGCCTCACCTACTCTTCGTGTCTATTTAGCATCCCAACGCTACTTTATATTTCCCATGTAAGGTACTGAATCTATTACCATTATTGACAATCGCTAACGACGGGAATCAAAACGTGCCGACTGCTAAACAAATCAATTATAATGTTTGGGCTCACAGTTGGATTGTTACTGTATATGGCTTCGAGATGTAAAAGGAAGTCGCTTAGGTGCACGACAATATTGTGATGAAATTTGTCGACCCAAACCCCGCTAATAGAGTCCTCAAATAAGTTAGTACGCGTCAGCGTTTACGGCCCAAATACCAAATACAGACAACTGTGGGCATACCATCAGAAACGCCGAAGGGTCTCACCGAACGTACTGTGAACTACTGAAAGGAAATTCCTGTAGGTAAAACGGGGTCCCTTTTAAAAGATCTCGCCGTTTTATTGCCATAGAAGACGGGTATTTACAAAGGAAAAGTCGCGGAAACGGTTTTCAGGCTGGGGGCGTATTGATCCCCCGCTTTGTCGCCCGTCTGTCTATCCGTCACAAGAAATCTCAACTATTGTTGGATATAATAATTTTTTGGCAAAGCATCTTTACTCTTCACTCTTTTGATTGGTGTTGCCTGCTTTTCGGTTCAGATGTTACGATGAGGCACATTATAAAAGGTCGTAAGCATTTGGAGATTTACAATTTGAAAATTTAATTTTCGAAAAAAGGTATTTAATGGTATTCATTTTAAATGTATGCAAAATAATATGAATCCTTAAATAACACACTATTGTAATTTATAACCAGTTAACGTAAGTATTATAACTTGATAAAACTATCCAATTTCATTTAAATTATAATACTAATCTAGTCAATAACTGGCTACATGTATAATATGTATCCACATATAGTAGACAGTTATTGAATGCATCCGAAATTGCTTAAGCTCATTAACACAATATAGCAACCAGGCATTAAGCCGAAGCACGATTTATCTTAACTACTGATGGGTGCCCAGCCAGTCAGTGATTACAAGATATGATTATATTAATATCCTTCTACCTCTTTCCTACCACATTGTTTATAAGACGACAAAGTTACATGAGTTATGTGTAGAGCCTGTCTTTCTAATTAGAATGAAATGTCATGTTCGCGATATTAATACGTGAAGCAAAAACTTTGTAGGTACCCCTTTTTACGAAAATTGCGCGGACGGAGGAGTATGAAATTTCGCACACTTATAGTTTTTATAAAGAAGAATTGCAGGATGTTAATTTTTTTTAAATTTATGCATAAAAAGTACATTTAATCAATAAAACAAACAGTACACAGCCATATGTATTTATATGTATTTGACACACACTCATTATATACTCTTTTCAAAAATTTCAAAAATGGAAGAGGAGCGGCCGATATCTGTCAATGCCAACACAAACTCACATTCTATCTTTTTTATTTCTTTATTGCTTAGGATACAATCCGTGCAGCCTTAGTAAAATTACGGTCCAATTTCGACCACTGGGCGACCTCTAGTTTAGTTTAGTTACTTGTTGCTGACGTACAAGCTACAAGAATGCTATAGGTAAGTTTCCAACCAAGCTTGAAGAGCTCGATGGCGCAGTGGTTAACGCGCCCGGTCTGCGAGTGCTGAGGTTAAGCAACTTTCGCAAAGGCCGGTCATCGGATGGGTGACCAAAAATAAAATATCTCGAGCTCCTCCGTGCTTCGGAAGGCACGTAAAGTCATTCGTAAAATATGGAGTCCATTCAACGAGGTGTGAAAAAGCAACTTGCGTGGGCGGCTAATGAGGCACAATCCTGCTCCATTAGTTGTCCTTGCATCTCTCTCTCTCTCTCTCTGCTCTGCTTCTGATTAACATCAGGCAGAGCAGAGTCATTTGACAAACATTCTATAAAAAATATATCGTCGCCTAAGTTTTAACACCGCGGATGTCCAAAATTTGTCATTTTGACTCTTTTTGTCATGTCATGTCATTCGATAGAGAATAGAAAGACGCACCTCTAGACCAATGAATCTAGACGAAATGAGAAACAGGGCTATTAAGCAATGGAAGCGTTTTATTTTGAAAACAAAAACATAGTTATTATGATCGCGATATATACAAAAGGCACGATATTTTTTCTCTCCAAAAAAGTTGTCATTTTTGACTTCCGCGGTGGCGACGATATCATATATCTGTACATTTAGGTTGCTATTCTTTACTGTAGTGAATACGAAAACAACTTAAACGGAGAAACAAAGATAGGCAGCCGTGAAATCTAGATACTTCGGTTCTCGTAATAGGACCCATGTTTCCCGTTGATTTTTTGCTTAGTACGTTTTCCTGTTTTAAGTAGACTAAGTGGGCAGGCTCACCGGAGCTGTATGTATTTGGAGGTAGACACTGGCAGTTTGTTTCGAACAATGCATTCTTTTTTGTTGTTGAGTGGAGATTATGCGACAGAACTTTGAGCTTTTTTAGACTACACATTCTTATTGATCAACATTTAAAAAAAGTTGTATTATCGAGCTGGAATACAACAGCATGGATGCTTGCAACACCAAAGGTACCACATACCCGTTAGTAATCATCTCTTATACCTCCATTCCATACTCGGTAATTTCACCAGTCCCCCAATTCTGCTATTTATTTTGATCTGAAACGAATCTGGAACGCCATAAATAGTTTCAACGTTTAATATTCTGCTAACTACGAAACTATAGAGTTAATTTCGTAGTTAGCAGAATACGAGTACGCTCTAGTTTCAACATTTTCGTATTCTGCTGACTAGTAAATTATAGAGTTGATTTCGTAGTTAGCAATAGCGAAAACGTTAAAACTATAGCGTTTCAGATCAAAATAAATAGCACAATTGGGGGGCAGGTCTAGTGATCTTCCGATCGGCACATATTTATTCAAAATAATGCTGTTTGACGCCAGAAATAGATATTAGAAGGTTGTAGTTCAGTCGAATTCTACTACCAGATTTGTACTACAGCTTGTCGTTTTCTACGCAATTTCTGACTACAACTCTCGCGGACCATACTCGCTTCCACTTCGCCTTAGATTTGACAAAAGCTAAGATAGTTGTGCTTCTTAATAGTACAATCACTATTAGAAGCCTCTTATAATTATAATCTACTAGTTTATTTTGAATACCCAAAAGCATACAATTTAATATTAAACATATCGTCCATTATGCACTATCCAACATTAAACGTAGCTTCTAGAATATCCACCCAAGATAACTGGACAAGATAAATGAGCCTAACGTGCAAAACGTTTAAACCCATTTCCAACTAAAATCCGACCAGTCAGTTCCATATATTAGTGGCTGGAGCGCTCCTGGCGCGAATCTTCATCATTAACGATATCCAAATTAGTTGGGTTGAGCTGGGTGTGACCTCATGGAGATTCCTAAGTTATTAATTATGCTTAACGAGATTCTATTACAACAACGCGATTGAACAATTTTGTGCAATTATGTGAGTCAGTAATATTAACACTATCTGGCAATGCACTATAATAAGCAGCACGAATAGTTATCGCAATCATAACGTAAACGTGACGTCGTGATAACGTCATAAACTCTATGAAATGACTTCTGTCAATTGTTAGTTCCATTTGCGGACTTTACGGCGCGCTGTTTCTATATAGTACCATGCTAAATTACTGTTTAACGCTAACGAGTTTCACGTAACGAATGACAGTTTGTCGTGCTGGGTAAGGTATTCTAGAACTTTTTGTTTTTGTATAGTGGCGCTAAACAAAAGACTATCGAAGTATTTAAACTTTTCCCCCGCGGAATCTTTGCTTGCAGCAAAATATTTAGTTTCTCTTTTGTTTCCCATGTGAAAATAGAAAGTATTCAGTGTAACAGACTACATTCTCTAAATAAAATAAAATCATTGGAGTTTAACGACTAATGCAACAATATTGATATTTGATAAACGTAGGTAGGTATTTTCTTTTTAACCTGCCTTTTTAAAGATTTACTTCCAATTTGTAGGGTGTAAAATGTAAATAGCATCTGAAAAGACCGTTTGCCACAGAACTTCCAACTGAGCAACCGAGGCGTCATTACTCTATAAAGTTTTGAAATGGTAATGAATGATTCTTTGTTTGACCGTATGATTGTGATCCTATATACCATTCATCCGATTTTGGTGAAACATTGAGAAATTACTGTGCCCACGCGGCATATCACCATCACTGAGACGACACCGTAATAATAAAAAAGACGTGTTTTACCTATTTGTTATTGTTAAATTATAGTATTATTTAAAATCAAAGGTACAGTGTCAAAAAAAAGCAATGTTTTCGTTACTCTCTCTAAATCTCTATAACTCTGTTTATAATTTTTTAATTTGTTTCAGGTACGTTTTGTCATTCAAAATTTGGAATTAAGGTAAGATGGTTGATATTAATTTAAGGCATATAGTTTAAGCAATAATAAACGTATGACAAAGTGATTATAATGAAGCAATACATTATTGTCGTATCTACGGGTTGTTAACTCTGTGGGCACTTATTGTATGCTATCAACATACTTTGTGACGATATCGTAGGTGGTCTGGTTTGGCAGATTTTGCTCCCATATTTATTTTAATTATTATAGTTATATTGTTATAATTTACTAATAACCTGATTTTATTTAGCAGTTTCAATCTTTTCTGTACTGGCCCATATAGATCCATTTTTAAACTTTTACAGGGCTCAGTCGATATATTAATCCAATATGGATGGCACTAATTTTACCTTCCTTTGGTATAAGGAAACAAAAGCAAAAGTTTTGTGCTCGTACGGTACAGGGTAAAAAGATTTGTCATGTCTACAACTTGCTAACTCTGTGGGCACTTATTGTATGCAACTATCACCATACTTTGACACGATATCATGGGTGGTCTGGCCTAATGTGCCAACATATTTTATCTTTACTATAATTACACAAATTTTAGTTGATTTAGACTAGACCATTCTGACCCATTTAGATCGCAAAAGTTAACCCTTTTTAGACTGAATATATTGAACAGAGGACTTTTGTTTTTTTAATGTCAAAAGAAAGAATCAAAGTTCCAAAAGAAAGAATCAAAGTTCTGTGCCCTAAAATGACCCGGTGCAGGGTCAAAAATGTGTCATGTCTACTGCTTGTTAACTCAGTGGGTACTTATTGTATGCAACTATCAACACACTTCGTCACGATACCGTAGGTGGTCCGGCTCAGCAGATATGCCAACATATTTTTATTGAACTGTATAAGGTTTTACTGCGCTGCCCGAGATATCTTTATTGCGACACATTTAGTGTTTTCTCGAAAACATAATGTAATTCTATTTCACGATATACCCAATATATTAAATATTGTGTGACAGTTTTTATCTTGGCTTTTTTATGAATTTGTGTCAAAGTTTACACGCAAGATTTCTTTTCTACTGCAGGTAGACGTAGACATAGAAGTAGTAGAAGTAGATATTGAAGCCGTTTTTTAAGTAATTTATAAATCAATAAATAGTTTAAAATAGGTCTTACGTCATCTGCTCTAAAATTGTACGCACGCTTCCATATGAATGGAAGTTATATTGAAGTCACAGACAGAGACTTTCTAAAGTATCAAATAATTGAGGCGATTTGTGGGTTCGTCCAGATGGCTGGCCGCCACAAATGCATTGATAACTGCTACTCGGAGAAATTAGTCATCTCTAACACTCTAAATGGGTTATACTGATTTAAGTGGCACACTACCAGTCTTCAGAGAATATCTTAAATATATTTTGGTAAAAAAAAATACATTTTGAATGTTAGTCACTTGTTATTGGTAATTATTATCTTGTTTGATTGAACCTCAATAAAGTAAACAATCAATTAAAAACCTAAATAAAATGACATTTAAAGAAACACTAAAGAAATTGCTACAAAAATACTATTGCAAAAAAATACTGCGATACAAATTTCCAATGTCGAAGTGCACTGTTCTTTACAAATAAAGCACTAAATATTGCACTAACAATCTCAAATTGACAAGTACATAAAACAATAAAAAAGCATTGCTCCAATCGTTTATCGATGATCATTTTCTTTGAGCACGCAATTACGTCTCGGGCCGGGGTCAATATTTAGTTACCTCAAACGGCTACCGCAGACAGATTTCAATATTTTGCCTTCCCTTTAAATAAGCGACGAAGGTTAAGTGGCCCGCTGTCTGTTTCACTTAAATCGTTGCCCGCAGCCCCGAGCAAACGGTGGCCGCCTTGTATTCACTATATCATGTTAAAATGACGGCAACCCCGCCGCTTAAACGAAGACTAAACAAAAGTGAAACCTCCGCAGATTTGTGTTTTACGATGCGTGATCCTGGCACTTTTTTCTTAGCAGATTTCTTCTGTGTCGCCGCATATACCGTCCGCCGATGTACACACACTTCAAAATCAATTCAAAGTCTTCCTTTTGGATGAATAGGGAGAACGGGACAATAACCACCACGCAGGCTCAGTGCGGATTATTAGTTGTTAAAGACTGCTAAAGCAGCCGGAACCAATAGCTTTACGTGCCCTCCAAAACGCTGCAAATACTTTACACGAGCGAAATAATCAGCTACTTCGCGGCGAGGATACAATTTTATTTCAAACTTCAGTTTACTACACAGAAAATTGTATTTCAATATTCCCGTTCTAACAGTTTTGTTGGTTCGCAAGTTTGCGGCGGCTGTGAGAGCTCTCGGTGGCACTCGACTGGCGGTCAACTCAATACACACTCGTCCGCAATCGTTTTCACTGCCGGCGAGATTACTTAGGTTGTTGGTTCTGATTGAATTCACCCGGACGGCCGGTTGCCTCGGACGCCTGACCCGGAAAATTAACCCAGCAACGAGACAAATGCCTATATGTGTCAAGTGGTTACGAGGATGAATTAAAAACGTACGCGTTCTTTATATCGATTCACTTTCTACTCAAAACGTAATGCTTTGCAGTCTTCATTGGTGTTAAGTAAAACAATCGTGTAATCTCTTTACAACAGTAGCCAGCAGCAGGCGGAGGCAATAAAAATAAGTGAACATGCGATGAACAGCCAGCCGCCTGCACAAAAGGAAACGGTGTCCCTCATAAAAAGGCAAAACATTGTACAATAATGTTTTACACCGAACTATTAATCTCAACTTCGAAATAGGTCGGTACTTTAAAGTGTGAAACCTCCATGGTTGCAATTGTATAAATTGTTCAATTATCGCTGTGGGGGTCTCGTTATTGCTCCCTCAGAACAATAACTAAGATAGCACCGCACTATGATTCGTGGCAGTTCTGTTAATTAGATTGTTGTTGTTTTTTTTCTTGGAGGGATAATCCGGCAGAATTAGGATATCGTAGCTACTAAGTGAGGCTCAAGGGGCCTTTTAATTAAAAATTCCACTGAAAGCGAGGGCGGAGACAAAGTAACTCGATAATTACGTCGGTCGAAGCCCTAATATACTGCGGCTATGACGACAGTAAGTCCTCAAAGTTGCAGTCTCGTTAGCGTCCGTGCACTGTCACCTTTACGAGTGCTTTACGCTCTTTCATTTCTTCGCTTTGCGAGCGCGAAACCTAGCAACGCATAAATTGAAAGCGGCTTAGAACACAAATCGCTATTTGCGTCGCATCAAGCGAGACTCGGTTACGTCCACGTCAAAACAGTATCTGGAGTCGACATTGTGAAATTGCTTGTTATAATACAAAGTTTTAGAGTTATGTGCTTGTAAATTATGTGTTACGAGCTATTCTTTAGTTATTAAGTTAAGTTGAAATTTCTTTCGGTAACAATACCTAAATAAATTAGTAACAAACTCGAGGTTCGAAATGGGTCACACTTTAGAGAAATATATTTTAGCTAATTAGACGTTTAAGTACGAGTACGTATGTGTGGGTGCAGTGGCTAGCGCTTTAGTTGCGATCGTTTAAGATAAGTAACTTTTGTGATGTCGGATCCTCGGATGGGTGTCATACCTTACTTAAATGTATGAGCTTCTCCGTGCTTTACTTATGTACCTACAAGTGAATGGCTTTCACTATATTTATATATGACATTTTGCCCATAGTCCAAAGTTAAAATAAAGACACTAACACACGACTCGTTCCGCTTTTTAAAAACGTCCAGTTTTTAAAAAGCAGAATCGAAGCCTTGCATTTATGTTTTATTAATCTACTACCGCTACCGGTACCGCTTTGATAGTTACATACTGAGGAACACGCTATTATTACCGCAACATCTTTAGATAAGATGGTGGTAGCGAACTTAAAACAAGCCAATTAAATCGAGTTAAAACAGGGACATCCTACTGGGAATCAAATACGGGACCTCTGAACCTACATCTCACAACTAAATTAAATAATTCTGATTCATGTGCTGATTCTGGATCGAAAACGTGAGGTGTTACAACTAAACCACGCAGGCTGTTAGTTTCGTCGCAATCAGTAAGTGGTATAAGAACGCATGCGAGACAAACAAATATTAATTATACATTTTCGTTATCTATACTATACTATACTATTATACTATTAATAAAATGTAACGTTTTGTGACTTTGTTTGTTTGTTTGTATGTCGGGGCTAATCTCTGGAACTACTGGTCCAAATCCAAAAATTCTTTCACTGATACAATGCTTTATACCTTGTGGGTAAAATAGGCTACATTTTATATTGACAAAAAAAGATTTGTATTTAAAATCTCAAATCCACGCGGATGAAATCGCAGGTACAGTGCTCGTCTATTATAAAGTATCTATAGAAAATAGTTATATCTGTTATGTAGTAGTGAACGGTATGATAAATTGTTGGAAACATGTAGTATTTTGTAAATATATAATAAGTTTAATATAATACAATTATTCATGGAAAAATAACCTGACCACTTCAAACAAATACCAATGACTCAAAAACTACTAACATCATGTCTTAGAAAAAGTAAATACATTTCTCAATTTGAATAGCAAAAAAGGATTGGACCAGCCAGTCGCCAATAGCACCTAAAGAATATAGTTATATAGTATCTTATATAAAGAATCTATCTATAATATCTATGAAACAGAACAGCCTTTGTACTGTATCAACATCCCCATCCGATCCAAACCCTTTGGAGAATCTAGTTAGGCATGGAGACACGCACTAGTGCGTGATGCCGTTCCCTCTAGAAAACCACCGTAGGTGATTCATTTCACACGGCTTGAGAAACCCTTTAGAAAGCCCGGTGAAGCTGAAAATGCCGTTTGAGGCAATCAGCAAACTCTCCATAAAAAAAAACAAACCTTACAGTAGTCGCATTATGATGTGTAACATTTGGTATTTAAGGCACAAAAGCGATGCATTAGAGCCATTAAGGGCCTAAAATCTACTGATAGTTGTAAACCAGTTTTTAAGCAGTTAAACATACTAACACTTCCATCCTTGTATATTTATGAAGTTGCGGTATTTGTCAAACAGAATCACCATATTTTCACTACTTTCGAAGAACAGAATCCACATAGAAGCCACAGACATGGACACAAAATATGTGCACCTAAACACAAAACTGCACTCTTTGCTAAAAGCTTTTTTGGGATGGCCCCAAAAATATATAACAAAGTTTCCAATGACATTAAGAACCTACCAATTAAACTTTTTAAGAAACATTTAATGAGGCTACTAATTGATAAAGCATATTACACGACCACTGAATTTCTGAATGACATAATATTATCCTAATAGTAAAATGATCTCAATAATTTATAATTCTGAATTTATTATAGCACAGTTTGATTTATATATTTTTTTTATTATTATTGCATTCTTGACATTAAATTTATACCTAATAATTTCAAGTTTGGCATTAATACTTTAATCATTTGGACATCTAGTTGATTTATATGCAACTTTAAAATCTCATATTTTGTACTTTTATATAATTTAATTTATTTGATATTCCTGTGTTTGAACCTATTGTGTACCTTGTAAAAGGTGGAAATGTTGTGATACATTATATGAAATATTAACATCTATTTATAAATTTTGTAATACTAACCTACATTTCACAATAAAGTATACTATTGATATCTCACCTTTTGAAATTAATACTTATTACAATAGAAAATAGAATTTTACGTATATCTTTTTACAAATCCTAAAGAGAATGCAGTGAATACTCATTACAAGACATTCGACATATCAAAATGATTACACAATATGTCACTTAAAATAATAATAGGTTCTGTCTTGTTTTTATTATCGATTATAAATGCGCGCTTCCGACTCCGTATATATTTTTTAAATTATGAAGAGAATACAGTAAATACTCATTAGAAGACATGTCCCACTGACATATCCTATCTGCCGCGCAATTTATGAACTCAGTAAAGACATGTGAACAGTTTCGAGAAAATAGAACGTAATGTCAGCACCTCAAATATCATAATCACAAACACAGTAAGTTGTACTTAAAGCGTTCATAAATTGTGCGGCAGTATCACACTGTTATGATCACATTTCTACGAAATAACTCACACAAATATTACTACCTACAACCGACATTGGGCTTAAAGTGCCGATCACTGGTGGCTGTTACGGATCACACTGTTACGACTTACTTCCGTCCCTTTTCTACGAAATACAAACTCCTACAAATTGAATATATAGAACGCGAGCGGAAAGATGTTACATATCAAAAACTATAATAACATGCGTCTATTAACGTAACATTTGTACAGTCACCGGTGTTCGGTCTAGCTTTATTCGCCCGCACGGAGCAAATGAGTGTACGTGATTACTAGTCTATTTATCGCTAGTAAGATTAATGGAGGCAATATTTCGGAAAAGGCAGAATTATCGTTTTGCTGTTATGTTGTTCGGACGCGGGTATTTCGCTGTCGTACATATATAACTGTGCCGAGCAGTTAACTGACGGCAACTGATATAATATTAGCGTCGGTGTTAATGTTATAAGATGGCGATAATAATATTCTGAATAAAAAATGGTGTTTAATGTAGAAGGAAAATACTTGCGGTCGGTAGCATTATCTAACTTTATTGACTTCTTGGCGGCAAAGTTAAAAGACATCTTTTTAATTTCGTTCTCATCAACGTCAGTGTCTATATGTCCCGCTCAGGCCTTACCCCATGAACAATATTACTAGCACAAAGCGTTCGTGAATCATGCAAGAGTGTTGGAAAATAAAATAAAAAATAGTGAAGTGTTCATTTTCTAATTATCTTAAGAAGTCCGCGAGAGGTCTCAGTGTTCACAATATTTTACTATTGTGACGTTGCGGAGTTTACTCCGCAACGTCACAATAGTAAAATATTTTCTGAAACCTAAAAATTCATGACATTTTGAGGAGTACGAGTATATTATTACAAATATCAGAAATGAGCCTTGTAGCATCAGTAATCGTTAAAACATCAAGAAGATGACTCATACACTTTAGGAGATAAGCAAATTACCACTGAAGGTCACTTTTAAAAAAAATTGCGGTCATCGTCAAAAAATGTTCAATTTTGCAGCATCAATTGGCACATTAGGATTTCCAAAATAAACTTGTAAAATATTATATGTCGTGATAAATGGCTCACTTATTCCCAACGATTCCGACATGAGTCTGGTTTAAATCGAATTTATCGCTTCACAAGTTAGTATCGAAGTGTTATGAACGGTTTCTAAAGTTGATGGGGCCCAGTCCGATAATGCGTCCGCCTCTGTGTGGGAGATGTTGGGCATAAATCATGGCTGAGTGAGATCGGGCCGATGTGTGAGCCAGTAAATCAAGGGACTAAATGAGGGCCGGCTCAGCGTTTGATGGTAGCCATCTCCGAAGCATTATATTAATCGGGCTTTGAGTTAGTTTTGATTTAATTACACTTTATAGAGATGTTACCCGTGTCGTATTTGAGGGGTCTATTATGTCAACAACGATCTTCGACGCTTCTGATTTGGTAATAGACCCCTTTATGAAAGTTGAAGTGTTGATTGCTGCCTTGGACGCGTCTGACGTCTCGACCGTACAATTTTACAGTACAACAAAAATACCTACTGATACTGATGATATGACAACTGTTTGTTGTGTGTACTGTCATCTTAAATATAAATAATGAATATCAAAAGCTTCACTGATAAAGCATTTTACCAGCTGTGTGTATAATGATTTTGCGTTTAGTAATTAAACGTTAAGTAAATCAAGGAACTAAATAAGACTCAGCTCAGCGTTTGCTGGCGGCCATCTTTGAAGCATTGTATTAATCGGGCTTCTAGTAATGCGCGAGTCGGTTTTGATTTAGTTACGCTTTATAGAGATGTTACCCGTGTCGGATTAGAGGGGTCTGTTATGTCGACAACGGTTTTCGACACCTCTGTTTTAACAATAGTCCCCTTTATAAAAGTTGAAGTGTCACCACTATGTATGTTGTACATTTGACTGTCTTAGCTCTGTTTCAATGCCATACCAATTCTCATTTTCTCGTTAAGGGTGCACCGTTCGTAAGTGACAAGTGTCATATATTTTATTTGAAATATCTTCGTCCATATTTATTGGCCATACTAATTTTGTATGGGGAATTTAACGTGTTAATTTGAAAAATAATAATTTAAAAAATCGCTCGATAAATCGAAAATGTGAGGCGGACGATTTGTAGTTTAGACCATTGGTGATTGTTTAGACAAAATTAGAGGCACAATGATTTAGATAAACTATAAGATATCAACAAAACGCCACAACGCCACACGTTTTCAAGATTTCTGCCCAACTTTTAATGTTATTGTAGAAAAAACTATAGTGTGTTATTTATGAATTTATGGATCGGACTAATTGTAAACACGTTCCCTTTGATACTAAATATATATTTTGTTTATTTAATACGATAGTATTTTCAATTATATCAACTTAACCGTGACTGCATTTTTGGCTTTTTTTAGTCGGCGCACACATAACGTGATCAAAAGTAAAGTAAATAAATCTCGTACAGGCATCCAGCGCTTACTAACACATCGTTACAATGCTACAAAATACAAGTCAGCTTATTTTAAGTTCCAGTTCTACTAAATCATAACCTGTGCATTGTTCGCTTGATCCGTCGATACAATATTGGGACGTGAAAGCATTTTAAACAAACATTGTTTTAGAAGCTACTGTTGAGTGTGGAGCGCAGGTCAGCTTGATTTTTAATTTTTTAGAACCTGCTTTTTAATAACAGGTATAAGTCGCGCCAAACTTCTAGTCCCCTCTGAAGTATGCACGATTCGCGTCGCAGTAGTAAAAAATAGGCGTCAGTAGGGCGAAGGCGGGGGCGAGCGGTAGGGCCTGACTGTGTACAGCTGCGCAACGAAGCAACTTCAGAGGGGACTAGAAGTTTGGCGCGATCTATACCTAGGTACTGGGTGTTTTATTCGATTTTTATTTGACATTCTATGACGTAAACAAAAACGACAATTTGTATGGAATTTAAGCAGCACCTCCTGGTGACAAATCGTTTAAATTGTCAGTCAGTTTAAATCAGAGTTAAAACGTTGCCATAAAAATCTTCGTTTTCGTTGCCGCGATCGAAGAGCGAATTAAACTTGCACTAGGTACCCTTCCATCCCTTTCAAGCAACTTTTGCAAAGGCCGGTCATCGGACGGGTGACCATGTATCATCTCGAGCTCCTCCGTGCTCTGGAAGGCATGATAAGCTGATGGTCCAGGCTGTATAAGCAGTCGTTAACAATCACCTATCCGCACTGGGCCAGCGTGGTGGTTAATGGCCCTTTCTCTATATCCATCCATTAGGAAAGCTCGTGGCCCAGCAGTGAGGTGATGATGAGGCACTTTGAATAGGAGAACGAAATAGAATGCGGAAGGATAGGATACAGTTCTATGATTTTCTAAGATCGCAACGTACGTCTACGTCTATCCTCTGCGCCAGTGGTCTCGTCAGAGCTTGACTTTTATTAGTTCAATTAAACCTTCTTTTGGACACTTTTGATTGTAACCTCTACTTTAATCTTTATCGACATTATCGCCTTTTTGATACAGCTATTAGGTATTACTATTATTTAATTATATTGGTTGACTTATTCATTTAATTTTATAGATAATTATGTGTTTCTCTTTGTGTGACGCCTGTAAAGGTGGGAACCAGTGAAACTGTACTAGCCTTAAGATCTGGATTTGTTTTAATGTACCTGTGTTCCTTGCACAATAAATAAATCTAATATAATCTAATCTAATTGACTTTTTTTAAAGTACTGGTGAATGGGATATGAGAGATATGATGCCTAAGAATATGATGCAGTTTGCAACGCAATAAGTGCGTTATCCTCTGCGCCAACAGGCTCTTCCTTAAAATATCGCATGGCGGGTATTAATAATTAAGTTAGTCACGTGTATTAGCGACGTTCGTGTATTAGAATTTACGGTAGGTACTGTCATTAGCTCCGCGGTCGACTTTACTCTACACCCTATCGACTTTGAAAACGTTAAGGCAAAGTTAAAGAGGTTGAGGTTACGACTACTCGATATTCTTAAAATAGAATCGCTTTCCATTATCAGCCTATAAGCGTTACACTGTTAAGCTCAGGCTTTCCCACGAGAAGTGATGTGAGCACTAGTACTTAAGAACGCACATGGGGACATCTGGCAATACCTACTTTTTTACATATTTCATTTATGTAAATGTACATAATTTATAAATGTTGTTACTTCTATTAAAGGGAATTTTTTTTTGCAATTTGTGACTTTTTGAGTACTCCAACGATGGTTGGTCCCATAAAAGTTTTTGATCAGTATTAGAAACAGGATCGATTGACATCAAAAAATGTTTTTGGGTAAAATGGCTATTTTCTTGCTAACTGTACATTTTTTTGAAAATCTGTGAATGGGGATAAAAATTCTATAAAAAATTATGGATAGTCTCTTAAGACCATTTTCGTGTAGCTGCAACGGATAAGGTACCTTACTGCCCCGCTGAAAGTTTCCACCCTGTATATAATATATAATAAAAGCGTGTTACATTTTGATGGAACATTAAAGAATATTTTTCAATATTTTTCTTTTGTAATCACAATGTCACAACACGCTTACATGTATAAAAAAAATGTTTCTTATTAGTTTAAATTATTTTTAACTTTTTAGTTCTTTTTTTATGAGTAGTCTTTGCCTACAACAGCTGTAACTCTACTACTAACTGTTCATATCCATTGTTTTCTACATTACAAATGATTTAATGACATACTAAATCTGAACCTGGACTATCTAGACCAGTGGTTCCCAACTGGTGGTCCGCGGATCACAGCTGGTCCGTGAGAACATCGGTAATGGCCCGCAGAACAGAACATAATTAAAACTACTGAACAATTTTTAAAAAGGTAAAACAATGTTTTTTTTTAAATTACTGCACTGTCACCTACGGTATACATTTGTTAATTCCTAGGTCCCAGGGTGGAACAATATGTATATGATGTTTCTAGAGGAGTAGGCGCTGAGTATTTCGCATTAGCATTTTAGGTAGCATAGCGTGTGTGAAGATATACTGTTACTACTGAACTTACGCTACAAAAATTTTAAATTTTGAATGAAGATTAAACTTTATTTTTAAGTACAGTTTAGGAAAAGGGTTCATGGTCAGGGAAAGGTTGGGAGCCACTGATAGACTAGACTAACAACTCTGTAGTTATGTTATTAATATGCAACTCGTACATGAGCATTGTGCGATTCAGTTGGGCAAAGTCCATATTAATAGCTATTATTTACGACCCACAAGACGCCCGCCTGGTTTACTCGCTAGCACAACTAAACCGCGATATTCAATTATATCGATAGTATGGTATCTCGCTGTACGTTGTACCATTAGCGGCGTGTGATCATAAATTTTGCATTTTAACTCCACGTATACAGTTTTAGGTCGATTCGTCTAGTGATTATGTTTGCATATCATAAAATATTCATAAATTACATTAAATTAAATTACATTAATATTCATAAATTACATTAAATTAAATTAAATTACATTAATTTCATTAAAAAAAGCCGATAGAAATCGGCTTTTTTTAATGAAACTAGGTGCACGTGTAAGCGGTGAAGGCATTGCGGCCTCTCTGTTTCGGCTCCTTTGAATTGAAACTACCGAAAGTGCTTTATTTTTCTTTTTAATCGAAATGTCTTTTGGCGTTTTTCTTGAAAACTAGCGTATAAAAATTTAAGGTTTTTTCATAAAAGCAGTTCATATATGTTGTTGAATTTATCCTCAAAATATTTGCAGTTGATAAAAGTGACCTTATATATTGGCAAAAAGTTTTTTAAATTTTGGAGTATATTACGAGTACTTGTACTGTTAGACAAACTTGAACACCGCTTAGATATTATTTTATGTTTAAGGCAATACTTGCTCGCTGGTGAACCTGTATCCTTAGTTTTATTAATGCATTTACGTCCAATAATTTATAATCTTCATATTTTTTTGCAATTCAGAACACTGTACCATCACGGCAGAAGTAGCTATGAGGATTTTTAGACATCCAGACCGAATCGATAGTGTCCGTCCACCACCTCCTAAAATATTTATAAAGCCTTTAATATTTTCTGTAAGTGTTAACAGTGAAACGCAGTTAGGCACCACCAGTTTCAGGAAAGAGAAAGAAAATAAAAGAGGATATTTGGTTTTAACATGAGAGTCCGTCGGTGGCTTTAGTGCTTAATGTTGTCGTGCTAAAGGAGGACCCAGAAGGTAAGTTTTACATACCGCGCTTGAGCAACTCACACATGGACCCATAGCACGGACACGAATCTCGGACCAGTGACTCTATTTTTGATTCCTTCGCCTCGAGTCGAGCGCTTGTTTTCTACTGATTTTCGTTCGACATTTGACTTTCCATATTTTGAATCGCTCGACCGCAACGAGTGCCCTCACCCACTCGTTGCAGTCGAGCGATACAAAGCGATTGATAGAATAACCGTCAAAATCAATGCGTTGTGTCAATGTCATGTCACTCTTTTTGTGTATTGTTTTACGGCTCTGGATGAAATCCATCAACCTATTCGTAAGCAATTTTTCTGAGTAATACATAAATAAACAATATTTCTTTCCTGTATGATGATGATGAATGATAATAGAAATCTCAGTAAAGAAGGGCTTTATTACTAAATAAGTACTCGGGCGGACTTCTTGAGAGAACTTGAAAAGTGACGTTGCACTGTTTTGTTTCATTTGCCAACACTCATGCACACTCACGAACACTTAACGGTTAATAATCCATCATTATTTCACATTAATATTCGATATAGCACAAATTTTATAAAATAAAACAAAACCGCAGACATGACTCCTCACTTTCCCGCCAAGAAGTCTGTTATGTTACTCGTTTGTTTGTGTCATTTATAGTCTTTTCTATTAAAAAGCAAAGGTTTTTTTAACATCCAATAGAAACATGGATATTACGTTCCGTCTTCATTGCGGTTGTTACCGGATTTCTCTAAATTCTGCGTGGAACGGATAACATCTAACATTTTCGTAATAAGTTTGCAGCACCAGAAACTAACGATTCAAAAATACGGAAAATCGGCGTCATGCGGCGACTTGGATGACTTAAGTCGCATGCAACAACATAATGTCATACGTGCGATTCAAAAATAGATCCCCAGCGCGGAATATTCCGAGCGCTATTGTTGCGAGATTCTGTGTACGTGAGAGGTTGTCTATGTGTGCGTTGCTCGAACGCGTTGGTATGAAGCTTACCTTCTGAAGTCTCCGTATTTTGTGTTTTAGGCGAGGACTTAGCGGTAGCGGACCAATAAGGCGCTGAACACTTTGAAATGCGCTTCTCTATGCATGTTTTCTATAAAAGTATACAACATACAACGTCAAGATAAATATGTCATTCATAACTCTTAATAGACTATAAATTAGCAGAGACTAGTAGACTATAACGTTATTGTTTCCAAAATGTAGAATTATGAAATTTCCTCGATTGTTAGCTCCCTTAAGTAATTTAAGGTGATAGTCGGTGTTAAATTGTCATCTATCTTGGTTATGAAGTAACTTCTTTGAGAGTTTTATGTTAAAATAAATAGCCGCAGAGAGTACACAAATAAAATAGAGCTTTGGTGCTAACACCAAGACCGTATGAGAAGTTGGTACCATATAAAAAAGCACTGACACAAAGGAGAAAAAAACATCGTATAAAGTCGTACTTGCCTGTTGCAAAAGGGTAACAACTGAGTATAATAAGACGCGTAAATTTCAGTGTGAAGCACTATCTTCGTAAACGTGGGAAAATGGCCGATAACGCATGGTTAAGGATTAAAGCTGCGCTGCAATCTTGAGACAGTCCAAGAAAGTTGTTCGAAGCGATTATTACTCTCACGAAATCGAACATGCAATTTAAGACTTTTTATCCACCATAAATCCAAGTCTATTCATTAGGAAGCCGGTTGTTAAAAAGTCGATAAATCATTCGTGCATTGCGTATTATTATTTGCTGACACGTATGCAAGTATTTCAATGATGCACTCGATAATTTATTGCCAACAGAGTGTTTAAATCATAATTTACCGTCGGCTAAATGCGAAATAAGATCTTTACGAGTATGTTCCTGGTTGCGTGGTGGCGCCATCTATATATCAATTTATGTGATCGGCTCGAATATACTATGAATATGCCGATACTTGTTTTATAGGTTGGAACATGTTGATCTGGCTTTGGACATAAATTATGTTGTAGACAACGTTATAAAATGCAAGTGTTTAATGGAAGAGAAAGTGCTTGTTAATGGCACCGTGGGATACTTTGGTTTTGAAAAAGGGCTTGGGAAGTCATTTTAATATCACATTGGGCAAGGATGCAATGGACCTACTTATGGAAAATTGTACGTACAACAAACAATTGATATGAAAGAGACATAAATTTATATTGTAACATAAACTTAACCTAACTTAACAAATTATATTACCACATTTTAAGGAAGAAAAAAAAACGTGAACTGATGAAATACTGTTGAACACAAATCCATGAAAAATTCGACCGAGAAACTAATGTCTATAGTCTGTTTGGAAAAGGTCCGAGTCTCAGTTTAGGCGATCGTAACAAATATAACATAATGTTCAATGGTGTATAAAATTCATAAAATATGTTTTCATTCAATCATATTATAGAAAGTACACATATTTGTTTTATTTATGAATTAAAAAGATTCCGTAAAGTTTCAAAAACAGCTTTCAAAGTAAAATCCCACTTATTATTCTCGTTTCAACAACTTTTTAAAAGCTATAATGTGCCTTATTAAATCTTATGGTACTTATTATGCTCTTTACACATGTCGCATTTCAAAGTCGGAGCGCGATCTTTAATTCTGGGTTACTTAAAATTCCACACCTTGAACGGGCAAAGTGATGACTGACTGACACCTTGACGGTTGTTCGTTTAACAACGATCCTGTCAGAGGCCCAGCCGTGGGACCATTAATTAAGAAAGATGTGCGAGCGTCGGTACAAGTGAAACATCCTGTACCAATCACTTTTCATTCTTTAATCAGGAGAAATGTTAAGACGTCCTAATGACACAGATTCATTTATCACCGATCATTTGATTCCGTTTAAAAAAATGTTTTGGCTGGGTAGGAGGATGTTACATATCGTCTGACAAAACTATCTTGTTATGTTGTTTTATTTATTTCGTGTTATCTTGTTTTTGCGCAACAAATACACTATTTAATAATAATATCAGTATAGTGTTGGTGCACGCAAAAATATCTACAAATTAAAATAAATTGACAAAATTGTAGAGTATGTACTCTACAATTTTCTTTTTAGCAATCTAGATCATATAGTCTGTACTAATGACCTAGATTGCTTGTTAGAAATAGATAGCCAACAAGTAATCTCTTTCTGGAGAGCAGACTCGTTATTTTACATCTTGTGTAGAAAAGTGTTGTTGTTTAGGTACTCGTACAATATTAGAATATCCCAATATTATTTTAATGAATTATTATCTTATGAATTCTGCCGCCATGACTGCAATGGTAGGACTGTTGTTTTCAGGCTGTTAGTACTAAGACTCCTCAGTAATTGGAGGAATTTTAGTAAGGGGTCCTACTTTAGCTTAACCGTTATAAGGACACGTCGGGGGAATGCTATGTTTAAATATTAATAAAAAAAAAAAAAAAAAAACCGTTATAAGGTGAAATTAAGGGTTGTTCCGTATTCATCCCACGAGAACTCGTCCCAAGAATAAATTTTTCCTTACTCATCCCATTTCTATTCCTTACTCAACAAACAGCAATATTTTTATGTTTTATTCCTTATTCGTCCCATAAGTATTCCTTACTCAACCCACGTCGAAATTATAAAGAAAAACCCTAGTTGTGTACGGTCTGACCAAAAAACTAATAATAGACATCTATTACTATTTTGTTATTAATACATACATTTTATGGTTCATAAAAGAAATCATGTATAAACTATCAGCAATTAAGTTAAAGTGTGTAAATGAAGCTCTTAGAACTTGCCGGTGTTCTATTTTTACCACTTAGTACCCCAAACATAATAATAATGTTAAATCAATCATTGTTCTGTGCCTTTTTAGTCTGTGACTTTATGACACGACTTTATAATGGTTTTACTCTTCATAGTCTTAAATTTAGTTTTGTTAAAATTAAAGTAAATTTTATAAAAGGTTTATTTTTTGTGTGTCATTTAAATCCCGCTCCTGACATTGTTTTAACACTTTTGCTTTTATAATTATTTATATTCTGTTCAATTATAATCATTAATTATTGATGTTAAGCTATAATTCTTACTGAACATTAAAATTAAGTGGTATACGAAATGCTGTATGTATCAAGCAAAGAGTACCAGTCGGTCGAAATCTATGACGTCACTGGGTAGTAGGGTAAAAAATATTCAAAAATGCTTACTTACTGCTTCTGTAAAATTACTCGTTGTGGGTACTTTAGAGTGTCTCCTCTTACTATAAAAGAATGCTTTTTATTTAATGGCAATCTGTTGTGTTCACACTGGCAACACGTTGAGTAGGCACCGTCAATTTGCCGTGCGCCGGATGCGGGCGAGGCGCCGGAACCCACCACCACCGGCAGCCTGCAACACCAACATTTCGGATTTCGACAGAGAGCTTCAAAGGAAATAATGAATAAAATGGTAATTTTATGTACTTATGTGTAGTCAGGTGTTTTTACATTTTCTTTTAGTAGTAGTTATTATTTAATTTAATTTTGTTATAGTTTATTCCATTTATAACTTTTAGACGTAAGATATTATTCATAGCTTTATATAAAAATAATTTGGGAGCTTGCTATAAAATTTCCGTGTCCAAAAAGGGCAATTAAATTTTAAGTTCCTTTAAAAAATGTAACACCTTTTATACCTATACTTAGTTAGCAATAAAGATTTTGATTTTGATTACTTACCAATTTTTTTACGGTAAAGAGAACCTGAGTATAAATTTTAAGAGCTCGATGGCGCAGCGGCTTGCCTGTTCTATTTGCGATCTTCCAAATTAAGTAACATTCGTTTAGCCGGGTCACCGGATGGGTAATCTTGTAAAATATCACGAGCTCCTCTGTGCTCCTCTGTGCTCCTCAGTGCTTTAGGTCACTGGATCTAATTGTTGTTGTAAGATAGAATCGACGTTGTGTGATCTGTTCTTCCTTTGCGTTAATATCCATAACTTTTACAGACATGAGGCGCGAGATTGCCATAGGACACTTTATTGAAACTCATTAATTATTTACTAATAATTTATTTAAACTTATTAAAAATGTAATCTAGCTACGTCACCACAGGCGAACAACAGAATGCTCTTTCCATTTTTTTTGTTTTCTATAATTGTTTTAAAACTACAATTTCTTTTTCGCATCAGCCAACAAGCAAATTCTTATTACCAACACTCCCACTTACACCAAGAGCCTTGACCTTTGACGAATTCGCGTCCCGCTATCCGGCCGATCCAACCCCGTCCCAGAACATTTATCTGCGACAACGTCGATACGGATTATAATAATGAATTGATAACAATGTCTCAACATCCCCGTGAACGAGGGAACGAAGGCCGCCATTTGACGCCCGATCTAGAACTACATGAATATTCATTTGGGAAGGCGGTTTTGTGTACACTACGCAACGTCGCCGTCGGTGCTGGCTGTTCGCTGTCAAATTTTTGAATATTAAACGTGTTAATGTGAAACTTTGACCTAGATTTGACGCCGCCACTTTAGCGAATAGGCGACTAAGAAAATAGTCAATCGAATATTCATTTTGCGAGTTTTTGAAGATTTTGGGATGGTGCTTTGCGATCACTTTAACGAGAACGAGAATTTGTATAGCAATGTTATTATAACTCACGTTTGAGCTAGATGAGAGTAGGATAGTAGCAGTGTTCGCCAGGAACCACCAATAAACATTTTTTCATCCCCCCATCTCGGAAAGAGTATTTTTACTCTTCGATATCTGAGTGCAAAAGCCGTTTTTATCCGCTAGAGGATAAAGTAAATTGAATTTAGAACATCGTGTGCACTAAGTTTGTGAATTCAAAACATCATTAAACCTATTTACTTCTACCTCCTTGGTGCCGAATTTATCAGTACACAAGTCACTAACACCAACATTACAGTACCTAACAAAAAATTTTACACTCAACTTGAGTAACTGTAGCAATGTTACTTTAAATTCTTCTTAATTATACCTAAGTATTATTTGTTATAATTACTTACCTACCTATCATAATGTAGTAGTTAATACCTAAACTGAAATAAAAGTATCTTGTGACTGTAAATGTTTTTTTTTTGCATTTAGTCATTTCCTCGCTGAGGTGGGATGAAAAGTTACGTGTTGCACTCGAGTGCAAAGATTTTTCACCTTGTGCTCTTTTGATTCCCTCGCTAACGCTCAGGATTCTAATTTTTGAATCACTCGCTGCGCTCGTGATTCAATTTTAGAATCCTTCGCTTGCTCGGTCATCAAAATTGAGCACGCGGTTAAAAAGCAACTTTGCACTCTTGTATAACAAATAACTATTTCTTTTAATCATAAAAAATTGGGGTCATTATCTGCTTTTCATCTTTATCAACAACTGTATAAAGACCACTTGCTTCCTAGCTGTCAGCTAGCTGAAAATCTATCTTAGTATTAGGCGACAAAACTATAGTGATAGCCGCGAATCGCGCTCAGTAGCGTGGGCTTGGAGAGGCCTATGATGACGATGACGATGACGATGACGATGACGATGACGATGACGATGACGATGACGATGACGATGACGATGACGATGACGATGACGATGACGATGACGATGATGATGATGATGATGCTGGTGTTGGTAATGGTGATGATGAAACGAATGCAAAATACCTAGCGTTATGTTGAAGTTGAAGGTGAGTGCACGTTGAATTTAGCATTGAAACGGCACTTCTTGGTAATGGAATGGTGAATAAAACGCACTGATCACTATCTTAAGTAAAACGTTTGTCTAACAAAATCGGAAGAAGGTTGTATTTCATACATTATAAAAAGGAAATGACAGCGGTGAATTACTATTATAAAATGTTCGCATTCCATTGCGAGTGATAAAACATTTATTTGTGAATAAAGCTACAACAATATTAATACCATATTGTAAACTCGTTTATGTATGTATGTATGTATGTATGTATGTATGTTTGTATGTATGCATGTATGTATGTATGTATGTATGTATGTATGTATGTATGTATGTATGTATGTATGTATGTATGTATGTATGTATGTATGTATGTATGTATGTATGTATGTATGTATGTATGTATGTATGTATGTATGTATTTCAATAGCCAATAGTGATTGGCATGCATTTACTATGAAAATAGGTTACATGCCAAAACATTAACTGTATCCAAACAAGGTTTGTATAGCGCATCAGCAATATTCCAATACCCAAAAGATTAGAAGCACGTTCGCCATCCCATCTCGCAGATAGCGTCGGTCTGGGACGCTGCAGGAATGTATACTATTAACATAAATTCTTGCTCCTAGTAGCAGCTAGTTCTTACATCTTGTACTTGGGGCTATATGGCTGCGGATACTCGGCTTTTATCGCTGTTGATCGCATGTTTTACATTCAAATGCAATTTGTATTTAATTGAAGAGTAATGTTGGGCTTTACAGTGCCGTAAAGGCTAATTTGTCATGTAAATAGACATAAATCAATATCACAAACATTGTTTTAATCACGAATTTGCAAAAAAGCTTAGAGTTATGTAATGAAAATATAAAACAATGACGGTTTTCATAACCACTGGGGTTTGTGGATTACCGTTATTGTTTTACTTTTAATGTGAAATTGTCGATCTTAATTGATTTAACAGGTATTCATAGGAGCTCTATGGCGCAGTGGTTAACGCGCCCGGTCTGCAAGTGCTTAGGTTAAGCTACTTTCGCAGGGGCCGGTTATCGGATGGGTGACCAAAAATTTATCATGTCGAGTTCCTCCGTACTTCGGAAGGCACGTAAAGCCGTTGGTTAGCAGTCGTTAACAACCATCAATCCGCACCAAGCCCGCGTGGTGGTTTATGGCCCGTTCCTCCTTTCCATCTATAGGGAAGGCTTGTGCCCCAGCAGTGGGGATATAAAATGAGCAGATGATGAGGTATTTATAGAAGAAACATGGGATGGAGAACTGTGAGTCGAACCCTCCCACTTTACTCCACTCTGCGCGCTAGAAGGTTGTTATCGTTGATACCCAGTTTTGGTAAATTACGAGCCCGATGGCGCAGTGGTTAATGCGCCCGGTCTGCGATTACTAAGGTTATGCAACTTTCGCAAAGGCCGGTCATCGGACCAAAAATTTATCGTCTCGAGCTCCCATGCTTCGGAAGGCACGTAAAGCCAGTTAGTATTAGCAGTTGTTAACAACCACCAATCTGCACTGGGCCTGCGTGGTGGTTTATGGCCCGTTCTCCCTATCCATCCATAGGGAAGGCTCGTGCTTCAGTAGTGGGGACATAAAACGAGCTGGCACTGGCAATGATTTTGGTAGTATTTTAGAGAATTGACTACGTCAACGGTAACTTTACTTTTGCAAACGTTGCAAAGATCGAATGCCCGCTGTGCCACCTATATACAAGTCCTCAGTGACAACTATGAATTATTTGATTTATAGAAATTAACCATGTTTGTTTCACTTTTTATTTTTAAGTGCTAATTTCTACACTTAAGATTTTAATTAACTAAACTTAAAAAAAAAAAAAAAAAATCTTTAGCTATATTTAGCTTTAAAAATCATTTTGAACATTTTATAAAATAGCTTGCTTATTTCTTAACTGATCTTTAATATTTGTAAAAATATTATGATCGGATGTTAATGACGGTAGTTGTTGACATTGAATGGGCGCCTTTGGCTTACAAAGTAAAAAGTGTTGAATAATTTCGGCGTGCTGGTTAGAACCACGATAGCTCAATTGGAAGAGCACCTGACCCGGAATGTCAGAAGGGTGCAGGTTCAAATCCTGCTCGTGGAAATTTTTTCAACATTTGTGTTTTTGTAATTTGTTCGCAACAAAATTTGCTTTAAAAATCATTTTGAACATTTTATAACTAAACTTAATTTTATAAATATTCAACCATGTTTAACAATTATAATTATAATTAGAAATAAACTTGACAATTCTTAATTGTCTTATCGATTTCTAATTATCGTGAACAGCTACCTACTATCGAGTTAAATCATCGTTCGGAAATAGGGACCCTTCGGAATAATAAAATCAATTGGAGCTAGTAATTAAACTCCTTGGCATTCCTCACACGTAGGTAGTTTCCGAACGGTACTCTAAATGTGCCTATTTGTTTTCGGCCGGTTGTAATTGGTTACACATTCAGCTATATAATATTGTGTTTTTGCAATGCGTACCTGTACTCAAAAAGCAATATGCGGGCGTGGGATGAATAAATCGAATCTAGTAAAGAAATAAAGATTTCTGATTATTTTAGTTAAATAGGTACTTTGTGGTAAAACGTAAAAGGTACAATGTATATACAGAAAAAAAAATATTAACTTATAAATACTTCCGACGGACTCGTCATATTTAGCTTAGTTGTATTTTTTTAAACCAAGCCATTTAATTTTTTTTTTCAAATTACAAATAACATTTAACTTATGTATAACATAAAAAATACAATAAAATTCCTAGACATGTCATAGAAAATGATATTGATATAAAACTCCATTACATAAAGTTTTTCTGGACAATTCCTATTAGTGTTGTGGGATCGAGTATATACAATTATACACTGAACTAGAGTTCGAAAAGCATTAATTGTTATTAAGATAATTTAAAAAAAAATCTGTCCTGACAAACTTTTTTGCAGTTAAACTAATCGCGACCTATTAATGTATGGAGTCACTCGATCGCCGTGATGAACGAACTATTTACATACAAGTTTGTACGGAGCCCTCGGTGGGCAAGTCCGACTCGCACTTGACCGGCTTTTTTATATCTTGCGGGTAAGCGCAATGCCTTCATCTCACCTAATGTTAAATGATGATAAGGTGTAAGCGCACTTCACCCGGGATACTCAACTACTGAGGCACTGGCTTTCTTATCTCTAACTGCCGAAACACAACAATGCTACAAACATTGATACAAGCAAGCATACGGGTATAATAACTAAGACCAAGGTCGGCGCGCTTGGCTTGTACCCCGTGGAGCTATCATGTGTAAGTGACCAGTCAATTATATACCATCAGATGGTCCGTGTTCCTGTTTGCCGGCTCTGTCATATAAAAATATCGATGAGTGCAAAATCATAATTTCCAGGCAAGGCTTTCAAAGTTACAATGCGGTATATTTTTATACTGTTTATTGAGGAACTTGAAGGTGCAGTGGTAAACGCGCTCAGTCTGTGATTGCTACGGTTAAGCAACTTTCGCAAAGGCCGGTCATCGGATGGGTTACCAAAAGTTTATCATCTCGAGCTCCTCCGCCCGGAAGGCACGTAAAGCCGTTGGTCCCGACTGCATTACCCGGACTGGGCGCGCGTGGTGATTTATGGCCCGTTCTCCCTATTCATCCATAGGGAAGGCTCGTGCCCCAGCTACTGCTGGACCTACTGGTCATAATATGAGCTGGTGATGATGACGATGATATTTTTATAAATGTTAAAAATATACCACATCAGCGTTACAGTTATTTTAACATTGTAAATGTTTCAAAGTATACTGTATATTATTATAAGCATTAATAAAATATAAAATGAAGCAAAGAAATTGTTTGGTAGGTTATCATTTTTATCTTATCAGGACCCCTTATGGATAAGAGTAATAAAGTGATAAACGATAAATATTATCAACTTATCGTTTATCACCAACAACACTTTATATCTATATTTATCGAAAATCTTTGAAATGTGTAAAAGAAGTTTGTAGGTAGAATTGTGTATGTTACATAATACTACTAATAATTTAGTATAGAAAACACAAAAAATGTGTTAATTATGTTGTTGTCGCCGTTGTATCTTTACAACAATAAATAAAAGATAAGTGCGTTTACTTACCGATTATTTTAAGGTACAATTTCGATATCAATTATCGTAGACAGTAATCTTCCCTTGTCAAAACTACTCTGCCAAATAAAATGGAAGAGATACAGCTTTGTTAGATGTGAACCTACGTAACGTCACCAGCGATGAATCAAGTTTATGTGACGCGCTCTGCCACAGTCGAATTTATGTCGATGTGTAACTGCGTTCTTTCTAATGTATTCCTCTAATAAAATGGAAGTTTCTCTTTATCTGACATCTACTATCTATTGTTTGGCAGTATCTCCAAAAATGTCTTTATACTATAAAGTCTTACTACAATGTTGTATGAAGTAATTTGCTTAACAAACACCGTACCCAAACATGGAATCTCTTTATATTCCTTGCACACTATCAACGCATAAAAGCAAACATTATTAAAATTTATTATGCACATAATATGATTGTGCAGCATGTATGAGATATAATGAATAATGGTCTTTAACAACTCAATATTGCCCTTTTGTTCTGATCCGCCGACGCTACGTGACTCGATTTGAATAAAAATCTCACCGAATTTTAAACACAAAGAACAATAATTAGGGTCGATAATAAGGCTGCATCGCGTTGCCGACTGGCTATGTAAATGGTTATGATAATGTCGAGTTTAACATAAATGGAGCAGAAATTGTGGAGTCATCACGGTGGTATCCGAGGTCTAGTTGGACTGTTGTCGGCGCGGGATGTACGCGACGTGATGCAGCGTATACACAATGTCGTTTGGTGCAACATACAAGATGATGCGAGCTCGTTGCGTGTAGAGTTTAAAGTAAATAGAGGAGAAATTGGTGTGTAGTTAGCTCGGTATCGTTGCAGGCTGTAATCGACGTGATGTCCAAATAATTTTTACCGCAAATTTTGTTGCGAACCAATTACAAAAACACAAATGTTGAAAAAATTTCCATCCAGCAGGATTTGAACCTGCACCCTTCTGACATACCAGGTCAGGTGCTCTTCCAATTGAGCTATCGACGTGATGTCATTTGGTGCAAGATACAAGATTATGCGAGCTTTTTGACTGTGCAGCTTAACATACCTAAATGGAGCAGAAATTGTGGACTTATCGCGAGAGTAGCAGAAGTCTAGTTAAAAAGTAACAATAACAATGAGACTTAAAGATATTCAATAATAAATTAAAGAAGATTGTGATTGATAATTTGATAACCACTTATCGCAGAATGATTTAAGCATAAAGATGTCCAACAAAATTTACATGAGCTTTAAATAATTGTCATAACATAATTTGTCATTTTGCATCTGTAGGCGTTTTTATGTTGGATCCATGATTATGATATCACCGTCTAATAACATGCAGTGGAATCCTCGAGCGCTTCTGTTTTGGACAGAGTTAATGTATTATTTTATTCTACGTAGGCGTCAGCGCCATCTTTTCTATTTTGTATCAAAACTCTTTATTACTTTGATATTTAAATTATGTATGGGAAAATTGTGTTGCATCATTTGGAATTGGAGAATTCGATATTATCTGTCGGTTGACCTCAGATGCTAATAATATTTAAGGTACCTAATTGGTTGTTAAGCAATCCATTATTTTACTAATATGATTTTATTTCAATTATATACAGATACTGAGGTCCGGTAAGAAACGATTAATTAACAAAGTTTATTGATTTGTTTTACTACTTAGAAGTAGTGATTGCTTTAATAACTATTGAGGTAATAGGGTTTATCGATACGGTGTACCTTGCCGAAGATAGTTTCATAATTAAAACAGCGGTAGGTGTTTTTACTGGCTTCCGGTATCAAAAGGTTTTTTTTAACTAGTTGGACATCGTAAACTTGGTAGGTTACAAAAGAAATTAAAATATGATTTGGGAATCGAAATCGAACGGGAAATTTTATAAAATGCCATAAAATATAAGTGTGTGTATTATTAACATTTTGTTATAAATTGGTCTTGTGTTAACCATTCTGCTTTCATATCTGAAAATTAAACCAAATGATTAGCGATATTTATGAGAAAAGAGCGGTTTTTACAATAAAAATACAGATACTGTTTCCTATTAACAACATTGACATATAACTTCATATACATATAACATTAGGAAAGTTTTCGCATTTATTTCACACATTGATTAAATTTAATATATTTCTTGACGTTTCGAACCCGTTAACTTAAATGTGTAGAAAATAGTAAAACTTTAGAAAATAATATCTACCTAATGAACATCTGCATGAATAGGGCTCCTTTGACTTACAAAGTATGAGTGTTGATTAATTTCGGCGAGTTGGATTGAGCCGTGGATGTTTTTCAACACTGTCTTTTTTCAAATCTGCATTTTTTTGAGAAAAACAAAAAATATATGTACATTACCATGTTTTGTAAAAAAAAAATCGAAGGATACTATAAAAGATAGAAGACACGGACTATAGAAGAAACTACAGAAGACTTTTTTTCTACATGTCGAACCAATAGATCGATGCAGTGATCAGCCCCCAATATTTGCATGTTAGTTCAGCTGGTCGGGTGGTTAAATTACAACCAGCCGTTGTTGGCGCAAAGAAAACCAATAGCCCAGTTTTACGCCGCTGGTTTTATTGAAAAGTCTCGTGTATACACAGTGCTTTATTTTCACTTTTTCCGGTACTCCACACACAATAACTCAGCACTGTATCATGCTGTATACATTTATTTGAGTCGAATTTGTTTTTTTGGCGTTTGAGTGGGTAGTTGTAAATTCTCTATTTGTCTGAAACTAAAAAAGGCTTTGTTTTTTATGTTAAAAGGAGGCAAACGAGCAGGCGAGTCACCTGATGGAAAGTAATCACAGCCGCCCATGGACACCCCCAAAACCAAAGTAATCGCAGATGCGTTGCCGGCATTGAGGAAGGGGTTGGATCTTGAGGAGGGAGTAGGAATTGGGAGAGGGGAGGGGTGAGAGATGGGCCAAACATCAACAATTTGTAAACAAAATTGTTAGTTTTATTAGGAATACTTAGGAAAATCTAAGTACGAGTAGCGTAGAGGTTAGAGGCACGTCCAGGTTCTGATTTTTTTTTCAAATTCGTTACTGGTAAGCTTTTTATAATGTAAAGTGATAATAAGTAAGGCCGAAGGTGGAAGCGCACTTCACCCGGAATGAGGATTCCAGGATGGTGACAGGAGGATGTTGAGTGAGGACCCAACTATTGAGGCACTGGCTATTTTATCTCTAGCTGCCGGAACCTTTAAAAGAAGACTATGTTATTTAGGCTATTATACAATGATTATTAATTTTGTGTGTTTATCGCCCAATTTTTTATTAATTGACTTATTTTTTGTTCGCGGAATTGTCTTTTTGTTTGATTGTAGCTTTGAACGGACTTGATTTTTTTCTTTATAATGTCTGCTGTATTTAGCTAGTAAAAGAAACACACTACTCTATAATTTGTATAGTGTTAACATGATAAGAAAATTTAAAAAAAACGTTGGTATGAAAACCGGAACCTGAAAATCGGAAAACCTACTAGCCGCATTGGGCAAGCGTCGTGAGTAATGATGATGATGTAAAATGATGGAAGTCAAGATGGTTCTAACTTGTAAACTATCCGAGGACTGGTTATCCAAATAAGTTAAGCGATTGTTACACAAATGCAATTGCCACAGTGTGCTATCGAGATTTTTACGTTACGTATTTTGACGAAAATTATGGTAAGTGATGCAGATGATGCATCACATACCTATAGTACCTGGATGATCGAGCTTTGCTCGGTATTTTTTTACAGATAAAACGACGTTTTATAAAAATGAAACCTAGGTAGATCGATTTATCGCCCCCGAAACCCCCGGCATACTAAATTTCATGAAAATCGTTGGAGCCGTTTCCGAGATTCAGATTATTGCTCGTTTAAGGGTATTAGATAAGTAACTGTATTTTACTTAGAATATAAACGAGACTTACACAAAAGCTGTTCAAAGTGTTATTGACTCTTTTGTTCAAACCGAAGTAATTTTAAGTTAATAACACTTTAGTTTAGTCTGCAGAGATGTCTCCATATCAGCGTTAAGCAGACGTTATAAACTTTAAAATAGTGTTCAGAGACATATTTAACTACAAAACAAGTTTGAACTTTTCTCTTTATAGCGAGAAACTGTTTTCATGCACTTGCTATTCCTTTAAACCAGTTGGACTGATCAGTTGGCTTAAATCAAAACCCAGTAAAGGATATTTCTTCAAAATCAAATTGACTTCAGTTGACTACTCCGGTTTTTATTAAATTTATTTCTAACACACAAGTTTATTAGTGTATGTCGACTCTTAATCTTTTTAGTAAAGTTTTTATGGTTGTAATATTTTTAAATTTTTTATTATCATTATTTTGAGGGCGGCAAGAAACTAAATTTGTTTAAGCACGTGTCTGAGACCGGTTCTATGAGCATGTATTATATTATCTGAAAGCGGCGAAGTAGTCTAAAATTGGGACTGAATCTTCTTGAACTAAAATGTGGCAAGGGACAGATATGAAACCCAAAACACGTTTAACTACGCGCATACTGTGAGTTAGCATTTTTTTAGCGATACACCTTATAATTTTCTGCTGGTGTAGTTTTGTTGTTTTCCTGCAGAATATTGTCTAGTTCATTTACAGTGTTATGGCTTAAAGCAGTTGCGATAAACTCAGACTGCATATATGAAAACTATAAATTTTTAATATCTTAAGCGTTTCAATTATCGAAGCGTTCGCAAACATCGAGAAGGAAAATTTTATTTCCATCTTTCTGAGATGCTGTTTTATGAGGTGCTGAATGAATTATTTACTGTTATATGTCAAACAGTTATCGAAGACCATAATATTTCTCAGGCAAATAATTGGAAAATAAACTTTGGCTATGCCATCTGAATAGTTATCCAAATAATATAGCTGTTTTCTTTCATAATAACCACCTCTGTGGCCTAGTGGTTAAGACCACCGGTTTAGACCCAGAGGTCTCGGATTCAATTCCCAGCGGGGGGTACACGTTTGTGTGCTCGGTTTGATTGGTAACTTTAACATTAACATTTAATGACATACTATAATAAAACATAATAGTACATTCAATCTTATGCATGAAATTTTGACTACAAACGCGGACTGGACCGACTCCAAAAATTTCGTTGGCTGGCACCGGCTCCAAAAATAACAATAATTGTAGTACCTATATATTTTCCTAAGAAAGAATATAAGATTGAGCATAATATAGATTAATTGCAAGTAAATTGAACAAACTAAACACGCAATTATTTTTTACTTTTTAGTGCAATTTTTCCAGTCAAATTTTTTGGAGTCGGTTTTTTATTTTGTTAAAATTTTTGTTTATTTCTCGCTTTTTAGTGATTTGTTTTTTTGTAGTACAAGGGATCAAATTTACCTACTTTAAAAACATACCCGCCAAAAACTTTATTCATACTTTTATCCTTAAAAATAACATTAAGTATATTATTCTTTAATAATAATATGTTTATAGTGGAAATGTTTCATTTTGCAATGTTACACAAGCTTTGCATTAATCCGTCGCTCAACATTGTTTCAGAAATACGCGGTTCGTACGTCACTCATAATTTATATGTCTACACTGCCTTTGTCGAAATTTCGTTTGAATTTGCGCAGCCGGCAATGAAATGCTTGGAATAAGTGTGACTTATCAAAACTAGTATAACACTGAATTTCACTCAACCAAAAACTAAGAAAATATATGTCGCTGGTCTTCATGGTATTGACTAAGTCAATTCTATAATCAAATAAAACCAAATACACAAATGTTGAAAAAAACTCCACGAGCAGGGTTTGAACCCATACATTATTGAACATTATTTGCACATTTCTGATCTTTAATATTTGTAAAAATATTATGATCGGATGTTAGTGACGGTAGTTGTTGACACTGAATGGGCGCCTTTGGCTTTCAAAGTAAAAAGTGTTGAATAATTTCGGCGGACTGGTTAGAACCACGATAGCTCAATTGGAAGAGCACATGACCCGGAATGTCAGAAGGGTGCAGGTTCAAATCCTGCTCGTGGAAATTTTTTCAACATTTGTGTTTTTGTAATTTGTTCGCAACAAAATTTGTGTTAAAATTATTTGAACATTTACAAATAAAACCAGTCTCAAAAATCAAAAACAAAGCTAGTGACACAGACACACCCCCCCTCCCTCCCCTCCACTCACACAAACCCAAAAGCACAGCTAGCAGGCTAATGCTTCATCTCATCGCCCTTCATAAGGCTGCTTTCCCACCAGAGCTCTCCGAGGTAGCAAATCGGTGCGCGAGGCACCAATATCGACCAATACCAATTTTCATCGCAAGGAAAAGAAAGCAACCGTATTAGTAGATTCTCTATCTATCTATCTATCTATATATCTTTCTATCTATCTTTTTATCTATCTATCTATCTTATATAGGCCTTAGACACCGAACTCATACAACAAGAGTACGAAGATCCGGTTCACACGCGCTCTATACCAGGTGCAGACACTAGCTTCCCAGCCTTTAGAGGCGTCCTCGGGTCGTTCCGAATCCATCGAAAAATCTAGAAAGGAACGAGGAACACGCTTGCGTGATGCCATTACCTCTAGAAACCCTCTGTCGGTGTTTTGATCACACGGCTTAACCTATAATGAATAATAATTTAATTATTTTCTAATATCATTGTATAATTTTTTTAGTAGCCTATTTTGTGTTCCACTGTTGGGCAAAGGGGAGGCTCTGCGGCTCCACTCTTCTCTATCATCGGCCCCCTCATACCAAAAAAGTGCTCAAATTAATAAAAAATAATTGAAACGTCAGGATAAACATTAAAAAGTAATGTGTAAAATAAACGCGAGTAGATCCGTAAAAGTTGTTTCATTACAATTAATTTAATTTCGACTTGGATCCGTGTTATAAATGTTATTGATGTATGTCGTTTTTATCACAATAAATATAATAAATAATAATAAAATAATAAGTTCCTCGCCGTCCCCTAAAAAAACCGTTGCAGCCAACAGCAAACACTCTCCCAAAAAAAGCTCTGGTGGAAAAGCAGCCATACCCTATAAAGACTACGTAGGTGGTTGAATGAAAAATATTGAGTCGTAGAGACACTTGGCACAACAGTATACTTTCTTGGTGTAAGTATATATAAACGACGCGACCTGTTTGGATTGCGTGCGGTCATGACCGATTTTTTGAACTTTGTTATCTTTGAATCTTGTTGTAGGCTGAAAGACGATTGTCTTAGAGGAGGCGGACGGATAAGATATCACTTTGGGTAGGCTGTCTTTTGATCCATTGTAATGGAATCCCAAATTAGTGGTTGGGACGGAACTGTGAAAACTGTGGTTTTGTACTCTTTTCACAAATCAATTGTTTTATCAAAATGTATGTACTTATGTACTGAGTAAAACTCGATAGTTAACAATATAGATGCAACATAATTTTTGTAATTAAGTGTATTAAAGCTATATATATACCTACTTACCTAAATAATATTATCAAAAATATAGAGTACTTTAAACACTTCTACACTAAATAAAGGAATTTTACAAATATATTAATTATTTAGAAGTTGATGCAAACATCTACTTGATAATTCACTTGACATTGGATCCCATTTCTGTAAAAATTACATAGTGAACGCAAACTAACTAATAAAATGAGTATAAATTCTTCAATAGCGCTAATTTTTATTATAAAAAGGCCTTAGAATAATCATTAACAGAATTGTTATCAATGTTTTTGTTGTGTTTGATTTTAGTGTTCTGCATCGGTGCAGTTAGTGGGTAGTTCATCATCATCATCATCGTGCCCACTGCTGGGAGCCTTCCCTATGGATGGATAGGAGAACGGGCCATAAACAGACACGCGGGCCCGGTGCAGATTGGTGGTGGTTAACGACTGCAAATGCAGCCGGGACCAATGGCTTTACGTGCCTTCCGAAGCACGGAGGAGCTCGAGATGATAAATATTTGGTCACCCATAAGATGACCGGCCCTTGCGAAAGTTGCTTAACCTCAGCACTCGCAGACCGGGCGCGTTAACCACTGCGCCATCGAGCTCCTCAGTGGGTAGTTAAAACCTCTAAAATCCCAATACACTACAACATTAAACAGACTAAGATTACATTTTATCTACTCATCGTACATACAGCGGATTAGTTTCAAGCCATACTGTATACTACAAAGCTAAAAGGTTCTCTAGAACTTTTCCTTCAGACGTTATAAATTGCAACGGGCACTGTATGGTAGCGAGATCAATGCGCCGACGTATTGTTTAATGGATTAAACTGGCTTTTGTCCCCAGACAACGATAGAGTCGTTCGTAATGGAATTAAATTCTCTATCTACCTGCTTTGTAAGAAAAAGCTCCAGCTACTATGTTGCACAGAGTTTAATAGCATTAAAATGAAATGAAACATATTTTTTCGGAGCATCTATGACATTTTAACGTAATGGACATTTTAAATTTATATACAGGGTGTGTTGTATACCTGTATAATTCCGAATATGGCAGATAGGGCACATGTCGTAGAACCCTGGAATATTATAAACATACCAGAAAAGCACCATATGGCTGAGATATTAAAGTTGTTTGTAATTGTAAAGTGCCAACCCTAAGTCCAGCTGGTACATTGTTGTTGTTCGTTAACCTCATGATCCAAACAAAACAGAAGTCAAAACACGTCAGGGTTGAACAAAATTAATGTAATAAAATAAATTTGAGTTTTTGTATGGAAATGTAAATCTTCATAAATATGAAGTTACCACGGTGTTATTTATACTTGATTGCATGGCTTTGTTTCAGGATTATACACATATTACCAAACATCCTGTATATGCAACCGAAATGGTCACCACTCAGCTTATGCCATGACATTGACGTGCAAAGGCGCTGATATTCTGTGGAACCAGTAAGAGAGGGAGGGAGGCGCAGCTCCACACATGAATTTAAAAATGTACACAGTAACAGTTGTATACAATATTAACCATAACATTACACACACAGTATACATAAACATGAGGCTACATAAAAAATAATATTTTAGAGAACAAAGCGAAAAATTGCAGCTTTATGTTTAAATAACGACTTTAAAATAAATTCTCTTAGGTTAGCGAGGAGCGAAGCGACGAGCGGGTCAGGTTGACATAAATACAGCGAAGCGAGCGTGCCGCGGCAGCGGGCGGCGAGTGCCAGAAGCGACTTTAGGGCGTTTCTCACATTAATATACATCACTTTACAATGGAAATTATGTTTAGGGATATAAGCGTTATGAAAAACAACAGTAGGAGTTTAAATATATTGACATTAGTGATATTATCAATTACAATTTTCGGAAACATGAGTGTTATGAACATCGTCTGTAGTACTACAAATTGAACAAATAAAAACTTTAGGAAAAAAAAATTCAGGAAGAGTCATCATTCGGATTACAAATCGGTAGGAATAACAATTTCGGGTAAAAAACTTTAGGTCGGCCAATATGGACCCTGTCGAGATACCTGGTTGGCACCCCGAACGCTGATTTTGCGTGGAAACCAGAAAAAAAAACAAACATGTCGATCTATTTTTGGTTTGTCTCTAGATTTCTTCTGTGTCTTCAGCAACTTATTCTTAAACCTTTCAAACCAGGAGTTTACTTTGGTAAATAGAACTTTGGCTCATTGGCGTTGGTCTCAAACAAAAAGATCCCGGGTCTATCCCCGAGTTCATATAATATGTAATGTTTGTACTACATATAGTATAGTTAAAAATAGCCTTTGTCTAGCTACTTGCGGTTTCTTCTCGTTATTTCGGTTGAGAAATTTCACCGTAGTGATAACTTAGTCATGCCGTAGACTTGTTTATTCATTTTGGCTTTAAAAAATACTTTTAAATTAAGTTTACTTTGAGAAGATGTATTTTTATTTGCGAAAAGGACTCCGTAAACCTTTGTTGGTCTAATATTCTCGTTAAGGTAGACACAATGTTATCTATTTATAGAAATAACGTGCAGAGTTAAAAATAGCAAGAAATCTTTTGTGCGGAAACCGTATCGCAATTGTATTGAAGTAATTATTTACGACACAAGTCAGGCTGAAATGGGCCGTTACATACCGGAGCAGATCAGGTGCGGGGGAAAGAAGGCTGTTAATCACCGAGATTCATGGCGCGGATGCGGTATCGGCCACACCTCGCAACACAACTGATTGTGGAATATGATAATACTCAATTCTCTTGATGTTTTTGCTCTTGGTATTTGCTCTATTATAACTTGATAGATAGATTGGTACAGCACTGTACTAATCTATATTCTTAATGTCTCTCAGCAAACTTCGTGTTCCGGCTGTCGTCGGATTTCTATCAGTTATAGAGTATATAGAGTTGCTACTCTTTTTACCTATTATTAACGATTTATAGTTTTACAGCTCTATGTAGTTCACACGAAAATCAGAAACAAAACAACATAAAAGTACGTTGTTCTGAATTCAGATTATTTTACACGTTAATATTCGGTTGCATTCGGAAATGCGATGATAACCGAGAGACCTTATGAAAATAGACGCACTGTAGTAACATTTTATTTTTTCAAGTGTAACATTAATTTTAGTTTACAATATTTAATTAAGAAAACATTGCTCTATTTTTAAAGTGAACTCTTTCAATATTAAATTTTTAACAATACCTACATGAGTAACATTTATCTAAATTTATAAAAAAAAAAAATTTAAACATTATGTCAGAATTGGTATATTGTTTTTGCATAACTTGATAGCTAAGTAGTTAAAAACAATATCTAGAGTTCGTTGAAAAGCTTTCTCCGGTTGTAATACTTCGATATATAAATAGGTAGTAGTAAAGTACCATTGAAATCTAAATCACTCACAGAAGCTGATTGCTGAAAAAATGAGAAATTTTGGGCATTTTCTTTATAATCTCCTCCCTTTTCTGTTTACTTTTTCTTTTCATTCCTTTCGCTCATTCTTTTCACAAATCAAACTAATTAACCAATAAACAATCAGAAGAACAAAATTGTATTGTATTACAATGTAGTAACGTTTGAACCGGAATGAAATAAAACGCGTACATATTGCTCTCTGTGGTTTGTCATTGTACATCGGTTATTGCGGGATTCGCCCGTGATATAGGATGTTGCCAACTTTTTGGAAGAGATTGCTTTTTTTAACTTTTGTCATTTCTGAAGTGAAAACTCTATAGGCACGTATGACTGTTTTTTTTATATGTTTTTTTCCCGGAATGCACGAGATTGTGGATAACATTTTACAAATTTTTGCTTACACACGTTAGGCGCCTCTGTAGCCCGGGGCCCCGTATCATTGATACGGCTGATACGGCGGTAGCTACGCCCCTGGCTTCATATCACCAGCTCTTTTTATGTCCCTACTTCTGGGGCACGAAGCCTTCCCTATGGATGGATAGGGAGAACTGGCCATAAACCACCACCCGGGACCTTTGCGTATTGGCAGTTGTGCAGCCGGGAACAACGGCTTTACGTGCCTTACGAATGAGCTCGAAATCAAATATTTTGATCACCCATCCGATGACCAGCTTTTACAAAATTAGGTTAACCTTTGTAATCGCAAACCGTTCGCGTTAACTATTGCGCCATCGAGCTCCTCTTACTACATATTATTATTAAAAGTGAAGATTTCAAAGAATTTACTAGACTAGCGCGGAGTTTGTGCCTTCAAAAAGCCGTTTCGCGTAAAGTTACGTTATTAATACATAAGAGCAAACAAAATCATATACCTGTACAGTCGCTGCTTACTTCAATATTTGCCAGATGTGTATGTAAATATTTTTCTGAGCGGCGTTTACTGATGTTGCGACGAGATGGCAATAAAGCCGACAGACGTAATGAGGATGGCTGGTTGTAAACTTTGCCATAGGGACTGGCGGTTGTAAGGTTCCTTAAGTGTAAGAAGATAAGGTTGAAAATTGATTTTTTGGCCTGCATCATGCAATATTGTGGGGTTAGTCCCCAACGCCGCGGGGCTCTTAGTAACGAGCGCTTGGCTGACGGGGCGCCAGCCGGCGAGCCAAACGTTCTAGCGCGCCTCTTTTAAAGATTAGCTCTTGAATTTTAACTTCAATGGTCGCCATCTTTAGAAATAAAACACGGAGCTTTGCCTTCATCTTAGCCCTCCGATACCCTAACTACTAAAGTATAAACTGATATGCTTTCGATAAAGACGTCGTGCTGTTTTTCCATTTATATACTTTTTTAATAATCCAATAAGAGGATTGTATTGTATGGACGCGATTTGAATAAAAGTTGTATCGAAATGATAATGGAACAACAATATTGAACGATGCACAGATGCAGCCACACTATTTACAGCTCCAAAGAACCTCAATATTGCATTCTAGCACATGTAGAATAAACTGATAGCTGCAAACAAGATTTTTATTTATAATTAAGTATTTATTTTATTCCTAGAACTAAATTTATCAGTATTGCAGAAATATATATTAATCATAGGATACAGACACAATTTCTTACAATTCATAAAATTTAAAGCAAACGCTATTGGGACATGTTTTCGTTTTGATTATCCTTATCTCAGTACGGTATTATCCATGTTCTGAAAAAATCGGATTTACGTAATTGGAATATTACAACTTTTACGGATCTACTCGCGTTTATTTTACACATTACTTTTAATTAATGTTTATCCTGACGTTTGACGCGAGGTTATTAAAATTAAAAAAACATCCTAATTTCAATAAAGAAGATGGTTGGAATCTTCCACCAGCCTGGGATCCCATCATACAAAATATTAAACCCTAGCCCCAACACCATACTGCCAGACCAAAAGATGCTGTAAGCTCTTTCTGCGTAAAACGGAACGCCTGATTACATTTAAATGAGAGTATACAAGCTACTAACTTATTATGAGACGACCAACACCTCAGTCTCCCGGTGACCACGGACCCTGCAAATGGTTCAAAACACCAGGATAAACATTAATTAAAAGTAATGTTTTAAATTAACGCGAGTATACATCCGTAAAAGTAGTTTAATTTCAATGTGTAGTGTTCGCGTAAACTTTAGAAAACAATATGAATTTACGTAAATTCAGAGTTTTCTCAAACTTCAATGAGAGCAACATATATATATTTTAATCTTATGGTTACACGGTATTTCCCTAATTTATATCAGTAACACGTTTTACATAAGCAGAAGGGACACAGAACAAATTACATCTTACTACATTCTCAATTAACATAATTGACTTGCATAACATTTATTACAGTGCACTTAATTATGTAGGTACACATTATACACATAACTTTCCTATTTTATAATAATACATACAATATTTTAATAACATAATAAGGACTTTCGTTATTACAATATTTTGTTGTTGACGTATAGCAATAGAATGCTATTGTTTTATTGCATCCTTATTAATAAATTTATCGACAGTGGTAATTTTCACATTATACTCGTACTTTCTTAAATATATTCAAATGGTACTTAACGTTACGATAATGCACTGATCTTGCTCCAACTGTTAATAAAACGGGTTTTCTCTTTGTATTGGCATTTCATTAAAGACTTTTACAATACATAAAGTAGATTAACTGGTAATTTCATTTATAACTAAATAGGCGTACTAGATAAATTATATAGACTATCGTTTAGATAGATTTCAATTAAAAGTTATAGTGCCTGGTTGTGTTTTGTTAAAAATATATTTTATATAACAACCTATAATTACCTATTATGATTAAATGTATTGGAAAAAACACATTGAATTAATTGATAGTTATAAGAATATTACAACAATATGATCAAATAAATGAATGAACATTTTATTAGTTATATTGAAAAAACTTCTGCGGCTTGTTCCACCGTATTGAAACTTGGTAAGTAGATGTATTCTGTGAACCGCATCGCATGTTCACACAAAAATAGAAAAAAAACCAATTAATTTTGGGGGTTCCCCATACCTAGAACTGAAATTCAAATTTTTTTTTTCATCTAACCCATACGTGCAGGGTATCTATGGATAGGTCTTAAAAAAAGATATTGAGGTTTCTAATAGAATAGTTTATGCGAGAGACACTTCCAGAGTGGTAAAATGTGTGCCCCCCCCCCCCCTGTAACTTCTAAAATAAGAGAATGATAAAACTAAAAAAAATATCTAATGTAGTTACATTACCATACAAACTTCCACCGAAAATTGGTTTGAACGAGATCTAGTAAGTAGTTTTTTTAATACGTCATAAAGTACGGAACCCTTCGTGCGCGAGTCCGACTCGCACTTGGTTGTAATACCTATTCATAAAAAAAGTTACATTAGACAACCAGTTATTTTATTAACCCGCCTTCACATACAACTGTCGCAACTAACAGACGAGCAAGACTTAATCCTAAAAGTCTGTTCTTTCATTGCGACGTTCACGTAGAGAACTAAATGTTAGTTATGTGGACTGTTTGAAAGTTATAATTAAAGTGACGCCTTCGTAGTGGAACAATTAATTAGTGCATGCTCCCAACGATAACGAACGAGTGTGCGACTGAAGTGATGCGCTGCTGTAACTTAGATTAGAAAATTTATATAACATTCTCTATCTAAGTTGTAAAGGAGCAGTTGAAAGTTTAAATAACTAATACGATTCACTTAGTAGTTAAGATATGAGATGTTAATTTTAAATACTGTAAAATTACAAATGAATAAAAAAGTTTGTTTATAAATAACTGATCTTTAATATTTGTAAAAATATTATGATCGGATGTTAGTGACGGTAGTTGTTGACATTGAATGGGCGCCTTTGGCTTTCAAAGTAAAAAGTTTTGAATAATTTCGGCGGGCTGGTTAAAACCATGATAGCTCAATTGGAAGAGCACCTGACCCGGTATGTCAGAAGGGTGCAGGTTCAAATCCTGCTCGTGGAAATTTTTTCAACATTTGTGTTTTGTAATTTGTTCGCAACAAAATTTGCGTTAAAAATTATTTGAACATTTTACTGTAAAGTGTAATGAATAAAAAAGTTTGTATTAAGTGATAAGTAGTTGGAACATGTTTGTGTCAAAATAACTAATCAATAAATCAACCTTCAAAGTTCACTTTAAATATACTTTAAACTGTCTTTGTTCAGTCACATATCGCGGAGATGTTTAAGTTTAAGCTTATAATGTAAGTAGCAAAACTTCTGAAAATGATCAACTTGAACCAGAGTGTGCTACTGTACAAAGAATTTATGTGTAAGTTACATTAGAATATTAGATGAGGTTTATTAAATGTTTTCCAAAACTGCTATTCAAAATACTGAAATCAGCAAATCGTAGACGGTCACATAATTACAGCTATCACACTAAAGTGAATAGAAATAATTACACCTTAGCATTAAAAACAGAAGTTTATTTCACTCTCATCTAAATAGACGAGGTATTTATCTATACCTCGTCTATTTAGATGAGAGGTTTTATAAGTAGTTACGAAACTTTATTTATTTATTTATTTATTTATTTAAATCTGAATTGCCCATTACACTTACAGTTACACCAAAGCGTGCAGTAGGCCAATTACATTTTGCGTAGACAGATAACTACTTAATTTCTAAAAAACGTATAACACTATTTATAAATAAATTAATAGATACACAAAAAATATCAACATCTGGTTGTTGAGCGATCAGAGCGTTGAATAGACCCAAAGCTTGGGCAGTGGGTGCATATTTTGCCGTTCGCGTGCGAACCAACGGGACCGCCAATAGACGCCGCGTGCGCAGCCGCGCCAACTTATTCGGCACGAAAAAAGAACACTTTGACAAGGCTTCAGGATTATCTATCTTATTATTGAAGAGTTGGAAATAATGTAAAAGAAGAGCACATTTTCGCCTGAGCTCCAAAGTGTTAATACCCACCATGCCGGCTATGAAAAGGGACGGATATAGATATGGGTAATATCCATACATCTTTTTGTAAATGTAACGCGCAAACTTTTTTTGTACTTTTTCCACCATAAGCTTATATTTGGCTTCATGGGGATCCCAAATTACCGAATTATATTCCAATTTGCTTCTTACATATGCGTAATAAAGAGTTAGAATGGTGGCTCTGTCGTGAAACCGAGCAGTTTGTCGCATCACGAAACCTAAGGATTTATAAGCCTTGCCACACGTTTGAGCAATATGGACATTGAATGTCAATTCCGGATCTAGGGTCAAGCCTAGGTCTTTAATAAGTGGGACGCGCTCAAGTTGTTCCCCGATAATATTGTAAGGGTAGGTAATAGGTGAGCGAGATCGAGAAAAAGTAATGCTTTTACATTTGGATGTGTTGAACTCAAGCTGGTTACGTTCACTCCACACCACCACATCATCAATGTCCCTTTGAATAGCCTCACAGTCACTGGCACTTTTGACACCTAGGAACAGTTTCATATCGTCAGCGAACATGAGACACTTAGCCGTCCTGACGACATTGGGCAGGTCATTGATCATTATGAGAAACTGGGTGGGTCCAAGTGTGCTACCCTGACTCACCCCAGAGCGAGTAACATAACAGTCCGATCTATAGCCTAAGAGCTGAACATATTGCGTACGGTTACGAAAATAGCTACAGAACAATCTTAATAGTTTAGGTGTAAAGCCGAATGTTGAGAATTTATTTAACAATATATCATTGTGAACGCGATCAAATGCCTTTTTTAAATCAAAATAGGTAACGTCTACCTGCTTATGTAAGTCCATTTGTGTAACGGCATAGTCTGTGAAGTTAACGTGGTTAGTAACTGTAGACCTACCAGCCCTGAAGCCGTGCTGGGCGTCTGATAAGCGTGTTCTTATCTGCCGGGTGATGTGGCGATTGAGTATAGACTCAAAGACCTTACCGAAAGCCGACAGAACAGCTATTGGTCTAAAGTTTTCAATCTTCGGTGATTTACTGCCTTTTGGAACCGGAGTAACTCTTGAGACTTTCCATTTTGACGGATAAGTATCAGTGCTTATAGCTAGATTGAAGATGTGCAAAAGGGAGAGCTTTAAAATTTCAAAACAGTCCTTCAGAATAAAAGATGGTATGCCGTCGGGACCAACAGCCGAATGAGCTTTCAGGCTGCGAACTGCCAATTGGACATCCTTTAAGCTAATGCTATCTACGGCTACACGAGCGGAGCATAAGAAATTGGCCGCCTCCTTCTCGGCATTCTCAGCTGACAAGACTGGATCATCAGTCAGAAATACGGATTCGAAATAATTTGCAAATGCGTTCGCTGCGTCGCGACCGGTTACCTGCTTTCCGTCATATTCAAAAACATCACAGGACTGTCGCAAGGACTGCTGCTCCTTTACGAACTTCCAAAACTTACGAGGATTCCGTCTTATATCCGATTCTGTCTGTCTAATATACTCACTATAAGCTTCATCGATAAGTTTTTTGACCCTTTCTCTATAGAATCTAAACATTTCTTTGTTAAAGTCTTTCTGATACTGTTTAAACTTTTTCAAATGAAAATACTTAATTTTAATGGTATTAATTAATTCGGATGTAAACCAAACTGGATATTGATAACGTGAATTAGGGCAAATATGGCGTTTTACGGGCACACAGCTGTCAAAACATGAATCTAATAAATTATACAGCACATCAACAGCTATATTTACGTCAGTACACGAAAAAATCTCATCCCATTCCACAGACGCCATGGTATCGTATAACAAATAATAGTTAGCCTTACGAAAGTTCCACTCTCGCTCTCCAACCTGTTGGAGCGGGTGCGCCCTCGCCGCCCGAACCGGCGTCCGCACTGGGCGCACACTTCGTATGGTTACCGCAAATGGCGGGTGGTAGTCGTCAGCCGAAACCAAAGGTTCAGCATCACCACTTACTTTAATCGACTTCTCGCTCAGATCGCTTAGCACCAGATCCAACATTCCATCAAACTTGTTACGTATTATATTATACTGTTTTAATTTACAGAAACTTAACAAACACTCAAATTGTAGATTCACATTTTGACTACAGGAGTTTAAATTAAAATCTCCAATAAATAATACATTAAGTTTCGAATATTTAGTTACTACATTTTCTAAAAGTGTAAAAGTTCTCACGTATTTGTCGTCACCTGAATTCGGTGGAATATAGACTACACAACAAATTATTTTTATAAACTTAAGTGTAATTATACCTATAACAACTTCAATATCGTCCGCATAACCATCAATGTCAAGTATCTGTTGCACAGGGTAGATGTCACGCACGGCTAACAATACGCCTCCCCAGCCAGCGTCGCCTGCACGGTCTCGCCGTAGCACGGTGTAACCCGGTGGAAAAAATTCCGCATCGCTGACACTGCTGATTAGGAATGTTTCAGTCATGGCAAATATGTCAGATGTTTCCCTTAATATACCTTTTTTGCAGATGTCCAACTTAGATCGTAGGCCTCTCACGTTCTGATAGAATAAAGTATATGATTTATATTGACTACTTTTGGCTCGTTTGTTGCTGTGGCTTGCGAAATCCACTACGCCACGGTTTTATGTGAACATCTTCCGGCCAGTGTTCAGGCGCTAAGTACTTTTCTAGATGTTTCGCGGGAACAGTCAATTTAAAAGAAGCGTAATCGCCTCGTGACTTCAGGGTTTCAGCTTCACAGTTATCATCTGGACAGATATTATGCAAATGGGTTATTACTTGTTCCGATGTTGTTCCAATTTGGACGAAATACAAATGCAGGTAAGATTTGCGTTCAGCGGCCGACAAAGCACAAGCATTCGAATCAGCTACAGCAGTACCACGCGTCACCTTTACAGGGACGCGATGATGCTTTCGAGGCTTTACTCCGACCCATTCCGAAGTATTGTCGGTTGCTTCATCAGAGTGTGTACTTGTCGTAGCAGCGGTGACGGCGGCATCTGCGAACTCTAGTTGCGATGTACTTGTCGTCTGTGACGTACTCGGGACATTGAGGCTTGTAGACGCTGTTTTAGGTTCGTGAGTCTCCGTATGAACCGAAGAGAAAGCAGGCGATATATTACGCCTTCTAGCCCTACGTGCACTAGTGGAGATCGTCGGTGTTGCCTGGACATGGGTATTGCGCACAGGCCGCTGCGTTTCCTGGGGTGGAGCCGCCTTACGAAGTGATGGGAGCGTCTTACTACCACCGTCTCCTGCGTTGATATTGCACGGCTTCTCCAATGCACTTAAATCAGCACCATCACCAATCAATTTGTTTATAATATTATTCTGATCCAAGACCACTTTCTCCAGGGTGATGATTTTATTCCGGAGATCTGACACCATTTTAGTAAGGTCGCGGATAGCAGATTCAACAAATTTCGACGACATTTCTCAACTTTAGAGAATCTCTACTAATATTGATTATTTTTCTAAATGACAACACCAAGATAGTGTCAAAATCAAATATGTAACTGTCAATTGAATCTGACAATTGTGAAGTTGGTATTTTGAGGGTATTTTCAACACAAAATTTGACAGCTTCCAATGTTTGAGATATGTGGGTAGAAAAATCTGACTTATCTGTTTAGATTTACTGTAATATTAGACGAATATTTCCTGGGATAACGTTGATGCAGCTTTGCACTGATTGGCACAACACAATGCAAACACTTCAACAATGATTAGTTACGAATATTAGCAAATTTTGGAAAAGACTACAAGAAGACAGTACACAGTGGCAGTGTTGCCAGTCCCAGTTTAATACTTCAAGTTCATTTTTAGTAACAAATGGCTTTCAGTAGTTACTTCAGCCAACAGTTATGCCTACTACGTTTTCTTTATCTCGATAGAACGCAGCATTCCATGACGGGTGGTACAATTATGCATGACTAAAATATTCGGAGTGTGAGTTTGTATACCTCAATAATAACTTTTTTACGCTTCTTCAATTTTTCACAAACAAGTGAATTAGCCAATGTTTCGCCGCGTTGTGCAAAATGTTCCATGTATTCGGCGGTTTGCATAATACGTGGAATGCCGGCTAGCCTGGCTGACATACGTGCTGACGCGCTTTTGCATAGAGGCAAGACCGTGCGCCATTTGCGGGAGCTAAAAAAAACATCGCTTACTGCAATTTAATCGACGAGTTCATAAATACGGCAATCATGACTATTACAAATTGCTTCTGAAAGTGAGCTTAAAATAAAACTCTGTTACGCTTCAACTTCCCATTAACGAATGCACTAACCAAGTTATCACCACAATGAGCAATATGTCCCATGGATGTGGGTTGCATAATACGCGGAATACCGGCTAGCGGCTGGCCTGACTGACATAAGTAAGTGCTAAGGCGCTTTTGCATAGCGACGACCCGGCCACTTGAGGGAGCTATGAAAAAACATCGCTTAGAGCGTTTAAACGATGATATTTTATAGACGGCAATCATGACTATTAAAAAATGTACCTGATGGTGAGCTTAGGTACAAAACAAAAACCCCTTTTACGCTACTTCAACTTGCTACTAACGAGTGAACAAGCCAAGGTATTACCGCGATGAGCTATGCTCATTTGTCCCGTGGATGCGATGCTTATTATGTGGAATGCTGGCTGGCCTGACTGACATACGTGCTGACGCGCTTTTGCATGGGGACGACCCGCGCTTCAAGAAGCGAATAAAAAACGTCGCTTACAAGCGATTAAACGATGATATTATAGACGGCAATCATGACTACTATAAATTGCTCCTGAGAGTAAACCTAGGTACAAAACGAAAACCCTTTTACGCTACTTCCACTTGCTACTAGCAAGTGAATTAGCCAAGGTATTACCGCGATGTTTAAAATGTTCCATGGTTTTGATGGGTTGTATAATTCGCGGAATGCCTGCTGGCCTAACTGACATACGTGACTGACGCGCTTTTGCATAGTGACAATCGTGCGCCATTTGCGGGAGCTATTAAAAAACATTAATGAAACGCTGTAAGCGCTAGGATGCTTTTTGAAATTTATAGTGTTTTTTTATATTATATATGGTCAGCACATAGAATTTAGAATTTTCGCTAAATGAGATATCAGAGACCAATTAAATCACGCAGGTAAGGAATAAGATGGGAATCTCTGAATTTTCATCAAGATCACGGTATATGGGTGTTAAGGGACAAAAAATCGTGAGCGATTTTACATTTTTACAACGCAGAAAATTATAATTTTGTAATTTTATATATTGGGTCCTTACCTATGACATTGGCGTTTTTTTCTCACTCATTAATAAGTGTATTACTTCTAAAACTCATTACCGGTTGTTAGTATTATCATACACATTTAATTAAGACTATATTAGTTAGGCTTTAGTAATTACAATGATTTTTGATTTTGTGTCTTCATTGTCCAAATTAGTTTTTAAATTTGACTTCTTTTTTTGTTAGCGGAATTGACCTTTTGTTTCATTGTAGCTTTGAAGGTACTTGTTTTTTTTCTTTTTAGGGTCTGTTATATTTAGCTAGTGAAACAAACACACTGTCCTACATTTTTCATAGAATTAACCTAAGTAGATGCTAAGAAAATTGAAAAAACGTTATTATGAAAAATAGAATTTTATAAAAAATCTTCATACAAAACACCAATTTCATAGGTAAGGACCCAATATTATTCAATTCTAGTAAACGTTTCAACAGCTAATAGTCGTACACTACATACTCCTACAGTATACTCGTACCAGAAAGCCCATGCCATAAGAAAAGCCACAAATTAAAATTTAATATTTAAAATTGTCATCACAGAAATAAAATCCAGTTAGGGTTGTCGCGATACTGCACCAACACTCATTTTTGCAAATGGAACTGTGTCCCGGAGTCAAGGACGCCTTTTTAAAATGCTTATTTCTTTCCACAGAGCTAAGTACAATTTTCCGAGCTTTCGACCTCGGCATTTCACACGAATAAACATTTTGCTGAAGACAAATAAACGTTTCCATTCTTGTTATTATTTCCCATTTGCCTTTATTATCGTTTTTGTACAATCCTAGGTTTCTGCATGTTTATTGTTCATTTCGGAATTTTCCCTCTCTAGGTATTCTATAGTTACTATTTTTCTTATTATAAAGTTTGGTTTGTTTTATTTTATTCTGTTAAGGCGGATCATCCTTTACCTTTCCATTATTCACCACCTCCTTCATCTTACTTACGTTACATGGAAATACGCTTCACTTGGAATATTCAACTACAGTCGGCTACTTTGTTGTATCTTGCTGTCGGAACCCAAAAATCTGCTATGATGATGGTAGCTAGTCAGGTGGACTTCGAACAATCTCCCAACACCAACAACATATAGTCCACAGCATTCGCTAACTTCCTGGCATATGCCGTAGCCCAGTAGGTCGCAAATAGGTAGAAGTCTTGGCCCACCAAGTGTAATTGTCAAAATTAGAAAAAAATGTTTATAGGTATTTTTTTTAAATTTTCATTGCCGTGTCGGAGTATGTTTTCGTTCTTTTTTAAAAACAGTTAGTGACGGGTAAACAAATTGAAGTGTTCTCCGCGACGAAATTATATACGCGACATTGAAAAAGTTCTTGTGCGGTGACCGCGTCCGCTAACGCTTTCACGACCTTTTTTGGCGTTCTGTAGGTCGCCATCGATAAAAGTCTTGGCCCACCAAGGTAATTCATTATCATTATTACTTTAAATTAAATATAAATTTATAGTTTGGTGAAAAACTGATTTTCATCGCATTACTACCGGATTGGAGCTTTATATAAACTTATTTTAGTTTTCTTTCTAATATCAGCTCGTAGCACAGCGGGGTGGGCAAAGAAATTGAAGTGTTCTCCGCGACGAAATTATATACGCGACATTGAAAAAGCTCTTGTGCGGTGACCGCGTCCATTTTGTGCGAAATGTCAAAGTAGGGGGAACAAGAGGCGCGTGATTGTGTTGACGCAGTGAGCGCGCCGGTGGCGCCGCCTTCGCGGCGAACGAGTGTAATCTGCAGCTTTGAAATAGAAGTTAGGAAGGCTAGCAGTTTTATTTATGATGAAAACGAAGAATCATTCTTTGTAATTTGTCTGGACCTGACAATACATTTGATGTACGTTTTTACTAGGTGACATTGAAAAAGCTCTTTTGCAGTGACCGTGTCCGTTTTCTACGATATGTCAAAGTGCGCCGATGGCACCGCCCTAGCGTTAAATATAATTATGTTATCTGTGGTTTCAAAGCAGAAGTTAGACGGGCCAGAAGCTATTTTTATGATGGAAACCGAGAAAGATATTCGTTCTTCTTTGTAATTTGTTTTCTTACTGTCATTATCACTATCATCATCATTTCAGCCAAAAGACGTACACTGCTGGACAAACCCTCTCCCAAAGATCTATCTTTCTAGTTACTGTATTTTGTTTAATTTGATCTATTACCGCTTGTATATACCTTTAAACGAGCAATCTTGTATATATCTATACTAATATTATAAAGAGGAAACCTTTGTATTTTTGTATGCATGTATGTATGTATGTATGTTTGCAACGAATAAACTCAAAACTACTGAACCGCTTTAAAAAATTCTTTCACCATTAGAATGCTACATTAGCGCTGAGTAACATACCTAGGCTATATTAAAAAATAAATAAATAGAATACTAAAAAGGACAATTTATTTTTCCAATACAAAATGATTTGGTTGTTTTGTTGTCCTGGAAACCATTGATATATATTTAACTTAATGATGGAAATTGTCAAAGCGGTACGAAGTCCGCCGGGTCAGCTAGAGTATGTATAAAATCTGAATCTCAGAAAGGGCGGTAGCGGTTGAACCCACGACCAAGTGACTAAGCTTGGCACAAATTGATTGGAGAAGCTTAACAAAGGACATGTATGTCCCAATTATGTTTTTCGCTGGACAATCATGAAACTTCAATGACAAGATACATTTTTTGACACTAAGTCGCTATTTATTGTAAGAAGGAACGATTTGTTCGGTTTCTTCCTTCGATCAATAGTAAAAGTGTTATTATTGTTTTATCACTATATATTCTAATAACTATAATTGATCGAAGGACGGAACTGAACAAATAACCATTAAAAAAAAATATAGCTTTCTTTGTAGGTATCGAAATCGCTAATCAGAAAAAAGCTTTTTGTTTACTAGACTCCTATAAAAATATAAACACTGCTGGACAGAAACCATATTCCATGTTAAGCCACATCTTGCTTATAATCAGGCAAATTGGTGACTACATGCAGAATTTACCTATTTTGATTGTTTAGAAAATCTTATACTGGTTACATGTTCAAATTGTCTGGTTGTGTAATTTCATATGAATGTAAGAAACAGTTGACAATTTATAGCTTTATCAAGTACGGAGGCTGAATATACGGCCATTTGTGAAGCGAAAATATTTTATATTTATTGAAAAACAATTGCGAAAAGATCACGGCAACATCACTGTACGAGTAGTACGACATAGCAATATTTGGAGGAAACTAATTTATAAATGGATCGATTTATGAAATAATCGGTAAAAATACCTATCATAATAATCCCTACAATGGAATAAGTTGGATCTATCAAAGATATAAGATGTTTTACCAGAAAAAGTATTCTGTGTAACAAATTGAATATTCTTCTGCTTTTGTAAATCCGAAATTCGATTAGCCTTTTTGGTATAAATATAAGTGGTAGGGGCTATGTTCTACCAAACTTGATAATTAAGTGTTCTTACATTTGTAAGTAACAATCTTCCCAACAATTTGTAATAGGATACTTCATTTCAACCGAAACCTTATTAAAACTGCAGACTTTATTTGATAATCAACTTAAACGTAACAGCCAATCCAAAACTGAACAGCACAGCTAACAGGTAAGTAGGTGCTTTTACTATTTATTACACTGCACTGGCCGCATTAAAATCATGAAATAGGGACCTCATTAACACCGCAAATATGAAGTCCGTTCGTGTAAGCTACTGTAATAATTAAAGGTAACTTATTGCTCAGCATACGCGTTGGGGATATTAGACCTGGTACTCCGTGCTGGTTTCTAAAGGTAGTAGGCGAACAGAACGTGAAACGGCAATTCTTCTATGGACGAGAATTCAGGGTGAAGTAAATTACCTGTAGATTTATTCTTTGAAATTGAGTTTTCCTGTGCGCAAAAAAACCCCACCCGGTCCTCAAATTCCCGCTACACATTTACATGATACACTAAACATATACACTCGCATAAACCCAAGACACAGTAGTTGTAGAACCAGGGTACGACGACCCGGTTCACACGCGTTCTATACCAGGTACAGACATGTACCTGAGCGCTTCTCTCCACCTCCACGATCCGTTCAACCCAAGCCGAGTTCCTAGTTTTTAGGAGGCGCTTTTAGAGGCGCCCTAGGCTTGTTCCACTCTCGATCCAATCCGGACCCCTCGGAGATTCTAGTAGTAGTAATGCCATTCCCTCTTGAAAACCTCGGACGGTGTTTCGATCACACGGCTGGGAGCGAGAAAGTTGTAGGGTTCTTCAACCCTTTAATTTTCTCGCGGCCTCCAAAAAAGTACGAGTGACGCTAAAAATGCAGTTTGCGGTAAACAGCAAACTCACTGCAGAAATAAACACAAAAATAATCCTTCGGCTGTCCGTCGTCGTCTCACCGTGTTTCTGCCGTGCTCTGTGTGACAGAGTCTTAAAGGCGTCTTAGACGTATTTACTGACTTACTTGCAGCGTGCATAAGAACGGTAAACTTTGTCCGCAGAGAGCAATATTGCGACGTCCGCGTTATACTCCGCCCGGGCCGAAGGGAATTTGAATGCTTTTTATGGCCTTAGTGGGTATGTGAATAGTTGGCATACATTGTACAAGTTGTACTTAGTGAAAATGAGGAGATAAACATTAGAGAAATGCTTATATAGATAATTTGGGTACCAAAGTATAGTAAAAAAGATTTTATTTCAGTAAGTTTAGTTTAAAAAAAATTGTAAAAATATTATAAGTAAGTGGAAGTACGTATAGTGCATAAATTTTTTATTTTCGTGCGATTGTCGATCGTCTCTCGCCATTGTAGAGCGTTTGTTTATTAATACTTATACTTAAACTAATACTTACTTTTAACAATTAAAATTATTATTGACACTTAAATTCTACGTCTACCATTTTAAATGCATCATAAATCAAAACTTTCAATTAGATCTCTTTCGACACTCATCGGCCTAACTAGGCTTGTTCTCGAATGCACCAATCTTCTTTTTCTTTCTTTTATCAATTATATACTTATGTACTTACTGATTAACAATTAAAATTATTATTGTCACTTAAATTGTACGTCTAGCCTTTTAAATGCACACATTGGCCTAAAACTGGCTTATTCTCTATTGCGCCAATCTTCTTATTCTTTCTTTTATCAATTTAATACTTATTACATTTTTACATGCACCATGTAATAATACCATGGGCGTTAATAAGTTACGCCTGTAGTGCATCACCGCATCTCCACTGGATTTTAATTAAGTTATTTTGTCCGTTTCGAGAGCACGAACACGTGTGCGCGCGGACGGGTGGTCCGCGGCCCACTCAGGAACAATCCTAGTGAGACCGTCATCCCCGGGGATAAGCGGCTCATTATTCACTAAAAGCCCACGGCGTGCCCGCTCGGGTAATTGGAGGCTTTGTTCCTTTGCGCTCGGCTTTGACGCCTCCAACTACGAGACGCAGCCCCGCCAGATTATTATTATTCGCAAAATCAACCGTGCGCTCGCGGCCTTATATTAATCTGACATTTGAAGTATGAATTGTTTGAACGGGGATAAGCGTCGCGTCGTTTTTTGCCTCCTTCCCGCTTAGGCTGCGTTTGCACCACCGCCTTTTTTAAAGAGATTGTTTGCTTTTGGCTGTCAAAGGCCTTTACAGCGTCACCGGACATTTTGTGTTCGGCAAGAAACTTGTAAGGTTCCTCAAGCTGTGCGAGCAAATCTACTTCACAGCGTTCCTAGAGGGATGGCATCACGCAAGCCTGTCGAGGCTATCAGATCGGATCGAGAGCCGAACAACCCGAAGAGGCCATTAAAGCCTAGTAGCTCGTATCGGGTCGACCGGGTCGTGACCACCAGAGCAGTGAGAGGTAGCTGAGTAATGCACAAGGAAAACTATTCACCAAAAGTATTACTTACCCCATTTTCAAACTGCCAGCAAAAGGAAGTAATCCCATTGGTGGACTTTTTGCTTGCGCACGCACCACTTTGCTCTGGTGGAAAAGCAGCCTTAATGCGTCTGTGCGATCGCTGGTTTTATCGGTCGCAAAAACGAAACGTTTACTGGCGTGTCACTTTAAGGATCTATTGCTTGCGACGGTGTCAAACGGGCCGCCTCTTTGTTTAACTGGTTTGAGAGTCTCTTTTGTTATTATTATTGCCAGAAGTTATTTCATGTCGGATCAATGGATGATTTTTATAAATTTTGACTATTTTTTTATGATTAAATAGTTTCTTTTTATTTAGTTAAAACCATCAATGCACAGCAGTTTACCTTTCTTGAGACCTAGACCTAGACCAAAGTTGCTTAATTTGCACCTAAACGCACGGAATTACTATCGGTAGTAATTCCGTCGTCGTGGCGCATGCAACTGTGCCGAAATAACCTATCTTAATGTGAGTATCCGATATACATGGCAAAAATCCCGTTAATAATTAATCTAATGCAAGTGACCATGTTTTAATTGTTTAAGACAATGTTTTTTTAATTTTAATTGCGAATAAAGTCACACAATCTCGTCTTTCTTACTGCTTGAACGGTAAGGCTTGTCAGTTTTTGTTATTGCGATTCAGTTTAAAAAAAAAACCCGCCTGCGTAAAAAATAATAAGTAACTAAATAGAAAATCAACTAAAAAAGGCCGGAAAAAGATAAAAATTATAACACACAGTCGGAGGCACGCACACAGTGAGAATGATTTGACTTACCATTAAATTGTATGCCTCCGGGTTTTTTGTTTTTTTCTAAATTTTTATTTTATTTATGTCTTTTTAGTTAGACAAATTTCATGAAATTCATTTTAAAATCCTTGTGTTGAGCTCTCTAATTTGATACCCATAATGCAGTATTCGTAAAAAAAAAAATTGTTATTCACCAACTCCAATAACGTCGCACAGCCGCCATGTTTATTTTTTTTAACGTCACCTATCTAAGAACACTTGGGCAGCTAAGACGAACCTAACGATACTTCAATTATGTAAATCCGTTCAGCGGTTCTGGAGATATGAGGTAATAAAGAATATTACTACATACAAGATAGGCGCGAAAAATAATACCCTTCCTTTGCAATCGGGTAAATAAAGGTTTCTAAGAGAAGTCAGTAAGTGCATTCTTGTGTTGTTCACTTTATTGTCTTCTAATAATTGTTTATGCTCTCGGCGTTGTATCATGGGACGACAATAAACTATATACATAAAGCCACATTAACGATTCCAATGAATGATCGGTCCGTCAGCAAGGCAAGTGGCTCACCATTCACCAACTTTTATTGTGAAAACCTATTTTACGGAGAAATGTGAATTAAAAGAAAATTCGTGTTTTACTGCGTCGTATTTTCGGTGTTTTGGCAATTCCCGCTTTAAGTGTTTGCAATTAAAATGTTTCATGTTTTAATATAGGAATTTCGAAAGGGAAACGCTGTTAATGAAACAATGGTTGCTGCAATTATATATTTTTTGATTAGTTATTATAATAATAATGCGTTTGGCATGATAAACAATAATTAAAAAACATAGTGAAACTCTGTTAATAGTTAGGAACTGAAATGATCACGATAGTAGATAGTTAAATTAACTAAACTAGTTATATTGAGTATTGAACCAATCTATTTTCTATTTTAAATTATATGCCGTTTGTTAACACTTGGTAAAGCGCATATACAATACATCCAAATCAGTGTATGAATCAATCTATTGTACAGGTTAAAACTTAAAACGGGCATGAAATTATTTTAATGTCTGAAGGTAGGATGCGTTGTCTATTTTTGAACATTTGCGAAAACTTCGAGCGCGATATACATCATCACGCTCTTCAGCAACAAATGTGTCCCGCGCATCAGTTCACCATTGGCTCTCGTCTGTAACGCTACTAAGAAGAAGAAGAATAAACATTTATTATAACACAGACAAGAGACACTAGAAAGAAAAGAGGGGTTGCTGCTCGCGACTTGGAGAAAAAAACACTTTGTGAGCATAAGTAAACAGAGAAACTTTCCCCTAGACCGCACCACTAAGCCACTGCGACTACGAATCCTAACGTAGGCACTTGCCTGGTGGAAGTATTCTGCCCAGTATTCGAATCTAATATATAATTTTGTAGCCAATTTTTTTATACTTCTGATTCGGTTTGATCTAGATAAATTACAGGACGTTGAAGTTGTTCATCAGGTTGTTCATTAGGCGGGTCTGCTAAAAAGCCAGTGGGCATGCTCATTTTTCGACTTAAAACTATTAAAAATTAGGGGTGAGGTAAAACCGAGGAGGGCCTAGGAACCGGCTTTCCAGAATACCTAGTAATAGAACCTCTTCCAGATACTTTTCTTACCAGGGACAACCATACCCGTAGTTCAACCTTAACTATCTGGATGAAGCAGCAAGGGAACGCAGTTCAGTGGAAGCGATTTGTAGTCCATTTCTCTTGCATACCAAGTAACACCTATATAGTTCTCGATTCAAACCCTTCCTACCATGGGACAGCCGTGGCGTAATTTAACCTTATCTATCTGGGTGAAGGCAACGAAGTCGAGCGGACGCTTTTTGTAGTCCAGTTCTCTTGAATACCAAGCAACACCTAACCTTGTAGTTCTCGATGCAAACCCTCCCTACCATGGGACCGCCGCGCCATAGCGTAGTTTTACCCTAACTATCTAGGTGAAGGCAACGCAGTCGAGCGGACGCAATTTGTAGTCCATTTGTCTCGCATACCGAGCAACACTTCTGTCGACTGAAGCTAAAGTATTCTATGGACATGCCGTTCGAAATATTCGTAGAAGCAGCTGAAATATGTACGAAAGACGAAGGTGTATTAAATGCGAGCCTCTTGATATCGAATTTTATTTCACATATCGAGACAATATCTAGAATTAGGTACAAAAATTTACGAGAATTAGGTAATTTTAATAAATTTATTTTGAATTAAATTAACAAATTAAATAGTTACTAGATTACAGATTAATAAAATAGAGAATATTATTTTTTCTTTCTCTTCTCTCTTTTTTCCTTAATTTATTCTTTTATTTAAAAATAAAAAGAATAAATTAAATAAAAAATATTAAATAAACATAATGTTAAATACATACCTATAATAATTTTTTTATTTATTTTTTATTATTAGCCCTCACTATCCCACTGCTGGGCAAAGGCCTCCCTCCATTTCTTCCACCCATTGCGGTCCTTAGCTATTTGATTTAAATTTTGGTTAAATTCATCCAGTTCGTCCCGCCATCTCCTTCTCGGTCTACCGCGGCGCCTCCGTGTTGTGTTTGGCTTCCAAATGTTGCCAACTTGGCCCATGACACTTCTGGCATGCGGCAGGCGTAACCAGCCCAATCCCACTACAGCTGAGCTGCTGTCAGAGCTACTGCAGAGGCTGCTAAAGAAGAGGGCCCGCGTGGTGGTTTATGGCCCGTTCTCCCTATCCATCCATAGGGAAGGCTCGTGCCCCAGCATTGGGGACATAAAATGAGCTGATGATGATGATGATGATGATGATCGCTAATAAACTGTAAGATCAGAGGTGAAACTATGAAACATACTAGAATAGTGTGTATTTTAGGTATAAACTTAGCAAAAATAATAATAACGATAAATATACCATAATAATATTGAATGCACTAGTTGTTCACTTATTTGCCGCGCAAAAGGTAGTTTGGCGCTATACTAAAGCTAGTATATATTGGAAGAGATTGAAACAAAGATAGATAGAGAGACCCATCCCCTCCAATATCTTTTTCGCGCACAAGAAGACCGCGATATGGAACGCCGCACGCCAACTAGCGCTGCGGCTGCAATCGCGAATTAGTACAATGACAACGTTTTGAAAAGATGGCCGCCCGCGCTTCGCTCCTCGAATCTCCATTTTTGGTCGTCTGATAGCTATTACCGCATTACGAGTGTTAAAACTTGTGAGAAACCATGCGCTGGTGGTCTCGCCAGGTCCGTGTTCCAGCCAAGTTCATCCACCGGCCACCGGTTCAGACTGCTCGCCCGCCTGCCGGACACGTGGTGCCTACTGCCGCTTGCTGATTAAGGTTTCCTCTTTTTTTCTCCATCGAACTGTTTACCCATTGCCCTCGTCGCCATCCCTTGCAATAAAAATACAGTCCACTTAAAATTATAGAATCGCCCGCGCCACCATTTTGTAGTCCTTCTCGCCATACCATTTGTGGTTCCTTCGAGCCCAAACAAATATAAATAAACAAACCTACATAAACTTAAAAGTAGCCTCAGGTAGGAGAGAAGCGGATATGGCAGTTTTGTAGCAGGACAGGGTCAAATGGAAAGGTAGAAGTTTTTCACGAGCTCAATAAATGTGTGAATAGATTTCGCACGCCTGATCTCTACTGGAAGTGAATTCCAGAAACGAACAGCTTGGACGGTAAAAGAATAATCATAAAAGGTGGTGCTGTGTGGGGGGGGATTTAAGGTTTAAGTTTTCTGATGACCGTAATAAGCGCGAACCTGAACAATTAAGAAAATTGAAACGTTCCTTAGATAAGAAGGATAGGTGGGTTCAAACAATATGTTATAAATAAGGGAGAGTATTCCGGCGAAGACGAACTTTTGGATGTTGGTTAAGGACCAAGTTTGTGCGCCATATTATGTCAGGATGGGAAGGATACACATGTCCATCATATTTCGCTTGTGTGACATGGGGAGGTGCCCTTTCATCAGCTCTTTGATAAACCAATAGCTCCTCCAGGCATTTTCAGTCCGCCTTTCAATTTCATTAAAATAATATTAAATAAAAATAATTAATAATTTAAATTAAAATATAATTAGAATATTTTTATATGTTAGATTAAAGCTAAAACTAAATTAAAATAAAATGCAATAGGCCCAGACAGATCTTCATTTGAATAAAATAAAAAAAATAAAATTTTAATAGTACGACTCCATAATAAAGTTGCTAAAGCAAAATAAAATTGCGAATGCCACCATATGACAAAGGTTTACACTATGTTATTAATACATCAGCGAATAGCGTATATAAAATAAGTGCATTTTTGTACATTCACTACGGGCGCCCGGAGTGCGGACGATTCATTGGAGCGGGCGCAATTTGTCGGCCATTTCTCTCCCGCATGCAGTACGATACGACACGACACTTTTGTCAACTGCAACGAGAGTGCTTAGTCTGTAGACACTCCCGTTTTGTATAGTAAATAATATTTAAAATGAGTGGGTGTCTTGGTTTATTTGTTCTCCCTTTCACGTCACGTCAGGTCTGCTTTTTTTGCTCGTTTTTGATATTTTTCAAATGCGCTCTTTTTATTATATTTAAGTTAGAGAAACTGCCATTTTTAAAAGCTTTACATTCTGTTATTCATACATCAGCGAAAAGCGTATATACAATATATACAATACAATTGTATTCTAGGGTAACCTACTAAATTACAAGAAAAAAATTTTTTGGGGACTATTATATATGAATATAATAGATATATTATCATTATGAATGCAAAAATCAAAATAATAAAACCTACATACTAAATATTATTATAAAAGCGAGAATGTCTTAGTTTATTTGTCCTTCTTTCACATCAATATATTAATAAAGACCAGCGTCGTTGTTAACAACTGGACATAATGCTGAGCGGAAACCAATTTGGTACTTATATGCAAAAGTGATGTTCCTGTGTTTTGAATTTTTATATGTGATTGTACCAAATAACGATTGTTCTATTCCTATTTCTATTTGCTTAATTGTAAAGTTACCAGCACTCGAAGCAAGCAAAACAATTCAATGAACAAATGGACTACCATCAATAAACTTCGCGTACGCTGCCGGACAAGCAGTTACAAGCAACGAGTGTGTTTACAGTTTCGCTTAAAAATTCATTGTCGTTGAATTTTTCTGGCAAAAGTCAAACGGCCACTTTGTACCGTGGCCAGCTGCGCATAAAATAACCATTGATGGCACCGAGCATTGTATTCAAACGTAGCACGACGCAATTTGTTGAGCATTTCTCTTGTGTGCCGCCGGTAACAAAGCTGCGATTCGAGCTGACGCGATACTATCGATAACTGTTCCGAATTAGTGCCTTTGTTCTTGCTGTCCCCCGAGAAAGACTTCCACTAGTTTTGATAAAGAATAGCCGTGACTGGCGCACTCGAGCGCCCCGTCTCGTTAGCTTAACACGATGAACGGCGAAATGATTGCAATAACTCTTAGTGTCAATCGGATGGAACAAAAGTTTTCTTATACGTTTCGCATCGATTTGGAAGCAGTTATTTCTTCGATTTTACTTTGTAAGCAACATTGAATGTAGCTTTACGGATTATAAAATAATCATTGTTTGGTAACCCTTGATCGATGTCATCATCATCGCCTTTAGTTTCAGAGCAGGCTCAAATCATACCAAGTGAACTATTTACCCACCACGACGGGCCATAAATAACCCACCAAGTTAGCCTATTGTGACTTGGTGGGGTTTGACAATTAGGCAGAGGTAAAACTTCTTCCAACTGCAACCGGGATCAACAGATTAATTTGCCTTCTAAAACACAAAGGAGCTCAAGAAAATTTTTGGTTACCCATCCAATAATATGCCACTGCAAAAGGGAGCGAAACTGCAGCTGGAAAGCGCTATGAAGCCTTAGCCTAGCGCTAGCTCGATTGATGTAATTTCTAGAATCTAGACCGAACTAAAGTAGGACTGGGTCAGACACGTTGATCGTATATCAGATGAGTTGTGGGCGACGACTACCATATCATGGTTCTAAAAACAGATGACGACAGCATGGAAGGTCCAGCTATACTCCCTAAAAAGGATTTGATCTGCCTAAAATAGCTCAAGGTAGATAAATGGAAAAAGTACGGGCGTTTCTTCTGCAGTAGGAAGTATTGACCATAGCCATACCAGAAGTACCTTTTATGATTGAAAAAATTCTACGAGCGGGTTTCGAACCCGCACCCAATGACATACCGGTTCGAATCCCACTCGTAGAATTTTTTTAACACTTTGTCTTTTTAAAATTTTTAATTTGTTCGCAACAATATTTGCGTAAAATGATATGTAAATAATCATAAATATAGCTTGCTTAATTCTTAACTAATTTTTCAATATTTGTAAAAACATTAAGATCGGATGTTGATGACGTAGTTGTCGACATTGAATAAGGCTCCTTTGGCTTACAGAGTAAGAGTAGATAGTGTTGATTAATTTCGGCGAGTTGGATTGAGCCACGATAGCATAGTTGGCAGTGCACCTGACTCGGCATGTCATGGGGTGCGGGTTCAAATCCCGCTCGTGGAATTTTTTCAACACTTTGTCTTTTTTCAAGTACCTTTTAGTTAATACGAATAGCAGTGGTACCTGAAGATATGAAAAAAAAGTAAATGTTAGCAAGTTGCCTCTTTAAATAGCACATAATAAAAAAGTGCAATGTTGAGATTAGAAATAGAGAAAAACATTCATGAGTTTTAAAGCTGAAAAATAAAAGCAAGCTTTAAACTTTGTACTTCAGTTATTTGCTCTTTCATATTTATAAAAACACATAATATTTAACACATTTCCAAATTGTAAAATATACTTTTTTTTTCAGATTCATAGGATTTTACTAATTTTGAAATTTTCGTCAAAACTCTATGTTTAACACTGATGATTGAATGATTTTTATAAAATTATGGGTAACTAACTATTGATATTTAAATCCATAATTATAAAAGTACCTAAAATTTAAACCAAATAGATACCTACTCATAAGATAACACAATACATATTTGACTTACAGTGACAAATATTAATATATTGTTAGATTGCTAATATAACCAGAGAAAGAAAAGCATTCGCCTACTGTAACAGTCATTTGTTTTTGACCAATTTATTTTCTCTCCCGCGACGACGCCCGCCGTGGGTGGGGTGAAGGCATTTATATGGCTGACATTTCAATGAAGTCCAATATTTTAGCGAATGTTAGTGGCAGGCGACAGGCGGTGTTTAATATCGTGGGGCAGGGAGATCTCATTTTTGCGGCAATGGCTGACTGGTGCCAGATCCGACTGCGGCACATGTTCGCAAATGACTATTAACTCGCTTGGCTCTGGCCGTAGGTAAAAAATTAGACTTTATGAAGACTGGAAACGGTGGGCGATAGCTTTTTGTTGGACGGGATTGCGGCGAAAATATTTATGATTATTACATATAATTTTACGCAAATGTTGTTGCGAACAAATTACAAATTGAAAAAAGACAAAGTGTTGAAATAATTCCACGAGCGGGATTCGAACCCGCACTCCATGACATGCCGGGTCAGGTAATATTTATTAATACCGCTAAACGTAGTGTTTGTCATTTAAGTGTTCAGCCGGCTGTTATACACCGTCACTTTTTAATCGTTTTAATCCCGCATGTGGGTTGATCAGACCATGAAACTGAACAACTTTTCCCAAGAAACATAAGTCAATAAACGAGATTTTTTTTTAACTTTCCCATACAAAGCCTCTATTGACCGAGCATGGTTTGTATGGGAAAGTTTAAAAAAAATCTCGTTTTTTGACTTATGTTTCTTGGGAAAAGTTGTTCAGTTTCATGGTCTGATCAACCCACCCGCGGGATTAAAACGATCAAAAAGTGACGGTGTATAATAATCCCCAAATATTAAAAAGTCAAGCAAAGGTTTTGCGACCGTTTGTCATCTAGGCTTAACATTTTTGCAGCTCATATTCCTCAGTTTAAAAAAAAAGCTTCAAACATATTACTTTCACTTAACCAATAAAAACATCTTTCCTATTTCAAGCCAAGAAACGAATCAAAAATTTTCAAAACAACAAAAATAACAAAAGCCTTTCCGCTAAAATTGTTTCGCGATGTTTAGTTCTATTAACCTCTTATTTATCCAACCGGCATATCTGTAAGAAAACTGAAGTTTGTTTGTTCGTTCCGCTCCGGCGCGTGTTCGCCAGGCAAGTGGAGCGCTTCGCGACCACAAAATGCAATTATCGACCGCTGTCCGCCGCAGCGATGCCCGGATTGCATTCCGATGTAGCAGCCAAGTATGAGTGCAGGCTTATGGTACTGGATATTGTCGATTAAAGCCCTACGCTGACTTACAAGGATTGGCTGCGTCAAAAATTAAAAACAAACTTGACTGATGGCTAAATTGAGTTGCCAGAGACTAAGATCCAATTTCATAATTCTATAGGTAGTTAATATTGTAAAACTCTTGTTTTAAGAAAGAAAATAAATAAAGGAGATAATAAAAAATTTATATATGAGAAAAAATAAATAAAGAGGAAAATAATAATAATAAAATTTTTCTTAAGATGTATATTTAATAATAATAATAATAAAGCTGTAATAGCAGCATTCTGTTTTATTTTTATTATTATTAGTAATATTATTACAGAAAGCTGCTATCCTCATTAACTGCCGAATTGTGTGGAACTTCATGCAACAGGAAGATTCTGAAGTTGTGATTGCTTGGTTTGTACCCGTAATTATTTATTATTTTTAAAATTGAAAATGTACGATTATCGTCAAATGATAATGTCAGATTGTTGGCAGAAAGTGGAAAACCACAAAGTTTTATACCCTACTTATAAGCCGCTGTCCGATGCAGCAATGCTCAGATTGCCTTCGGCTGATACAGCCAAGTATGGACACGGTGAGCCTTTTTTAGGTATGCTTTACTTATAGCCTCCTTATATCCAAAAACTTACCAAACAGTACTAGTAAAACTCCATCCTGATTGGTGACATTATTATGAATTACTTCTTTAAAATTGCAAACAACTTTAAAAGCTTTTATGTTCTTATTATTATTATTATTCTCTTTATTAAATATACATCTTAAGAAAAATATTGTAAAAAACATATTTACAATATAAAATATTATAAAAACTTAACCTAGGTTGCCACCGGCACCGGGGATAGACCCCAGGCTTTCGGTGGTTAGGGCTGCAGAGTGAGGAACCTCCTGACAATACGTGCCGTGTCAAGGAGTACTGCCCTTTGTATCTGATCCTTGACCCAATCTTTCAGCGAGAGCATCTCTAGGTGTTGATCGAGGCTCTTGGCTAAAACACCGTTTGCCGAAACGACTATCGGTACAATAATGGCTGAATCCACATCCATCGCGGTAACCTTGTGAGCCAAGTCAAGGTATTTACTGAGCTTGTCCTTCTCGGCTTTCACGAGGTTCTCATCATGAGGTATGGTGATATCAACCAGTATTGCCCCTCACTGTCCCACTGCTGGGCAAAGGCCTCCCTCCATTTCTTCCACCCATTGCGGTCCTTAGCTATTTGATTTCAATTTTGGATAAAACTCATCCAGTTCGTCCCGCCATCTCCTTCGATCCTCCCTCGATCTACCGTGGCGCCTCCGTGTTGTGTTTGGCTTCCAAAATGTTCTTACTCATTGTAAATGGGTGCTTTTACCTTGGTGTTTAAGATTTCAGGAAATGATGCACTTGTATTTTCGGCGGCCTTACTACACTATAATATGAGAAGACGGTCAATGGGTATGATAGTGACCATGTATACTATGCGGGAACTATAGACACATTGACGGAGCAACCCCTAAAAACTCTCCCTCTCAAGAGAGAGGGAATACCACAGTGTGGTCAATACCTGTCTCTATGTACATGTGCAATGTACATAATTCCTCCTGCAAGCATGTCATGGGTCAATCAGAATTTAAGGAAGAGATAACTATTGACTGCACGGTTGTCTCACCTCTCTCGCAGTTTTCAGACCCTACTTTATACCTACCACATCACGAACCAAAATCTAGTAAATTATTTATCAAAGGTCAGTAGTAAAACGTTTAATGGCTGATGATGAATAACTTCACACCAGGCAGGGGGCTTATTGTCTAATTCTAATACCTAACGTCATACCTTTCAATTTGACATTTGAAAGCTATTTAAGAACTTCAAACTAATTCACATGTGTCAGTAATTGCGATCGCGACGCATTTTTGAATGATTTTGAGAACGACATAGTCAATTTGACATTTATTTGAAATCGTCCGTCCGTCTATGCAAAATGACAAGCGTAAAACCTTTGAAAGGTATCGAGATTGAGGTTGAAATTAGAGAATAAGCTTCTGGATAACGTTCACTCCATCCCTTAATATAATGACCTAAAAAAGATGCCGATATACATCTTTGTATGGCAAACTTTTGTAAGATAGCATTCGCGTAAACACTGTTTGTACTTCAGGTACACACTAGTTTTAATAGCTTTTCTTGGTTCCTCTTTCTGCATCAGATGAGACATCGGGTTATGTTTTACTTACGTTGATCAGTGTAGTTTGTAAGTAGTGTTTAAACTGGAGTGACTTAAACAAGTTTTGCTGGATAGCTTTGATTATTTCTTCTTTAGTTTTATCAATCCTTATTGACTTCAACTTTTATGAGAATTACTTTATTTATTGCGTTTTACAAGATACTAATATGTGTCAGATAACATAATTAATCTTTTTGCTTTTGCCAAACGGTATAAAAATATGAAAGAGCATTCTTAATGATTTGTCTGTCTTATTTTAGAAAGTAGTTAAACTTGGCCCTCGCTGTGAGTTGTGACCTATATTATGTATAATTATACATGCTAGAATAAATAGCAATTTAAAATAATTCCAGATACAAGTCACAATAAGAAGTAGTTCTTTGTTATATGGTTTTGTTCATTGTTTGTTGTTCATACTTCTTGTATGTTAGGTACGAAACGTTAGTTTATATCTAAATTATTATATTATTTTAATCGCACAGTTTTAAATAAATATCTAGTCATAATTATAATGTTAGTAAATTTTTTGTCAGAATTAGATTCGATAGGGCGAAACTAGTAATTAATAAAGTTTGACCTTGTCTTTGTTTGTCTCTAGGGGTGTGGTCACAAGCCGAACCTAACCAAACAATCAATACTACCTTAGACTAAAATAGGATTTAATGGTATTTAACAAAATTAAATTCAGTTCTGAAACTTTTCTATAAGAGGAGGCAAACTATTTATTAATTGAATTATTATCTATCTAACCTTTAAACGAGCAATTCTTATCTATCTATTAAATATGTATCCTAATCTGAATCTCGGAAACGGCTCCAACGATTTTCAAGAAATTTAGTATGCAGGGGGTTTCCGGGGCGATAAATCGATCTAGCTAGGTTTCATTTCTATATGTCATCCAGGTACTATTTATTTATATGTTCAGAATATTGTTTTAGACGTGTCTGTATTCAGCAACGAAAGATGCTGAACGCAATAAAAAAATATACAGCCGAATTGAGAACCTCCTAGGGAAATAGTTTGCTCGACATAGGTACGGTTGACAAAAAACTCCATCACTTTAATGTTAAACAAATTAAGTCAACGAAAGTAACAAAAAGCCGCTTTTGTAAAAAATCTATTGTTGTAGCATGGCACTAAATTCTTTTGCAACGACAATCGTTGCTATACGTACCTAGTGTTCGTTTTAAAAAGTACGCTCGAATCTTCGCGAAAACTATCTGCCTTGTATATCGCAAAAAAGCCTGTTGCTCGGCCTATGAGCACGCGCATAACTTTTTACTCACTCGAACACTTTTTTCTCTAGCACTCTGAGCTTGTTCAAATTTACTCGAAACCCATTCTTCGGGCACGTACTTGTAAAACTTCAAAAAAAGGAAGAAAGTTAACAAAGTAGGTACATCTCGTCGTATTGTTCGGAGCCAGTTTGTTTGCGAAATCCGACGTCTCTGAAAGATGTCACCTCGCATTGTGTTCTTAGAACGTATGATGTAGTAAATCGTTTTAGCCGCTCTCACGATCACACCTTGGACCAGAGTCTATGGCATTACAGCCCGTTCGCCCACGCGACTACGCCGCATTGGGATGCATGTACTACACCTCCGATGTTCTTTGTCAAACCTATTATAGTAAAACCAACCTTAATTCAACTAGTTATACAAACAAAATTGGTTTAACATGTTTTTGAAAAAAAGGAGCATCGTGTTGCCACTTGTACGTAGCACAGTGAACTTTGGCGCTTACTCCACGTTTTGATTATGTTCGATAATCTGCATAAAGACCCGTTGAAATAAAACAGTAAATGTGTTTATGGACCTTCATGCGAATGCTTTAGAAAACATAATGGAATAAATTGTTTATTTTTATGACAAATTGAATCCAATTTGTTGGTAACAGCCGTTTGCTCTGTGGGATGTCGGTTCGTAGTACCAGCTACTAGCCGGCTATAACAATATTGTATTCTGTGAATAACACTAGCACGTTTTTGTAAAGGTTACTGTATAAATTGTACCTACTCTGCCATATTATTATACAATTTAAAGTATGTTTGTTATAAGATTTATAAGATAGTGTGGTGGAGTCTTTCACCGCTACGAAGTGCAATCTTCTACCGAAAAGAAGATAAATTCAATGCCATTCGGCCACCGAAGCGGCCGATACGCGCAGGGGGCCTACCACGAACCACGTTCGACGTGTTGCCTCCCTGTCATACTTACGCACGAATTTACAAGTGCGACAGAGAGGCAACACGCCGTACGTGGTTCGTGGTAGGGCCTCTGGTTCCGGGTTCAATTCCTATGTCGGGCAAAGTGTATTTCGGTTTTTTTATGCATAGCCCAGGTTCGTGATCACCAACCTGCATCTGGCAAGCGTGGTGATTAAACCAAGACCCAGCAATTGTAGTGATGACTTGATTTCAATGATGTAGGCATTTGCCTATTAGCAGTGGGATAGTTAGAGGCTATTTACTACTACTTAAATAATAATATAAATTTTTGTTATATCTTATTTATATTATTCTAGGCATTATTTTTTACTCTTATTTTCAATCAGTCCGCAACCGACCGGTAAAACTGGGCTTGACCGAATACATTTTTAAATACAAGAATATTTAAAAATGTATTCTTGGAATACTAACTGTGTACCACTTTTTAAGCACATTGCGCGAAGGAGTGTGAGATTTGGTACCATTAAAATTCAAGTGGCTAAGGATTGCAGAAAGATGAAAATTTACATCAGAAATAAAAAATCAAACATAAAGTAAAGTGGTGCGGTTATTTATAATAGCTGTATGTTACATAACACTGTAAAAATATTGTATAATTTGTGAATTGCGGTCGAATTTCGATCACATCGATCGTTTTCGATCGTATCGAAATTTACTTTCAATTCGATTATAAAATCGATTTGAAAGTAAATTTCGATTGGAAAGTAAAATGAAATAATTCTTAATTGAGTCTTACATTCACAAAAAAATACATATTGTTCACCTCCCAAAATACTGCACCAAATTAAACTCTACCGTCATACTATCGGCAGTATTAAATTAAGAAATCGTACATTCCACATAAAATGTTTTAAAACGCAAATGGGTTCAAGATCGGGCCACACCAAACATTTACATACACCACAGAATTAAGTTGTTGCATCGAAGCAATACTCGCACCTTGTTTACTCAACTTAATACTGCCCAAGTGTTTCTGCTTATACGGCGGTACTTAAGGCCTCGGCCACGAGCACGAGCGTCTTGCGACGCGGCGGGCGGATTCGTAGTTCATTGCGCCTTATACTACGGAAGGTTTAGTCAACGGTGATAGAAATAACGGTGATGAACAGAAAAATCGCGTGCCGCGCCGCAAACCGCCAGCGGTTGTAACGCGCGCACCGCTATTCCTCGTTTTCACTTGTCCTTGGACAACATTCCCACATTCGCTTCTTGTGCATAACAAATTAAAATGTAAGTAAGTGTTGCTTAAGTACAATTTACAGTCTACGGGTAAGCTATGGCAACTGGTAGCTAATGATATTGGCGGTTTATGATACGTCTCTCATTATTCGTCATTATTTTTACGCGGCTTGCTAATGAAATGTCGTTTTAGAAGGGTCTGATTAGATGCAATTTAATCGGAAAATACTTCAGTGTGGTATAATGTTTTGTAATTAATTTGATGGCAGCCGTTACGACTTGTACTGAATCATAAGCGAGTCTTTTTTGCTCTTAATATTGATTGGATTAGAACTTTATATTGTACGAATATTAATGCAGTCGTGAAATTCGGTCTGTTCTTAAGTTCTAACAACCGAAGGAATAAGAATTTATACAGAGATAAATTTTAGCCCGTTAATCGGGGTTAAGATACCAATTCGCCAAAGCCGTTAAGCCGTTTTGGCATGCATGAAGAACAAACAAACAACCAACTTTCGCATTTATAATGTTAGTAGGATGAGCTTAAAATGTATTCATATCTTCTTCTATCATCAACAAATTCTTAATAATAGTAAATTAATATTTTGGGAAATATGTACACAATAATGAAACAGGTTCTCTAATAGATAACTAAAATTATTCATATAAATTCTGTCAAAAAAGTTATAAAACAAGAAACATTGTTATTGCCCAAAAACTGTCTAAGTAAAAAAAAAATTAATTTTCCATATGAATTGGTCGGTGGTCGTTTGAGCTTCCTATAGCAATGTTTTCGAGTGTTTACAGAACTCGTAGTGTATAGCTTCAAGATTAAACAACAGGTTGCAACTGCAGTGGATGCGATAAAGCCTCCAGTTGGGCTTAGCACGGCGGGCGGCGCGCGCGCATACCCGCTACACGATCTCTTGTCACGATTTCAGTTTACGTCTCCATCGTACGAACGAACATGGATAACCGCAAACGTAAACATAAAGTGAAAACAACATTTTAATAATGTGACACAATTTCAAATTTCGAAAACAAAAATAAACAAAACGCCATCAAAATGATAAATCTTTTCAAAATCACAATCATATTGGCGGCTTGCCTTCTCACAATATCGAACGCGAATTTCGTAATAAAAGGTGCAGTGAAGAAACGGAATACCATCATAAAAGTAAACGACAATTTCCCGCCGTCATGCTTTTACAACAAATCTATATTCAGAAACAATAACACTTTGAAGCGTATAGTGTTTTCCTCCGAATACATTTTCACAGGGAAAATTTCTAATGTCCAGAAGAAGCGACGGGAGAGTGGCAAACCTAGGACCGTGTTCAAAGTGTTCGTGAGGCGAGTTTTGAAGGGTGATATTGGTGAATTTGGTGATTTGTTGAATTTCGAGACGAGAACAAGTAATTCGTCGAGCCGGGCGTTTCTGTACGCCGAGGGTGGGGCCTGGAGGAGGGGTTGTGGAGGCAGCAGCGGATGGGCAGCCTTGCTGTTCAGCCAGGGAGAGAACACGTCACCCTTAAAGCTGCTGATTGACCCAATACCCTCGAATCTTGACCATGTTCGCCGCGTGAAGACTTTAATAAAAGGTAGTGTAGTTCAATCCTTTTAATAAGACATTTTATTGCCAAAGATGAATAATGTGTTTATAAGATTATTGTGGTGTGTACTAACAATATTAACATAATTTTAAGGAAAATTGTTACTACATAATTACTTTACTAACAAAATATGGATTGTAATTGATTTTAATTGATTTTAATCTGAATAATTAAATATATTATTATTATTATTTTTTATAACCACTATGAACGCAGATCAATTTTAATGATTTATTTACCTATAAGCCAAGTCATATTAAAAGAAAAATCCAAGATAGATAATGCGTATTTGGTTATATTTTTCTAGTAAAATTGTTTCGTAAAACAAACAATTAAATAAAGAGATAATATTATTTGTGATTAATTGTTTCGTGCGTCCTATGTCATTCCACATTAAATAGTACTTACTCTATTATTATTTGGCAACATTCGCTGTGGACACATTGAAAATTTTAATCTGCAAAACAAAATGTTTATTAAAGCCATACAATTATATTATTAATGTCCTAAAGGTAACAGTGAAATTTCAGATATATAAGTATTTATATTGGAAGTAAAATAGAACTATAGGAAAGTAATCAATAAGAAGAGCAGTCGCACAGTTTTCTAAACATTTCAGCTTACAATACATTGAGGCAGTTATGGTTAAAGCTAACAAGTTAGTTGTATTTGATTTAATAGGAAAAAATAGAAAGTCCACAAAACTGTCAAGTCGAAAAAATAATCTTGACATTAAATTGTTCTGTTTCTTTTGAGTCTCCCTGGGATCACAGGATCCTGCAAAAGGTTCAAAAAGTCAGGAGAAAATACTAATATGTAAAACAAATGCAAATGAATCCGTCTAAAAATCATCTACAAACTGTAGAAAACAATACAGAATGATTTCACAAACAAACTTCATCCTTAGATTATGTACATGGTTCATTGTTATAAACAATTATTATTTAGGAAATAAACAATTTATACATAAAAAGCTAAAAACAAACATTACCATAATCAGCTCATTTTATGTCCCCACTGCTGGGGCACGAGATTTACCTAAGGATGGATAGGGAGAACAGGCCATAAACCACCACACAGTGCGGGTTGGTGGCTGTTAACCATCGGGACTTACAGCTTCCGAAGCCCGGAAGAGCTCAAAATAAATTGTTGGTCACCCATCCGTTGACCGGCCTCTGCAAAAGTTGCTTAACATTAGCAAATCGCAGACCGGGCGGATTAAATACTGCGCCATCGAGCTATTCCTAAAAACAAACAGAACAACTGATAAAGTATTATCGACCGACAAGGACCTAACAATTTTCGAAATGAAACCACTTTTACGGATCTACTGGCGTTTATTTTACACATTAATTTAATTATCCTGACGTTCAGAACCCTTTGCAGGGTCTGTGGTCACAGGGAGAAAAGTTTCATTTCAGTGTGAAGTGAAATTTTCACGTAAACATATGAAAACTATACCTAACAATATTTTACAATAAGATTTAAATCAACACTTATACAATATGTAAATATACATACAAATAAAAGTCGCAAGTACCATGTAGTTACGTGCTTGCACTGTTATATGTACATAAATGTCGAAAAATGATCTGGGATAATCCGATTCCTCTGTACAGTTCAGCGCTTACGATTCTTGTTTTAAGCCTGCAATAAAGCTTTACAGCCCCATTGCCGGTGTTAAAATGTCGAATGAATTTCAATCAAAATATTGGGGCCCACTCTTTTGTAGCAGACACAAATAGAGGATTCTAGTCTAACATGTTTATTGCAGTGAACGGCGTAGAAGGATTTTATTATGGTTGTGGTTGACTGACTTCGTGTCTACAGAGGGAGGCGTTTATTCCTTTTATCCTTGTAGACAGTTATGTACTAAAAATACTCGTCACGAAATCCATGGAAAAGCACGAAGAAATTGACTCGTGTCTATCTTTGTGTAAGAAAGTTATGCGAACCGGTACATGTTTATTACGTTATTATTTGGTTGTTGTTATCTAACTGCGTTTATTTCGTCGAAAGACGAAAGAACGACGAAGAAACTCATCGTTTTTTTCGTTTAAGTATCAAGAAATTTAAACTCGTGTACAAAAATGAAAAAGGGTTGTAATTTTTATTCATCGTCATTGAGAATAAGAACCTTTAAGTATGTAAAGAAACTGAAGTGGCAAGGGGGTGATCTTTTTTCTTTATTAGCCATGGGACCAATACACGGGTATTCCGGGTACCGGGTACCACGGGGTAAGACGTGTTCTAAAGTGGAGACTGCGACTCGGCAAATGCAGTGTAGGACGCCCTAGAAGCTAGGTGGAGCGAGAATATACGCAGAGTGGCTGACGGCAGCAGATAAGAAAGACGACGATTAAGCTCATCGGCATGCAGCGCTGGCCTTAGCTCTGGATCAGGGTACAGCCAAAGATAATATATAGTAGAAATCGGTAGATACGTTACTAGCGCCCCGAAGGCGTCCCCGAAAAGAAAAGGCAGCCGTATCCTCTTTGTTTTGGCCTCATTCAGTCGCTCTCGAAGAAGGAGACATACAACTGTGTCAGTGATTACCGTATACAAAATCCCATCCCTGTATTTTTCGTTCTAATAGGCATGACGACAGTATCAAAAATCAACGATTTCATGATTTTAGGTGAAAATACATAATAAAAAAATGTAAAACACTGGTTTAATTTAATAAAAAAAATTGAGATTATCAAGATTTTTAATAAAATAAAACATTAAAATACTGCAATCGGTCATTTTGACTGAAACACCGCATGACGTCATGATAAGATTAACTCCGCTGTCAATATTGTCCTTCATTGTGTTTTGTTGTTGTAAATACTACTGATTACGCATTTGAATTGATTTTTTATTCGTTTACGTGTGATTTATCGACTTCACTCGACTATTACAATGGAACCAAGCTTTGTTAAGGCAAACAGCTCAAATTTGCCCAGGATTGATGTCTTGATGTTGGGCGATTTCCTCGCAACAAATAAAGATTATGCTCGTCTAAGTTTAGAAACGTGAAAACTTCCTTGTAAGTAAATGTTGTAATTATTTATTTTTACCACTAAATATAACCAACTTAGATAATAATCAAACTCGTTTTGAACTCATGCGAGTTTATTTTATTTTACTTTCATAGGTTATTTTTACAATAAACTTGTCATTGTTTATTTTTATTAAAGTTAGCTCCCTCACAGCTTGTAAGTTGTTACTTTAGAGTTAATACCTTGTTCATACCCGATAAAACGAGTAAATTTCTATAACCATAAAGCACCTACAAGTACTAGTAGTATTTTTCCTCATAGTACAATTACATTTACACCTAAAATTTCACCGTACGAGCTTTAACCACTTAACTCTTATTATTTTCTTGTTTGGAACATATACAAACACTTTGTTGGGTGTTCTTATTTATGTGTTTTTACACTGAGGAAGATCCTTGGGGGAGGCCTATGCCCAGCAGTGGGCGTCATATGGCTGACGATGATGATGATGATGACACCAAGGTACTGTACACCACTTATAAACTTTGGAATCATTTTTATCACACGAATTAATTTAATGTTTGGTTTGCTTTCTTCGCCACGCATAGACACAATGACATTGCAATGACATGTTTACGTAAGCGTGACGTCAGAGCCGACGCCATGACACCTGCGAGCTGTTTTCGCGCACTATTGAAAAAATATTACAAAAATGGCTTAAAACTTCGTTAAACTTAAGTTTATTATCGAAATAAAGGTATTTTCAAGGTCAAATTAAGGTATGCATACGAGTATAACGTATTTCATCATCATCATCATCATCATCACCTGCAATGTAGCCGGAAAAAACCCTTCCCTTCCGAAGCACGGAGCAGCTCGAGATGATACCTGTTTGATCATCACACATCCGATGACCGGCCTTTGCAAAAGTTGTTTAACGTCAGCAATAGCAGACCGGGCGCATTAACCACTGCGTCATCGAGCTTCTCCGTATAACGTATCTATATTAATATTACAAAGCTGAAGAGTTTGTTTATTTGTTTGTTTGGTTGAACGCGTTAATCTCAGGAACTACTGGTTCGAATTGAAATATTTTTTTGTGTTGAATAGTCCATTTATTGAGCAAGGCTATAGGCTATATTACATTACGCTATGACTAATAGGAATGGAGCGGCAATTAAAAACGTTGCAAAAACGGTAAAATATTTTTTTTGAGAGCTTTCCGTGCGCTGCGTAAACGGTGAAAGTTACGCAAAAATCATGTATTACGAAATTGTTCCCCTTTAAAAGTTCTAAAAAAAAGTCCGCGACAGCATATGTGTAGCTTTTAACGTTGACTCACTATAACCCTTTTTATAGTAATCAAATTAGTTCTAAAAAAATATACACTATTTGCGAAGGTGTTTTAATAAACATGATATTAATCCTTATCCAAATAAATAAATGATTTATCACAGGCACTTAATTTTAAACCAAATTGCCCTTGAAGTATTTGATTTCAACAAATATGTAAGGAGTTATCATAGTTTTAAAATAACTATGCAACAAAATTATGGTCATATACCACGCGCGCATTTATATGGGCGGGAGCGGTGAGGCGGGAGGGCGCTGGCTTTTAATGCGAAAAAAGGGCTGTAAGGGGTTGAAATAGGGGATGAAAGTTTGTATGGAAATTACGTCATTTTTAAAGCTAGAAGCTTGAAACTTATTTTTTAGGCTTTTAATTAGTATGTAGGTGTATTTGTTTTATTTGCAAAATAATTGCCTAAAAAATTTAAAATGCTGCCGAAAGTCACTACTTTACGCGGACGAAGTCGCGGGCACAGCTAGTAAATTTATAAAATCACTCGGTAGAGCAAGATCGTCTTTCGGCGCCTTTTGTTCGACCCTTGCTTATTACCTGAATTGTATTTCAGTTTATGTTAAATAAATAATTATGTTTCTGTTTTTATTTTTTGCTTGACATGTGTTTACCTTTATTTGCCTTCAGTGCAGCAATTAGCATTTAAAAATAAAAAGTAAAAAAGTAAAATTTATTTGCCTCGCCCTTTGCCACCGCGCCTAGAGTGACCGCTCCACTCGCTTTTCGCTAGGGCAAGCGCTGCGCTGGTGGCACGTATAAGAAGAGGTCTTTGCCCAGCAGTGGACTGGTACGGTGCCTAAACTTGCGAAACTTTGTAGCAGATTCTGACTTTCAAACGGACAGTGAGGATACTTATTGTTAACGTGTTTAATGTAACTTTAATTTGTTAACTTTAACTGTTTATTTTCTTTTCGAAATTTTTTTGTTTCGCTGCTTATTAATACAAGCTTTTGTGAACCAGTTTTTCGGCGGTAGTTTTGAAACCACATCTGTTGCATCTTACAAATTAAAAATCTTTAAAATTAGATAATCAATATAATTTCAAGTAATTACCTTTTAATATTATAGTACTTGGTGTAATTATCACCTGACAATATTTGCAACTTTGTCAATGCACTAGTACTCTATATAAGTGCACCGACCCGCCGGCCACATAATCTACACTTTACTACATCACTGCACTGATATCACTGTGTTTTGTTGAGATGACTACTGTCTCGTCCGAGTTCCACGATATGCACACGTCATTAGCTTCTGTTATGATGAAGAGGATGACGGCATTTGAAGAGCAACTGAAGACATCCCGTGAACCAGCATCCATTGATCGACTTGCCATGGAGTTTGGTGAATTTAAGAAGTATGTGTGTGAGATGCTGTCACTTCTTCAAAAGGAGCAGTCTAGACTGGCAAGGATCACCGACGACATTGACATGCATTACCGCAGAAAGTGTCTAGTGCTACATGGAGTCCCTGAAAATCCTAAAGAAGTGCCTAGTGCTGTTGTTCAGACACTATTTAAGGACAAGTTGAAGGTGGACCTGCCCTCAGCATCGATACTTAAGACCTGTCACAGACTGGGTGAAAGCCGGGATGGTAGGATACGGCCCATCTTAATTCGATTCACTGATCGTTCTTTTAAGTCCGCAGTCTGGAAGAAGAAGACCCATCTAAAAGGTACCCATATTGTTGTGTCTGAGTTTCTCACTCGCAGTAGACAAACTTTGTTTATGATGGCACGTCATCGCCACGGTGTAACTAACTGCTGGACCCTTGACGGCAACATCTATGTCAAGGACCACACTGGAAAGCGTCATAAAGTCGTCTCCGAAGAAGAGCTTGCCCTTATTGAGGGACCCGCAGCTCAGGCCCCCGCCGACACTGCAAGAATTGTATGTGATGGCCCTTCAGGCCTTTCTGCTACTGGGCCCTCTAAGAGACTCAGGCGTGTTGTAAAACAAAAATAACTTTTGGTTCCCAGTTTCTCACCACCTCTTTTTTAACTTAGTGATTTTGTTTATTACCTTCATTGTTTAATATAGTAATATACCGGTTGTGTAAATCTGTAATAAGTCGGTCATTTTAAAATTATTTGGCAAGATACATTGTCAACTTCAACTTCAACTTTTTGTTTATATAATTTTTACTCACAATGACATTGTTGACATCTCAATCAATCAAGTACAAGCTGTCACTCTGACTGACGTTTTAGACAACGTTCAGAAACGTAGCTTTGGATTACTTTTTTTTTTTTTATAAATCTGCTATCACTTTGAGTTGTGTCAACGTGTCGATATTTCGTTTTGTTTTTACAGATTAATATCTTCCTTTAAAGTTATTATATGATAAGTTTTGTTTTTGTGAGCCGACGGGTTAGTGCAGAATGGATATTGTACTAGCTACGATATCGAACGAATATTTGCTATTTAGATAATTTTATTCTTATTATTTATAATTTATATTTTTATATATTGTATTTATTTTTATTATATGTTATGGATTTATCTTTTCATTCTTGCAATTCTAGCAGTTCTTACGTTACGGATGATGATTCTTTCCACGATGCTCTTTCTCTTTCTAACACCATCGAACGCGACTTAATCGGTTTTAGGAAGTTCTTAAATGTCTGTCATATTAATGCTCAGAGCATTCCATCACATCACGGTGAACTTCTGGAGACATTTTCTGGTGAGTGCGTGCATGCCATTCTTGTTTCAGAAAGCTGGCTCAAGCCTGATTTGGTGTCAGCTGTTTACCCTTTACCGGGTTTTGTGCTGATACGAAACGATCGCGTTGGCAAGGGAGGAGGCGGTGTCGCTATCTACCTACGTAGTAACATTACGTATAAGGTTCTTGAAATGTCCCCTTCCGCTTACTCGGCATCGGCTGAGTTTATTTTTCTTGAGCTCTCTATTAGGGGGGAGAAAGTAGTCCTGGGTGTCGTCTACTGCCCACCTGGTGTTGACTATCATGCTAGCCTGGAATCTGCTCTCGAGCCCCTTAGTGCTAGCTACCAACATCACATTATTATGGGCGATTTTAACACTGATCTTTTAAAACAATCGTATTCTTCCCATAAACTTTCATCCCTGATTACTTCTCATAATTTAGTTGTTCTTCCACTTAATCCCACCCATCATAACTTACATTCGCCTGACACCTGGCTCGATTTAATTATCACCTCCAACACTGACAATGTCCTCACTCATGCACAACATTTGGCTCCAGGGTTTTCTCGGCACGACCTTTTACTAATCAGTTACAGGCTTCATACCACTAAACCAAAGCCAGTAGTGGTACCTATGCGTAATTTTGCCCGCATCGATCTTGTTGCTCTCAAGTATGATGCGGCGCATATCGACTGGTGCCCCGTGCTTGAGTCGGCCAGTATAGATATCATGGTTGAGCGCTTTAATGGGACTGTCATGGCGCTATTTGACAAGCACGCCCCGTTAAGACGTGTTAAGCTGAAGCGCCCTCCTGCGCCCTGGTTCACCAAAGGAGTGCGGATGGCCATGACTAGACGCGATCGTGCTTTCCGCAAGTTCAAGCGGGAACGTTCGGACGTGAATTGGGAGTCGTTTAGGGTTGCAAGAAACCGCTGCAATCAGATGGTGAGAGCAGCTAAACGCAGATATTTCCACAATAGTGTCACTAATTGTTCGCCGACTGATATATGGAAATTTCTTAAAAGTATTGGTATTGGCAAAGCTTCAAGCTGTGCCTCATCACCCTCTTTTCCCCTCGATGACCTCAACAATCACTTCTCGTCTTCTACGACTCTTGACCATGCCACTAGATTAAAAACTCTTACAGAAATAGCTTCCATGCCCCCCCTATCTAATTTAGAAAACTTTATTTTTTCTGTAGTGTCTACTGACGAACTTCGCAAAGTCATCCTCTCCATCAAGTCAAAAGCTGTTGGCTTCGATGATATCAACCGAGCAATGATTACTAGCATACTTGATGAGATTATCCCTGCTCTTGTACACCTTGTTAATTTCTCCCTGAGTACTGGAACATTTCCTAACATCTGGCGAAAAGCCTATGTTTTACCTCTACCAAAAACCTCGAACCCCAGTACTTTAAACAATTTCCGACCTATCTCCATCTTACCCTTCCTTTCAAAGGTCCTTGAAGCAGTAATACACAAACAATTATCCCAGCATGTGCATAAAAACTCTCTTCTCTCTGAATTGCAATCCGGTTTTCGCCCTGCTCATAGTACCAGCACAGCTCTACTTAAAGTGACTGAGGATGCCAGAGAGAGTATGGAGCGCGGTAGGGTCACCGTGTTGGTCCTTATTGACTTCTCCAACGCTTTCAACACGGTTGACCATGACTTGTTACTTGCCATGCTATCCCATCTTAATATTTCATCGACGGCTCTGGATTGGTTCTCGGCTTATCTTCGGAATCGTGAGCAAGCCGTTAGAGTTGATCGCAATTTTTCGAAATGGTGTACTCTCTTAACTGGTGTACCACAAGGAGGTATCCTGTCCCCGCTTCTTTTTTCCCTTTTTATTAATTCTTTAACTCCTCTTATTCGCTGTTCTCACCATTTGTATGCGGACGACCTGCAATTGTATCGCGATAGTCATGTTACTGACATTGACGCCGCTTTAGCTGCTTTGACGGACGATCTGCGGAGTGTAAGTGATTGGTCGAGGCGGTATGGAGTAACGGTGAATCCCATGAAGTGCCAGGCCATAATTATTGGTAGTCAACGACAGCTGTGTAAGCTTGATGTCTCTGCTGTCTCACCTGTAACTTATAACGATATTAACATTCCTTTCTGCTCCTGCGTCAAGGACCTTGGTTTGCAAATTGACAGCACCCTCAGTTGGTCTCCTCAAGTTACCGAAGTAAGCCGGAAAGTCACCGCTGCACTACGTTCTCTCTACAGGCTTAAGAACTTCCTGCCTCACAAAACCAAAGTTTCGCTCGTGCAAAGTCTTATTCTACCAATTATTGATTATGCTGATGTTTGCTATCCCGATTTAAATAAGGTCCTTCTTAATAAATTGGATCGTCTTCTCAATAACTCAATACGCTTTATTTTTGGTTTACGCAAATACGACCATATATCTTCCTATCGTCTTCAGCTTAAATGGCTGACCATCCCGCAACGCCGTAAGTCCAGAATTCTAACAACTCTATTTTCTATTCTAAACGATCCTAATTCTCCTTCTTACTTAAAATGTAGTTTCAGTTTCCTTAGCTCAACACATGCCCGCCAACTCCGCTCATCAAATAATCATCTTCTCGCCACTCCTTTGCATCATTCAGGATTCGTTGCAGATTCCTTCACGGTTCAGGCCATTCGATTATGGAACGCTCTCCCCGAAAAAGTCAGACAGGCTCCAAGTAAACTGGTATTTAAAACAATGGTGTATAAACTGTTCCTACAGGAGTCAACATCCACGTAAGAGATTCCCATCATCTTTTCTTCTGTTATGTTTAAGTATGTTTATGTAGTCTATTTTTATTTAAGTTTTTTTTTTTTATTATTTTTATTTTATAGTATGTATATTATATTATCATCATTTAATTTAATAAACTCAATATGTATATTTCAGTTCTTATAAATTTATGTAGTATATGTTTCATTTACGTTCTTTGTCGCACCGCTTACAAATTTTTCTGTCTAGCCCTTAGGTCGACTGGTAGAGAATGCCATTTGGCATTAAGTCCGCCTTTTGTACTTAATATAATGTTATTGTGCAATAAAGATTAAAAAAATAAATAAATAAACCAATGTACATATTTTAAAATAAAAATGATTGTGTTTGAGTTTTAATAAATTATCTTAAATTAGTTTTATATCAATAAAGAATTCTCGACTGGTACCTACTCTATCACGGTGAGATAGAAACCTATATAGGTTTTATGGAACTACCATTTTCAATAGATAAAATTGATAAAATTGAGCAGATGTTAAAATTTTCATACCCAAGTAAGAACCTCTGAGAGAGAATGAAAACTATAAAATATATTTTATGATAAGTAATAATGTTTAATAGTCTCTAGTCGCCAAGTGCATACTTTTAATCCACTTCGACGTTTCCAAATTTATGAACACATATGATGTCGTAAATGTTCCTCCTAAATAGGTGCCCATTTCACCTGGAGTGTGGGCGCACGTGAAATACTAATAAAGATATTAGAAACAAGGGATTTCAAAGGTAGTCAATGTCAACGTAAACACAAAGGAGTCGATCTCATAGTTAATATTTTCATAAAAAAGGTAGGGTAACATGTCCAGTGTACCGGCCTCCACCAATGTCCGTCCACGCGACAATATTTTTAAAGATATTAGGCATTCTCCTATGATTTCGACCCTAAATCCGATGTTTTTAAAAACTACTTTTAATTACTTACAACTAAGATGCAGTGTCATCTGCCAGCGGAGTTTTAATACGCATTCGAAAACGGAGGTTAGTGCACGCGTGTCAACAAACACGCCCAGTAATAATAGTGGAGAGGTGTTTTTCACCGATTTTTCTGTAGAGCTTAGTTATGGACGAACTAAGTCAGCAAGTGCACTAAGAGGCCGGGCACTAGACATGTTACCCTACTATTATAATTACTACTGGTCGAAATTAGACTATAATTCACAAAATACACAATGTCTATACAATATAATGTAACACATCATCATCATCATCATCATCATCATCATCATCATCATCATCATCATCATCATCATCATCATCGTCATCATCATCATCATCATCTCAGCCAAAAGACATCCACTGCTGGACAAAGGCCTCCCCCAAGAATCTCCACAACGACCGGTTTTGTGCTGCTTTCATCCAGCGGCTTCCTGCGACCTTTACCAGATCGTCGGTCCACCTGCCCCGCAACCACCTAACACTCTCGCTTTCGATCGCTTTGAAGGCGAGGCCCTCGCCTCGCTTTCTAATATAATATCGACATTGCTTTCATATTGCTTTTGAAATGACAAGATGACGTCTCCTGGCCTCGCCTTCAAAGCGATCGAAAGCGAGAGAGCTAGGCGGTCGACCCCCTGGTTGGAGGCCTATGTAACACATATTATACAAAAAATCTCTATATCTCTCGGGACTCCTTACTTAAATAAACTGTAACTATACCAAATATCACATTTCCGTGCGCGCTATGTGCTTAAAGAAGGGCACGAGGTTCAATATAAAGATACAATATATGTTTTTTTGTTGTCTTTTATTAAAAATGTTATATGTCTGTAAACCTTTCTGAAAATAAATAAATATTGGAACCAGCTACCCCGCAGAGCATTTTCAAGATCCAAATATGTGGTTTTTTTTTTTCATTCAGTTGTTTCGTTACAAAAACTGCTAAAACAGTTATAAATGACATGAAGAAAAGCTACTGAACTTTTAATGATTTCATAACTTTTTCAATAATGAAAAAAAATTGAAACGTAGGTATCTAGCTTCTAAACAATAAACGTTAAACCCAGTTTAATCTAGGGCTATAAAATGGTAATTCGTATCGTAGTTATTCCGATAATAATGTAGGCATAAGTCGGGTGGGGCATTACAGTGCAGAGGCGGCTTATCTTATAGATGATTATCGAGTGTGAATTGCTGGCCAGCTGGACTGCAGTAAAACCACGGAGGTGCCACGAAGGAGGTGGGCAAACTTATTTTATAACGTATACCCGTTTGTGGTGACGTGTAAAAATGAATACCATGTTATACGGAGGTGTGAATTAATTTTGAGGTTGAATGTAAAAATTCAATTCTTTTGTTTCCACTCACTGTGTCACAAGTCTGTGTCTCACTGTGACACGAATGTTAGATAGATGTATCTGACGGTATATTGCAAATTACCCTTCAGCCGTTAACCTCGGCTTAGCTTAATAGCTAATGTTATCATAATTATATAAAACTAGCTGTGCCCCGCGGTTTCACCCGCGTTAATTAAAGGTACGCGGACTTTTTTTTGAACTTTTAAAGGGGAACAATTTCGAAATACATGATTTTTGCGTAACTTTCAACGTTTACGCAGCGCACGCAAGGAAAGCTCTTAAAAAATATTTTTCCGTTTTTGCAACATTTTTAATTGCTGCTCCACTCCTTTAGTCATAGCGTGATGTGATATAGCCTATAGCCTTCCTCAATAAATGGACTATTCAACACAAAAATAATTTTTCAATTCGAACTAGTAGTTTCTGAGATTAGCGCGTTCAACCAAAAAAACAAACAAACAAACTCTTTAGCTTTATAATATTATAGTATAGAAATGAAATGAATGAAATGAAAATACTCTTTATCGTACACCATACAAAAGACTTAGAGAGGACAATACAAGAAAAAGTACAAATGGCGGCCTTATCACTAAAAAGCAATTTCTTCCAGGCAACCATGTGTTGAAATTAACAAAAAAGCTAAGATAAGATAAGTATAGATTATTATTACATAAGTACCCAACAACTTACGCCCCAGTGGCAAAGCCTGCCCGATATAAATAATCCTGGGTTCGGTTCCCAGGTTGGGTAAAGCATGTCTTGTATTTTTCGGGTTTCTGCTTACCATGCAACCTGTATTTGGCAAGCGTGGTGATTAATGGTTTAATGGTATTGGTATTGGTATAAATACCACAGAATAATATACTAGCGATTGCTATAGCCTTTCCCCAGCTGAAGGACAATGGTTATAACTTTTTTTATTATAATATTATTTCTGCTTCTAATTATTATTAGTTTATTAACTGAGATATGATGTATAGTAAAGTTTTGGTTTGAGGTGATGATCATTATCTTTTGTATACAAAAAATACTCAAGCAAGAACACCAAGGAATCCTCTAAAGACGTGCTCTTCTAAATTAATAGACGATAAATCACAATAGTAGGCACCGCGAAAGGGAGCTGTTAATTTACATCCGCGCGTATTATTTTACGCTACATAAAACAACGTTACGTAATAATTCAGAGGAGATGTTAAAATTTCTTTAGCACAATTTGCATCATTCACTTACTCATATTATGTTTAAATTATGAACACCGAGTTCCACTCCTTACTTCTAAAATGTATTAGTATAGGCGGTCGCGTGGGTGGGTCACCGCCGCCGCCTCACCGTGAGAAAACAGACCCGAAAATTGTACGATTGTGCCTTTATGCCATCACGGGAAGTACAGACGCATTCCATTTTATATTCGTATAAGCTGACATGTTTTTTGTTAAGCCAATTATGCTGTTTGAATGGCAGCGACGCCTCTATAACCCTAATTACAGGTAAACGTGGTAAATTGAGAAGCGTTTGACGTCTCAACGCTGCAAACGGTTGTAAAAACTTTCCTCTACCCTTTTAAACTTAATGGATTTTAAAAGGATGAAATAAGAAGTAAAAAAACATGTTGAGGAAACAAAACAAGATTGTACGTTCCGCGTCCAAACATTTATTGCCTATAAAACGATATCAAACGACAAATCAGAATAAAGTAAGACAAGATAACATTGATTCGAAGCGATAAAACATTTAGAAGATATATGTAATGGAGACAAGGTCGGCAGATAAGGACAAACGTCGCGTCGTCCGGAACAAGGGTCCTGCGGGATGGTGGGGCAGGCGGGTTTTATCGGACCACCGTGAAAGAGCGCGCCCCGCCGCCACGGACAAATTTATTGACACTCTTTCAATTAAACCTATTGTTGCCGCGAACGGAAGAGACAGCGGTCACAACTGAACAAAACACGATAACTCGCCGCTCGAATTCGTATTACGTCCCCGTATCGACCGCCCGGCCGTCGTAAAAGGAAATTTATTAAAACTATTTGGAAACTGATTCGATCGGTACCGAACGATTTGACATTTAGATAAAGAGTGAAATTTATTTTTACCTCGGATGCGGAGCTGCGGCGAGTGACAATGGAATAAAAAGGTTATAAAATGCCGGTTGCGGGTCGGCCACGTCCCACGGGTGTTGTAGCGTTGTCGGCCGTTCATACTGCATATCGTTCGGCTGTGGACTGGCTGGCAGATAAACGCGACTCACAAAATGAGAAGACTGCAGAAGGTATGCTTCACACAAACGCGCGCGAGCAACGCATACATAAACAACCTCCCACTATTAAAGAGTCCATCTCCGTCCGAGGCTTCGCAGGAGCCCGGCAGCGCTATTCTCTAAGCAAAACAGCGTCGAACTCGACGTTGAACTCGCTCATAACTTGCAAACGAATTTCAACCTATTTTAAAACAATAATAAAGTCTACATTCGTTTGCAAGTTATGAGCGAGTTCAATGTCGAGGTCGACGCTGCTTTGTTTAGAGAATAGCACTGCAGGAGTGGTGCAGGCGGCGGTGTAGCGAGGCGGGCGCGGCCCACAGCCGCTCGCACCAGCGCATCTGCGCCTTGGTCACGTGGCAACTGTTCGCCGCTGTCTCCAGGCTGTCTGATGCTTCTGACGAATCTCCCAACAGCTGCGTTCGGACCAGTTCAAGATTCCGTGTTCAGGAGAGGATTTATGTGTACGTTGCTCGAGCGTGGTACAGTGCGATTCAAATTGGATGGCAGCTGTGAAGTTAGTCACAAGTCGCGTCGCAGTAGCGAATTTAAGGTTGACACCTTACTGCGGGACGTTACAGGGCGGGGAGTTTTTAAATGTACATGCGCGCACCGGCGCCGGCGCTCGCAGCATACTTCACAGCCGCCATCCTATTTGAATCGGACTATATGTATCAAGCTTACCTTCTGGGGTCTCATTATTTGTGCGCGAGTGTTATTACGGGGCGGCGCTGCAAGCACGTGTAAATCTATGAGTGCCGAGGACGGTAGATAAGGAGCGTGCGTGGGCGCGGAGACGGGCGGCGCCGCGAGTGCCTCAGGCGCCGCCGTCGCTTCGCAAACTTCACGCTTTTTTTGTAAACAAGCCTTACCTGCTTGCGTGCTAATTGGCGTCCAAGGATACTTTGCTTGCCCGCACATTTTGCTTTCAAGTGAAATCTTTAACACATTCAAAACGTCATACGTTGTCAACGTATGATTTAACCAGTACTATTCGTTGGTATGACCGGTTCTCAAAACACAAAATTTATTGCTAATATAATGTAATGCATAATGTTAATGCAAAAGGGGCTTAAAAAATATAAAAAATAATAATAAATGTAAAAGCTGAAAATGTATAGCATTTAGTTTAGTAGGTCACAAATGGTCTATATAGGAACACTTTGAATCAAGCCCAAGGTTTAGTAATAATGATGATTATCAAAAAATATAGATTGGATACATAGTAGTAAGTAAAATTTTTAAAACAAATTTGACTGAACATTAATTATGTTTTATGTTTTTTAAAATCCTTGATATTGTGGTTGTAACGGCTCGTGTTTTCTTATATTTGAGTAGGCAGGTGCACATTCCGTCCACAATAACAAACATAAAGTATTTATTACTATTTGCTATTAGTACACGTACCACAATTGGTTAACATTTAATTATTAATAAAATGTACAATAATTTACGAACTTGCCTTTGCTGCAGCGAATGTTCTTCACATCACATTAAATACTGCATTTTACAGCAATATGTTATAGGAAGGTTATTTAATAGTTTTAAATGACACCTTGATTGCACTTAAGTCTGTAGACAAGTGGCTGGTTATTGTAAGTCAGCTTTAAAGCTCCAATGCAATGTACGGTAAAGGAATTAAATAAATTATTCAAACAGTAAAGATGAGGTTTTCAATAGCATTGTTTTGTTGAGGTAGATCAGTTTGACGACGATAATCCTCTTAGTGAACGTGACACAAGAATACAGATATTATTTGCTGACGCATTGTTTAGAGAAGCGAAGTCATCTCTCAGTACTTGAAGGCTTTAATAATATTTGTTAAGCGTAAGCACGGGGAACTCGATGGTTTATGCACCAGGTCGGCGATTGCCAAGGTTAAACAACTATCGCAAATACCGCTCATCAGATGGGTGACCAGAAATTTAACATCCTTAGCTCCTCCGTACTTCAGAAGGCACGTTAACCCGTTGTCTCCGCTACATTAGCAGATGTTTCAACCACTGCATCACACTTGGCCCGCGTGGTGGTTTATGGCCCGTTCTCCATATCCATAGTTGGGACGTAATGATGGGAGGAGCTCGATCGCGCAGTGGTTAACGCGCCCGGTCTGCGAGTGCTGATGTTAAGCAACTTTCGCAAAGGCTGGTCATCGGATGGGTGACCAAAAATTTATCATCTCGAGCTCCTCCTTGCTTCGGAAGGCACGTTAAGCCGTTGGTCCCGGCTGCATTAGCAGTCGTTAACAACCACCAAACCGCACTGGGCCCGCTTGGTGGTTCATGGCCCGTTCTCCCTATCCATCCATAGGGAAGGCTCGTGCCCCAGCAGTGGGGACATAAATGAGCTGATGATAATGATGATGGGTTTTATATGTGATGTAGTTCACACAAACTTTGACGTCTTTTATATTCGTGAATTCGAACTATCTTTCTTGTAAAAGAATAGGTAATACAAACTACTAGAAACATAGCACTAAGGATTGTTTCTCGCGTGCTTTTAGTCGAACAGCTTATTGTAAACGTCAACACGCAAACATGAATTTCAATTTAACGAGAGAACGCGTCCTATCTACAGATACGCGGCATTCTACACACTCTCGGCGTCGAATAAAATCCGGAATATTGACAATCACATTTATATGGCCAGTAAGCAGCGAATTTCAAAAGCATCATCGCCTCCAGTAACTCTAAATGTTTTCCTAATTTACATATACCTATTGTATCCCGTCGCGTTACCATAAAATTTAACAGCAGCCGACTTCACGTGTCCTGCAAGCGCCCAAGATGCTACTTTATGGCGGTCCTCAGGCCCAAGTTAAGGTTATGGCTATAATTCAGTTTTATGAAACCCCTTTCAGGTAACAAAGTGTATATTCGGAAAGTTCTCACATAACTTACATCACGCGAGTCAATGGTAGGGGGATTTTGGAACGTTTCCGATGTAACTTTAACTTGTAATTCTTTTGTCTATTGTGTGACTGGGACAATTGTGGTAATTACGTTTTTGGGATTTCATGACGCAGTAATTTGGAATGACAATTCTAGTTTTTATGTGTAATTTGTTTTTGACAATCATTGGTCTATTTTGAGTGATCATTATGCTTTAGTTTATGTATAGCTTGATTTAAGTAACGTGTAATAAGCAAAACTTCATGAATTATTTTTAACTCTTTTACTGGTAGTGGCAATATATTTTTGAACCTTATATTGTTGCAATAGCGTCGAAAACCAATAAAAAATCTATTATGCTGTACCAGTCAAAGGGTTAAATGTTTTATGTCAATCGTCAAAGTCTAAGTAAAATTTTACGTATTATTTAATACATGCTTTTAAAGGATAATTTAAAACCAAAATAAGACAATACCAAAAGATATTACTAAGTCATTTGCGTAAAACGGAACGAACCCGGATAAATTAAAATGTTGCCGATAGCATGTCACAAATTAATTTTGAGACGAACACCTCTGTCCCTTTGTGACTATGGACGCTGCAAAGGGATAGAAACGACACAGGATAAAATAATTAGGTAAACAAAACGAGAGATCTGTATGAAGTCATGTGTAGAGTTCGCGACCGCGTGTATTTAAAAAGGTGACAATTTCTAAAAATACTAAAGGTAGGTAAGAAATTATTTCATTTTAGTTTTTATGATTATGTTTATATATTTTAGTTTTTCCAAACTACTTTGATAAAATCACAATCATTAAATTTAAAATTAACGCATAAGAGAGATTGTCTCTTTATAAATACTTATTTTCTATATCTATTTTCATTTAACAAAACAAATATTTCGCTCAATACCGCATGGGGTGTAGGTATTCACTGCTGAAATAAGTTTTATTTTATTCGCCTGCATTACGAGATGTTATATCGCAATGAGAAATTCTTAACAAAGGTTTATGACTTCAATAACGAAGTTTACGACGCTCTTTGCGGTTGTAACACGTGTCAGAAGTACAGCATAGTCAGCGCGCGAAAAACATTCTTCACGAATAAAATTGAAATTCTTCAAATTAACCCTGAAGCATGCACCGGTATTATTTTGTACGAAATTATCAACCGTTTTATTCGGAAGGCCGAATGGAGGGGATTACCGAAAATAAGCGGCTTACGTTTTTTTTTGTCATCGAGCCTAGGATTGGCTTCCCAAATTGCGTAGAATAATTGAGGCGGAGTTTGTTTATTAAATTCCAAAAAAGTTTGCCTCGAAAAAAAAAGATGTGGGAATTTAATAGGGCCTTTTTGGTATTACACGGGTTCAAGGGCGATGTAAATGAGATGATATCGTGATGTAAGGTTTCTTTTAAGTGTTTTTACTTTGGAACAAGCCGGCTGAAATGGGGTTGGTGGTCGTAAAGCGGTGTTAGTGCGCAGGGTGCTGCAGCCATAAAGAGGATCGACTGTGTCGCTTAAGGAAATCGTTGGATTGAATTGAAACTATATGACTTGCAGTTTTATGCTGGAGTAGTATGTAGGAGTACATTCAATTTATTGGAATAGAAATTGAATAGCTCTCGATATAGGTTAGCGGGAAGTTTTATTGCGCCGTTTTAATTTCGATTTCAGAGTGGTTATAATAAAACCCTAATATTACTATCAACGCAGACAAAACTATTTATTTAAGAGACTCTGTTTTTTCTACAACTGAGTACAACTTCTGTAAGATAAGTGCTTTCATTTTTAAATTATTATAAACTGTGCATTGGTATTATTTCTTAATTTTACAAGAACATTAAAATGATTATCAACGTAACTACTATAGGCAAGAGATACTGGTTTAATTTTAATAGCATATCATTTTTACGCTATATTGCGACGAGTCTTTATGTCATTTAAACTTGAGTCTTCATTCCAAAGAAATAGAGAGAACATTTAATCGCGGTCAACTCCAAAGGTTCGAGGTCGGCTCGCGAGCAGGTAACATTCGGCTGACATTCCAATTCTTTGTTCGACGGACGAATGTCGTTTGCCCACGCGCTTCCGGGCGCGTTACAAATCTAAACTGTCTGGATACTGTTAGGCACGTCTATTAATTTCGTTTCGATCGCTTGTTAATATCCTACGCTCTTTTGTTTTGCATAACAAAGGATGGATAGATTCGGCATAAAAACTATTTGGTCATCGCTAAACAGCATTTCATTAGTCATGTTTACATATGTTTGTCTTTATTTGAAATAATGATCGGTACATTTACGGGTTGCTCCTTGATTTTATCGATGTTTATTAAAACATTATGTAACTTTTGCTAATGAATGCAATCAGGCGTTGCTTTGTGAAAATATATGGCATACAAAAACGCAATTAAAATATGTAGTGTTAATTCAACGCTGCATCCAAGCATGATGAACGAATAAATAAGCGGAATGAACACTACATAATATGTTAATTGCATTTTTGTATATAAGTTTTACATTAACACCTGGGGCTAGATTTTAATATCCCAAAGTACTTAATAATCACTATTTAAAGATTTTATTATATTTATACGAAAGGGTCTTGAAAATTTTCCACAACCTAAATAAAAAGAAATAAAACTTTTTTAATGAATTTGTGATTTGTTTGCAACAAAGTTTGCGTAAAATGGTATCTTTATTTATAACAAATGGTTATTAAAAGTCAAAGCCACTTACCCAATGGCACTTTACGATAACACTAGCGTAGTCTTCTAAAATTAATCTTTTGTTTGCTCACGCGTGGCAGGTGAGCCCGTTCACCACCATTAATCTGGGCCCATAATACGCAGCATTGTTTTTAGTTTCACCTCGAGAATCCCAAAAACAAAGGCCTCGAGGCTGACAAACAAAAGCAAAATATAATAAATATGAACTAGATCTTGCTGACGCTGGAAATGGGATTGTGCTGTTAAGTTCTACTGTGTTTTATTTTTGGAACAGAACGTAAGCGAGGCGTCACAAGAGTGTTCTATAAATAAATTTAACAATACCCTTATATTGGCTTTAGTTTATTTTTATTTTTATTTATGTTTTATTATTATTTGTTGACAGCGTACAATATGTTCTATGATAATTAAATCATATTAACGTGTGATTTAAAATCATCCAAAAATCAATTTGAATTTCAAATATCTAACTTATTTATATCCGACTTTTCGACCGAGTTGTACTCGTACCGGCCGTGGTCACGACCTGGTTTGGTTAGCCTGCCTAGGATACAATAATATACTAATTAGTTTACGTAAAACTCCGGTAAACACTTCCCTTGTAACAAATAAACTGAGTGTAATATTGGAGTAAAGTTTTAATTTATTTCGATTTTTCGTAATACTTTTTTTTTACTTTTTATTTTTAAGTGTTAATTGCTACACTTAAGCTGAATCAAATATTTATATGAAATACAGTGAAAAAATTTTGGCGTTTAATTTTTTTCAATTTTTCGTGTTGCTTAATGCTTTTTTGCGTGCATAATTTGGGACATTTGTCTAGTTGTGAGCTTTATACCTGCCTTATCTATACATATATTAATACGTGAAGCAAAAACTTTGTACCCGTTTTTGCGCGGACGGAGGAGTATAAAATTTCGCACACTTATAGTTTATATAGAGAAGATTATCCGAATGTAATTTTTTAAAATTTATGTATAAAAAATACATTAAATCAACAAAAACAACATTACACACACTACCATGTATTTGACACACACGTATTGTTTGCATACACAAACTCACATTCTATCTTTTTTAATTTTTCATTGCTTAGGATACAATCCGTGCAGCCTTAATAAAATTATGGTCGAATTTCGACCACTGGGCGACCACTAGTATCAATAAATAAATAGTGACGACCTCCGTATCGGAGTGATTTGCACGCGGACTTTGGGCGGCGCTGACTCTGAAGTCCCGGGTTCGATTCCCGGTCGGTCAATGTCGAAAACGAACTTTTCGATATTGTGTCGGGCCTAGGTGGTTGTGGTACCGTCATTGTTTCTGATTTCCATAAAATGAGTGGATCCATGCCGAGGATCCGTGCCTTGGGATCAGAACAATGTAGGTATGTGATGTTGTCTAAGAAACTAGTTATTTAGTTTATTTTTTGTCACTTAAATATAATTTTAAATTGTATTAAAAGGCGACGCTTGGTGGCGTATTGGTTAACGCGCCCAATTTGCGATTGCTAAGGTTAAGTAACTCGCAAAGGTCGGTCATCGGATAGGTGACCAAATTTTGTACATCTCAGCTCCTACGTGCTTCGGAAGGCACGTAAAGCCGTTGATACCGGCTGCATTAGCAGTCGCTAACAACCACCAATTCGCAATAGGTCCGCGTGGAAAAATTTATTGAGAGACAACCAGTTATACACGAAAAAAAGTTACATACTTACTTAAAATTAGCTTTTTTTATTCTTTATAGGCAAGTATTTGACCGCGATCTGGTCTGATGCGGCCTAGGATGTAGCATACTTGCCTAAATTAAACCTAAACCTACAATCCCCTTATTTATACTAAGGTTTATGGCCTGTTCTTCCTATCCATTCATAAGGAAAGCTGGTGCTACAGCAGTTGAAACGTAAAGAGCTGATAACGTGATGTGAGAAAGAGAGACAAAATACTGAATAACTATTCCAAGTTTATACTCAGTTTATTTATAAGTGTATATAAATATATACCTAAGTAGTGGAACGCGAAAGTTCAAAAGTTCATAATGTCAATCTTCAATTGATTTCAATGATATTCTTTACTCAACGCTACAAGCAATAAGGAAATGGGTTCTATAACAGCATTAAAATACGCGAGGATTCATAATTGAGCCATGAAAGTGTATTCGTCTTACAATAGTCACAAAATAAGGTAAGCAAAAGGTAAGCTTTATACAATCACGGTCGAGCAACGCACACAGTCCCGACATCAAAGCTGGACATCTTCATGAAGGGGGACTTCTGGCCGAAGGGTATAGTCTACAGGTGCTTTTATCGAAAGTTGCCTGTTGCTACTGTAGTGTTTCCACTACTTAGGAAATCCTCTAGGATATAAAATATTAACAACAGTTGCACTTTGCTTCTTGTATTCTAAATAAAAATATTACATTAGATTAAGGGGCTGCAGCGCGGACGCAAAACTGCGAGTTTCAAGTTTCTTTATCATAGCGAGCGAGCGGCGCGTGGCAGTGGTGTGACAACGGCGCACGACTACGAATACGCACGCACACTAATATCTGTACAGAGTAGGCTGCATGGTGATTTAATTAGAGTAATGTTTACTTTCGTAAAATCATAGGCGTTTGGGTAAAAAATAATAAAAGTCTTAATATTTCCATATTCATGTTTTTTAATTGAAAAATAAGACAACAGTGGCCTGCGGAATATCAATACAAACATTTTGATGTCGGATCATTGTTTCATTTGTGCTATATTTACAAAGTTTCTGAAGAAATAAGTTTTTAGATATCATTACTTTTACGTATTGTTCATGCAGTTTCTGAGTATTTGTTTCAAATTCCAAGACAACCATGACCTTGTGAAAGGATCAAGCTAACCTACACTAGTCCTTTTAATGTATATGACCTATTCCGCGCGGCACCCCCTTATTATTAAATTATTATTATAGAGGATCACGGACACGAAATCTCGCGACAGCTGCACTCGTACTTTTCTGACCAGCCCCCCTAGTCAAGTGGCATAACGCTACTAGAATAGAAATTTAAATCTTTATTTTATTTTTATTTTTAAGTGCTATTTGCTGCACTAAAGCTGAATTAAATAATTATAAAATATAGTGAAAAAAATTAAATGCCTACCAGTCCCAGCCAGGAACCGAACTTGGGTTTTCCGCGTTCCGGGCGGCTGCACTGACCATTATGCTACCAGGAAGGCTAATAGTATTAGGTCCTTACCTGTGAAGTTGACGTTTTGTATGAAGATTTTTTATAAAATTATATTTTTCATAAGTACTAACGTTTTTTTTTATTTTCTTAGCATCTATTTATGTTAACACTATAAAAATTGTAGAGTAGTGTGTTTGTTTCAATAGCTAAATGTAGCAGACATCAAAAAGAAAAAAAATCAAGTCTCTTCAAAGCTACAATGAAACAAAAGGTCAATTCCGCGAACAAAAAAATTGTTAAACAAAATAAAAAACCCGACTGCTAAAACAACTATATAAAAAAACAATTATATACTAGTAAAAATCGGACTAACATAAAAAATAACTGCAAAGAGAAAAAACTGAAAAGAAAAAAACAAGCTCTACGATCCCAGAATTCAATTTGAGCAATGTTAAATGCAACGTGCCCCGCCTGCAGTGAGAGTCAGTGAGAGGTCTACGTGAGCATTGCTCGAGCGCACTATGTATTTAGCTTACCTTCTGGGTCTCCTTATTTTGTGGTATAGTGATCGCATGATCGGCGAGCACAACAGTTGCGCGACACCCACATGCATTGATTTACTTCCAACAATGATCCGTGGGCTGTTATTGTTATTATTGCCTGATGAGGTAACCCCACTGTTTACTAATTGTTTTTTTTTCTTTATTGTTACAGGTATGGTTGGAGCGTGGAGGTCGTATGTATTGTTTTATGTAGCTCACATTAAATATTCAAACTATGTATGATTAATCTAAAAAAAGGTTTTTCGGTAGCATCGCCTTTTGTAAATGTTGATGTCGAAAACGAGACATACATATAATTATTTTGAACAAAAAAGGTATCTACGAGGAGCGTGATGGCGTAGTCGTTAACGCGACAGGTCTGCGAGTGCTGAGGTTAAGCAACTTTCGCAAAAGCCGGTCATCGGATGGGTGACCAAAAATTATCATATCGAGCTTCTCCGTGCTTCGGAAGGCACGTTAAGCCGTTGGTCCCGGCTGCATTAGCAGTCGTTAACAACCACCAATCCGCACTGGGCCCGCGTAGTGGTTTATGGCCCGTTCTCCCTATCCATTCATACGGAAGACTTGTGCCCCTGCAGTGGGGACATAAAATGAGCTGATGATGATGATGAGGTATCTATGAGTATATCACTTTAATAATGGCAATTTAATCTCGTCAGTCATATCATAATCATTATCACCATCATTAGCTTGTAACCATCCCACTTTTCTGGGTAAAGGCTTTTCCATATGAAAGCATTATGGAGCTCTAACTAGTTGGTCGATTTCAACGACCGACTGTCTTATGACAAGAACCGAGATCAACGACTTAAAAAGCCTTTATATTACTCAAGCTATTTTAATTCGGTCCCCGATACGAAGACTTGGGATTATAAATATGCTCAACTTGCAATATCGCAAGCGAAAAACCCTAAGCCTTACCTACATTTTAATATAATCGGTATACAATTTAAAAAAACGGACGTCGTCAATCATATATTAAGTTGCGCTAAATAACGTTTTGGAAAAGTAGAATAAGAGAAAAATGTTTAACACCCTAACCAAGTTGGGTCACAAAAAATTACACGCTCTACTGAATATTATATCAAAGGTCGTAATGACTGCATTTTAAAGCAGTAATTTTAATTTCGAAATTCGCATGATATTTTTCTTTACGGTACAAACATTGCCAGGAACAAAGATATTTACAGAGTAAAATTCTTAACACGCTCATCTGTTGTTTTTTAATCAACCGAATACATCAGAGTACATATGAGTACTTGGCCATCGCATGAAAACACAATGTATCTCACAAGTAATAAATTAGATTGTTTAGTGCGATTGCCAAGTCAATCTATTTATTTAAAATATAAAAGATTTTTAATATTTATGGTCACTATAAGATGTTATTAAGTTAGCTAATTAGGTAATAACTTAAGACAGAAGGTCCCTTAAGTAGGGACTGAATAAATTAACCGGCTTGGTATTACATACATCTCACAACTTTTTACGGTAGAAGAACTGAGTTGCGAGACTTGGTTCTTTTTACAAGTTTGTTTTTGATGGCATCTCATTTCTTTTTGTAGATAGTTCTACTTTTTTCCTTTCCGGTACCATCTAGGTACCTATCTACACCTATTATTCCATTATATTAAACATAAATAGGTACACTGATTCATTAACTGCAAATGTAACTTTGTAATCCTATACATTTATATGGGATTACAATGTTATTTATCCCGTTGGTGTATCTAGAAAACTGAGACGAAATTGAAAAAAAAATTTTGGCTTTTCCTTGATTTATACACTAAACACTAATTGTATTCTAAATTTGAAGCTTCTATGTCTGCTAGAAGTGCATTAGAGTTTTGATGATCGGTCAGCCAGTGAGTGACAAAATTAAGAAACTTTGACTAGTTATAATTCTTAAACTACTAGTTCAAATTGAATGAAATTCGAAATATACCTTGTTTATACGATGCCTGCTTGGTTACTGAAAATCAGGCTTCTAGTTTTATCCACAACGAAGTTATAGGGGGTTGAAAATAGCCTGAACTGTTTCGAGAAAAAGATGGTACGGCCATGGCGCTTTTTTGCTCGACTTGGCAGGGGCACTACCGTGCTCCCAGATTAGAAGACATTTGACATATTTTAAAATGACCTTTGATAGTCAAATGACACAATATGTCACATATAAAAATAATTATGTCATGTTCATGATAACGATTTTAAATTTACAAAATGGCGCGCGTTTGCGCGCTTCCCCGACTTCCTGTTACACTGTTACACATACTTCCGTCCCATTTCACGAAATCACTTCCACAAATTGCTTAGAAAGATAGAAAGCGAGCGGATCAAAAAAAATATTGGCCTAAACATTAATAGCGAATAGCGTTGCTCACTGTATACTCGGAACTACAGCCAAGTGCTCTCCACTCGTCCAACTTTCCAAAGATCTGTTTATTGACTGTTCCATTTCTACTGTGCGTTTAGACCAATACGTATCATCAGTAAATATAATAACGGGTTTAAGTGAAATCAAAATTTGTGGAGAAACCTCTCTGTATGAGGTAAGTGCCTACGTCATATTTTTGCATTTTTAATGCTCTTAGCTTTGTTTCGAGCTCTAGAGTTTGCCGTGCCCTCGTGAATTGGATTCTTTCTACTGTACACACATTATGTTCAGTGCATGCAAATACGCCGGAGCTTGGATTGCTAGTAGGCATATTAAAATGACATTTTATGATTGAATCATTTTTCAGAGTGGCTTTCGTATTGAACTAGCTTGAATAGAAGTTGGGCACTGCTTGGTTACTGCAAACACGGTTTTATTGTAATGATTTTTACGTATACATTAATACTTAGAATTCTTAAGATATGCCTTGATAGTACCGTAAAACAAAAGAGGTGGTAACCGACGTTTAATTTTAATAAAATATCTTATATTGTAAAGTGTGGAGCGTTTTTTTTTTGTTGCCTCCTCACAGGAATAGTAGAACATTACGAGTGTTTTTAAATTTAAAGAGTTATTTTGACGTCTCTAAGTGGCTGAGTGACCAAATGCCTGATATCCAAAGATCTTTAGTTAATTTCTCTAATCGAGCAGCGTGTTTTGGATTTTTCGAAGCATATCCCGGTGTTGTAATCACCAACCCGCATTCGCAAAGCGGTTTAATTAAACTCATACCCATTTATTGTAGTGATAATTTAACTGCAATGATGGAAGTTTCTGCCCAGCAGTGAAAATTAAAATAAAATGAAATGAAAAGCATAATAGCGGTCTTTTTACTTTAATTCAGTATGAATATTCACTGACTCATTACTCAAAGATAATGTCGAGAGTTCTGATTGACGCTATAAGATTCGCAGGCACGTGTTTTATCTTTTTGCTTAATGAAAATTAAATATGTATCTCCTATCCTTATCAATCAATCAATGAAAGAATACATTTAGGTCATCAGTTAGTTATTTTATTTTAACTGTAGAAGAATTAAATTTTTATTCACGTCAATAAAATAATATTAAACGTTAAGCTTTTGATGTTATTTTTAACATAAAATATAAACTATATAATAAGAAATATGATAATAGTATTTTTTTCTCAATTTTAATGTTTGCTGCATCAAATAAATTCATTTCTATTCTAAGCTTGAACAAAGAGAAGATTTGTTTGCGCCAGCTCTGTTGACAATTATTTTATTATGCTATAAGTAGGTAAGATTAGCGCGGTTCAAGGATAAACTTTTTTTTCTTTATTCTATTTGTTTATTATATTATATTTTTTATTTCAGCTGAAATGTACTAAACTTATATTCAACGTATTTATATAAGTATACAATATTGTTTCTTTAATATTTCATAATCATCAGCTCATTTTGTGTCCCCACTGCAAGGGCACGAGCCTTCCCTATGGATGGATAGGGAGAACGGGCCATAAACCACCACGCTGGCACAGTGCGGGTTGGTGGTGGTAATATTGAAATAAAACAACTTTTACGGATCTACTTATTTTATACGTTAGTTTTAATTAACATTCATCGTGACGTTTCGTTAATTAAAACTAGCATTAGTAACTAGCATGATAAACGCGAGTAGATCCGTAAAAGCTGTTTCATTTCAATGTGTAGTTTTTGCGTAAACTTTAGAAAACAATAATATAGTAATAGCATTTTATTATAGTATAGTATTTTAGCCTGTTTATATTAAGTAAGGCATATCGCAAACGGTACAGCCTTAAGATATTTCACGGTGTTATGAACACGTAATGTGGCCAGACATGCGCGGCAGATTGCGGTCTAGCCTTAATGATACTTCGTCTTAGGTCAGTATTATTTTACTGCGCGAAACCAACTGAACACAAAGAGCCATCGTAAGTTACTGCTCCGTAGCTATAACGTTTATTGTTTTCAGAAGTTAACGCGAACAGTACACATTGAAATGTAACACTTAGTGTAGATCTGCTTTTGTTTATTTTAGTTTTTAAAATTCTGAATTTTCTAAGTTTTTAAATTGAAATGCACCTGCTTGATTAGAACTTTTTTGTTCCTTTACGTTACTGTTAGAGCTGGCTGGAAGCGATTGGTTGGTTCGATAAGAGATAATCTCGCCCTTGTATGTATCTTTTGCAACGTGTGTTTCAATGTGAATTTTCTATGTACAATAAAGGATTAAAGTAGTTGACGGTAGCAACATACAAAAATAATTTTGATATAATATAGTCTCCGTTGTGAACAAAGACGCTTTTTTATGTCGGAATCGTAATTTTTTGATGTGTAACATCTCTCCGCTCGCCTTCTATACAATATGTGGGAGGGATTTCGTAGAAAGTAACGCAAATTTGTAAATTTAAAATCGATATTACGAACAAGACATATAATTATTATTATGTGACATATTGGGTGTGTTCCGATGTACATTGCGAGCACTGTCAAGTGCTCTTACTGGTGAAAAATTTGTTCCGTTATGAACTGACAGTATACTGCCGCAGTATGCTAGGGAAATATATGACATCATAAATCGTTGCCATTTTTGTACTGTAAGCGCTGGCATTTTCGAGGTGCTTTGATCACGTAATCAACAGCGTCCAGAAATGACATGGATGACAACATGGATGACAGTATACTGGACTGCGTTCCGTTTTAAACAGTAACCAGTATAACTACAAAGGAACGGATTCGCAGTATACTAAATTGATGTCACACCTCACAGTGCTCGCAGTGCATATCGGAACATACCCATTGTGTCATCATTTTGATATGTCAAATGTCATCTAATGAGTATTTACGGCATTCTCTTTATGACTTGTAAAAAGCAAGCGCGCGCCATTTTGTAAATTTAAAATCGGGAATATGAACAAGACATATTATTATTATAAGTGACATATTGTGTTATCAATGTCTTTTAATGAGTATTTACTGCATTCTCTTTATAATTTGTAAAAAAATATACGTAATTATACGTACATAATCTCGCCACTCTTTTGTTTGGCGTGTTAGGAGCGGAAAGGCCGCAATATCTCTGTGATAAGCTAGTACGGGCATGTGATCAGAGTAGGTACCCAAAGAGAAGCAGTTCTAACATCTTTGTGAAGGCAAAGCATCGAACGATGGCGTTCCGTGGTTCATTTAGATTTGCCGCCTCGAAGTGCTGGAACGACCTCCCTCCACCAGTGCGTGACCTGAAAACGGTTGACACATTTAGACGCCACCTCAAAAAATATCTTATTTCGTTACAAAATTCATCGGACTTACTTTCGAGTTTCTCACGTTCAGGCTATACGACTGCTGAGGATTGCGTTCCGGCACTGTCTGGGCGGACATTGCCCCTTTAATGTTCTGCTCACTTACTGCTTCATTGGGTTTTTGTCTGATCTCTCTGAGGTTTTTTTGAAATGTTAATGTTTGCTGCGCAGACGATGACAATTGACAGCCGCAGTGATGGCAGGTGACAGACATTGGTTTTGATTTTATGTTTATTTTATCTGTTTGTCACTATGTCAGGCAAAGGCATCTCTGTCCTTCAGCCGAGCTTTATAAAGTTCTTGTGGCGTGCGATCTTTGTTTTTGATTTATTGTTATTGTATTGTTTTATTGTTTATACGTTAATGTTTGTAATGTTGTATTTGAATAGTTTTTATTTATGTTTTTTGTTCCGTGTCGTATCGACCTCTAGGTCCCGCCAGAATACCAGGTAGGCTACTCTTGACGCAAACTCAATCTCAATACAATTCCAATGCGATTAATATGTTTCGATATTGGAATAAGTTCGCAATTTCGGAACGCCCCATCTCGATAATAATTTGTTCACTCAATTTCCACGCAATTTAATTGCAATGTAGCACTATTATCGCTTTTAAAAGTGCCATTTGAATTTTTTAGATTTGGGATTGGATATTGATTATTGCAATTGTGTTTCAAGAGTAACCCACCAGCGCTGCAGCGGCTATTGTCGTTGTAGCCTATGCTGAGGCTGGGGCCTAGTTGGCCACACTAAAATTTATGTTTTACTACTTATGTACCTATCTGTAAACTTTTTTATTTTTTTTTTCTATGTTACTGTACAATCTGTTTGTGGTCAATAAAAATTCATTCTATTCTATTCTATAATTGGTTATTCTATATTCTATTCTTTCTATTGTAATATTGATTTCAAAAGGTGAGATGTCAAATGATGTTCGTTTTTTTTACACTAGCTACTGACTTTTTGTAAAATACTGGTTTCTAATGAAACCTTTAAAAAGATAATTAACTCCGAATGTCAATTTTATTTTTTGTTTGAACAAGAAAGGAATCTAATTTTATATAATTCTCTACTTTGACAAGGAGCAAAAGCGTAGGTAGGTACATAAATAAGTTTCTTTGGCGATTTCCAAAAGTTCTTTGGACAAAGCTAATAATACCGCTGGCGCCGGGTGTAACTGGCAGACATTGTTTTGAACATTTGAAAGCTCTTCATTGTTACTAGAATGCAACCTAAAATTCAAAATACCTTTCCACAAAATACTTAACGTAATTATTACAAAACTCTCCTTGCTGTATAGCGAAATATTTAGTTACTTAGTTAAACTTTAACGATACATAAATGTTACGCAATATATTCATTTCCATGTTTGGTCTTTGTAATTACAATTGTTAAACAAACAACTACTTAATTGTTAGGTACGCATACCGTTGTTATAAGAAACCATTAAATTAGTGTCACTCAATGTTCTTTCAGTAAATTTGTAACTTGAACGAACTAGTTAACGATGCATTGTTAAACAGACGCCATTAAAATAAAGTTTGAAACGAATGAAAAGACTATAAAAACTATGAACTGTGACAGAGAAATTGTATGGAATAATACTTATTCGTTTTAACCATCTGTGTTAGCAAACAAGGCTCGTAATGCATTTGCTACATTTCTTGACATAAAAACTTTAAGACAGTCGCCGAGTACGCAACAGTCAGTGTACGTGTAAGTATCATCATCATCACCAGCTGATATTATGTCCCCACTGCTGGGGCGTGAGACCTTCCAATGGATGGATAGGGAGAACGGGCCATATACGACCACGCGGGCCCAGTACGGATTGGTGGTTGTTGCTAAGGCCGGGATCAACGACTTTACGTGCCTTACGATGCTTGGAGGAGCTCTTATTACTTTGGACTGCATCGGCTGCTTACCATCAGGCAGGATGTGGTCACTATGACGAGTCAATATAAAAAAAAAAGATGATAAACTTTTTGTCACCCATCCGATGACGGCCTTTGTGAACGTTACTTAATCTTTATTAACGTTTATTTTTACGAAAGAAAATGACCAAATACATAAAAATACATTATCACGTGCCAGTTTCTACAAATATTTGAATTCAATATGTAGTTGTTTCAACTAAATAAATAAATTATGCAAACTCGTTCGTATCCTTAGAATATTTCAATTATTTGAGTGACTAATATATTTCTTTTGGCATTAATGTGCCTTAAGATGCTAAAAGTTTTATTATTTGTTAAAAAAAAAGTTAGCCTGTCACAATTTGATACCATTAATAACCAATTCTAATTGAAGCAGACAGTTGCGGAAGCAATCGCATTTAATGTAATTGCTTTCAACTTAAGTAATTGAATTCGTAAGTCGCAAAACTTGACCATAACTTTTCATTTGACTATAACTGTTACTAGTCCGTGGTTTATGAATAATGCATTACCAACAGAGATCAATTTAATCTTGACTCCTTAAATTGTTTCTAGCTTAAGTACCAAGTAAGTAGATGGAGCAAAATTTTACATTAAAATAGGTTGAGATAGAGATGACAGAATCTCCATCTCTCTATCATCTCGTTAAAGAGATGGAGATTCTGCGAAAAACTAATTAAGAATTAAGAATATTATCTTATAGTTAAAAACGCGATGTGAAATATTGAATACCAAAGTAAAAAACTTTCATAGCGTTTCATTATATTGTTCTATTAAGCTTTTAATGCAATGTTTAAGAAAAAAACAAGCACTAGGTACTCAATTAAGCTCAATTTTGCGGTGGTGGAGTGTGCGTCGGGTCGTTACATTCCCTAAAATATGGTTGAGCGAAGCGGTGGCTGATTCATATGTCATACTCGTGAACGGGTGCCGCCTGTGGAGGCTGGTCTGCTCTTGCATACTTATCTTATTTTTAGTATTATTCACTATAGTTTAACTTTGTTTTTTCTTAAACAATTTTTGACCTTTATTAGTACTGTATGACATTGTGAAAAAAACTGGTAACTGATGTAAATTTGCAAACTTAGATATTATAATTTTTTCTCTTTTTTTATTTTACATGATGTGATTGTCCTTTATATTTTGTGTTTTTATTTGTGATGGAAAGTGTCCTTTTATGATAGGGCATTTTCCAATATTTTTGAGCTTGACACTTGCTGAGTTTCTTGCCGGTTCTTCTCAGTACAAGGTCACCCGCCCAGAGTAGACTTACGAACCGATGGCATAATGACGTTCATAAGAGCTATTTGTAGTCTAAACTGAATGATTTTGAATGTTTTTTTGAATTTTATGCCTTTATTAATTTACTCTTTAGGCCAAGAAATAATTTTTTGGTCGTTTTTTCTTAACGATTTGCAAACGATGCGGTTAGCATTGCGAACCGTTCGCCGTGTTATCATAAATCGATGGATTGTACGCCATAATTATAAAGTTTAAAAGCTGGCAGCGCATTTAATCATTGCTATTCGGTTCGGACGCAAGTTCGCCCACGCGTTTGCGCACTGGCGCCAATGTCCAGACGCGATCGTGCCATAGTAAACTGTTAAATTGAGTAAAACTAATTTTATATGATATGTGGATTTTTTTTATATAGATAGCTCGGCAGATGACTCCATCCCACCTGATGTTAAGTGGAAATGGAGTCCAGACGCGAAGATAACTGGTGCAGCGTGAAAACAAACGTAGCATCAGTTAAACCTCACTCTGCCGGCCCACAAGGTGCTTCTTCACGCCTCTTTTGAAGGACCCCATATCATAGGAAGGAGGGAAAACGTGTGCTGGTAGACTATTCCACCATTTGGAGGTGCGACAAAGAAACGAGTCACCAAATTTCTTTGTATAATTTAACTTGATTTATATAATTTAACGCACATTTTGTTGCGAATAAAAATTACATTCTGGAAAAGTGTTGAAACAAAAAAAGGGAACGGGTTTGAATCCCGTTCGTGGAAGTTGTTACTTCTAAAAAACTTATTTTATTGTTTGTATTTTTTTTAAATGAAAAGAAGGAGCGATTTTTTAATATTTTACTTTCTTTAAATAAGGTATACGGAATTTTACGTTAACTGCTTAATTTCGGTATCCTAAACATACCAATACCATTTAAGTATACGACTTTTTGATCTAGTCGCATCTGCCGTGGTCGTGGGCTGACTGCAACTCGGTCGAAACTCGGACTCGTTCAAAAGCAGTTTGCGTTTAACTCCTTAAAATATGATAATCATTAAACCGTTGTTTAAGTTTTTATTTACATTCGCATCAGTACTGTACTCATAAAGAGACTGAACTTGAAAAGCTTCTTATTGCCCTATTCGAACTAAGAGGGAGAGAGGGTTTTTTCAGTCTCGATTAAAGTAGGTAATTGTCATATAAAATGGACATGTTTAAATCTGTGTTTATTTTAATGTGTAGCGTTACTGTAAGTTTATGAAGTTATTATCATCATCATCATTATAATCATCAGCTCATTATAATGTCTCCACAGCTGTGGTACGAACCTTCCCATGTATGAAAACACTGCGCAGGGCGCAGTGCGGATTGCTATTGCTGTCGGGACCAACGGCTTTACATGCCTTTCCAATCACGGAGGAGCTCGAGATTAAATATCATCATCATCATCATCATCAGCCTATAAACGTCCCACTGCTGGGCACAGGCCTCCCACATGATCAGTAGCACGTGGGGGTATTGGGCCATAACCCACCACGCTGGCCCAATGCGGGTTGGTGGGTTTTAACGACTGCCATCTTAAGACAACAACCGGGACCAACGGCTTAATGTGCCTTCCGAAGCACGGAGGAGCTCGAGATGTTTTTAATTGGTCACCCATCAGGCGACCCGGCATTGCGAAAGTTGCTTAGCGGGCAAGATCGCAAGCCGAACGCGCTAGCCGCTGCGCCATCGAGCTCCTCAGATTAAATATAGTAGGCCTTAACTTAATAATTTTAAGTAAATTATTTAGTTGATAAAAGTGGATTAAATTTTGCCAATTTATTGTCTATAAAAATTAACCCAAACTAAGTGTGATTTTTTATAGTCATTAATTGTTTTCCTAAGTATTCTAGATAGCATTTAAAAAAAATATTAAATGTAGGCAAACGAGCAGGGTCACTTGATCGCCGCCGCTCATGGACACCTGCAAAACCAAAGTAAGCAGATGCGTTGCCGGCCTTAAGGAAGGAGTTGGATCTTGAGGAGGAAGTAGGAATTGGGAGGAGGGAGGGATGAGAGATGGGCCTCCGGTACTTTCACTCACCAGACGAAACACAACAGCAACGAGTGCCATTGTTTCACGCCGATATTCTGCGAGAGGGTGGTATTACGCCGGGCGAGCCGGCCCATTTCGTGCTGCCACGCAGCGTGGCTCTACCACTCAGACAGTGTCACATTTAGCACCACCCAGGGTTCACGTGTAGGGTCTCAGGGGTAAACCTACGGACGCGAGTAACTTTGACCCCCTATATCTAACCTCCGAGGTTGTCTATTGTTTTCCCGAAGAATATATGCCATAATATTCAAATGCCAGAATTTCATTTGCCCGAATGTTTTGTTGATCATAATATACATGTGACATATACTTATTCGCCCTAAAATTAGATTCCATAATGATACGAGTGCCATACGTATTGTTATCCATTTTATTAATTGCAATAATATTATTCAACAGAATATTTAAATGCCGTAAAAAGTTTTTGCGTGCTTTAGCATCAAATTTGTATTTGCATTAAGTAAAATGTAAATTGTAATAAATATATCACAGTATGATTATTATGTATTTCTAATAAATATATGACAGTATGATTATATATTTTAATTGTTTTTATTTCTAATACCTACTTATCTAGTACCTCTATAAACTATCCAAGTCGCTTCCGTACAAATTTAACCTAACGCCTTTGTTCTAAAAAGCGATTAGCTTTATAGAACAAAGGCGTATACCTAAACCTATTGCTCATTTAGTATAAAACGAATTTATGTTCTTTTTCAAGAAGTTATTTTGATGGCAAATGATGTTATGGCTTGTGATAATACGGCTTACAAACATGATAGGAAATGATATTATTGAAATTGACTTTATGGGAAACAATGTTTCTAGCACGTGACTAATATAGTAAACAATGAGTATGACATATGAAATTATGAGAAACAATATTATGTCTATTATAGCAGATGAAATTCGGGCAAATGAAATTCTGGCAAGTTGGTGTAACCCATCCTCCTATATCTATCCCCCTATATCTATATATCTTATATTAAACTTAATGTTCTCCATTCAAAAGCCAATTAAATATAAACCCAAATCAATTGTATTTTTTTTAAATATTTATTTGTTTCCTAAATAACCTAGATGGCGTTATTAAGTATTACATTCACTCAATGTTTTATTATACTTCCTTCGAATATTAATTAAAGCCAGTCGCTATTCCCGTAAGCTCGGTTACGCAACCCGCCATTCCACCAAGATAAGTGTTGCCACTTGCAGGGATGTGGCAGATAAGAACCTCTCCGCACATTTTGCGGTTGACAGCCAAAGTTCTGTCGTGAAACCCAAATCTCGTATTACGTCGTAATTACAAAAGCTTTTTGTGGAAGGACTTTTTAATTATGAGCGATTAATTTGCGGCTGTGTTAGCGGCGCGGTGAGTTAATAGGCAGTACAATTGGAGCCTTCTGCTTAGTTATAGGGGTATGAAGGGGTATTTTGGACCGGCCTCTTTTTTCCGTGTGTTTATTCATTGCGGAAAGGGTTGTGATAATTTTTGTATGACTAATGATGCCGTACTTTGGCTTGTCAAACTAATATCTGGTATGTAGGTACTAAAAGTGTTGTTTGAGATGTTATAATAAAAGCGATTGGTATTGATCTAGCTAGGACGACTGCCATGTTACGACAACCAACCGGGACCAAAAGCTCGAGATGTTTTTTTATGAGAAATAATAAATTGATCCACAATAAAATAGTAGGCTAGCACCTAAAATGGTAAGTTAGCATCTAAATGTAGTTTAGGTGCTAACTTTGTATTTTTAGGTGCTAACTTAGTATTTTTGTGGGTTACGTTAGGTTACTTTGGTGTCGCGGTCATTATCTTCGGACATGTCCCGTGCCATCGCCTTAGCCTTCTGCTTTCGGATTGTGGTCCCCCAGGGGTTTAGTGCGGTATCCCCCTCCGTCTCGCCCTCCCAGCCGGGACTTAGTCCTGGCAGCTGACTTGGAGCCTCTCTCCCTGTCAGTGGGTGTGGAAAGGCGGACAGGTGAGTCCCACATAACCGGGTGCCTCTTAAAGGCTCCGGTAGTCGTAATGACTTCCCCTGGGACAAAAAAAAAAAAAAAGGTTACTTTGGTGATCGATTAAATACAACCCTTTTTTTATTTGACACCTACGAATGATCCGTTATTGCGAAAGTTGCTTATTTTGCAAGACCAAACAAACGTGCAAGTTACTGCGCCTACGAGCTCTTTATGAAGGGTTTATCAACTCGTTGTATTATAGCTTAGTGATTTAATACTGAAACATGTTAGTTCTAAGCCTGACCACGATTACTGTCGTGTATTTCACCATGTTTCTGCAAACAAATTCTATTCAATTCAATTCTAAAATACCTACATCTATACAACGAAAATAAAGAAATTCCATACGAGGACGACGACGTGAAATGCTATAACGACTTCGGATCGAGTCCTTATCTCAGATATGGGCTCTCGCTTGATTGCACCGGTGGAGTAATGACTTAATACAATGCTTTCAGGAAAATTGTCCGCCATTATTGTGCTACAAAGTGTCCGGCGCTAATGACCGTGTCATCAACTTGCATTTTAATTTGGACTCCCAAGGTGGTTTCGGTAATGTCTTTACTGCGTGTCTTTGCTCCACACTGCACCGAATTCTGGGTAACAAAAACCATCACGAATATTTGAGGAAATTGAAAGTTTCTCTGAAGCGTTCTATTTGATTAGCTTTTGTTTTGGAAACAAATGAAAGTCGCAACTGGAATTTTATAAGCTGGAACAATAGCGAGCTAGTGTTTGATACATCTATGTATTTTTAACAACCATTTATGAGAAATTGTTTTTTTTTTACGGGCATCCTATTTGATTAGCTTTTGTTTTTGAAACAAATAAAAATTTCAACTCGATTTTAATACGTTAGAGCCACCTAAGTATATTATCTATAGATGTATAGATATATCTGTGTTTTATAAGTTAATTAAGTCAATATGTAAGTTATAATTAATTAAAATACTACATATTTTGTTACATGAACATGTAAAAATATGAGTACACTGCACATTAAAAATACATCTTCTCAACACATACCCGTTTGACGCAAGATTGTTTTAATAAGCATTTCTTTTACGGGGACCTGCTCTTTTTTATATACGTACTAGTTATGATTACTAGAGACGTGTTACTCTTTTAAAGTATTATTTATAGTTTTGTATGCACTTGTGATATATTTAATACGCTTATTGATCAATGACTTTCACTATTACTTAAGCAAACAAAAAAAAAATCTTGAAAAAGAATATGATTTTCTTTTATACACCGTTGGCCTGAATAACCCGAAAGATTTAACTTAACGATTCTACAGCCTAATTAGAGTATATAAAGTTATGTAACACATAGTCCTAAACCCCATAATAAAGGATATATTCATTATTTAAAACAAATAATAATAAAAAAAATATCAAGTATAACTCACCCTAAGGTATGACGTAGACACCTACTACTTTCACGCAGACGCACTTACCTAGGTGCATCGGTGTCAACCAGTTTTACCTAAGTAAGTTTGGTACCTGTCGACAAAAAGGTTTTACTACCGAAAATAATTATTTTTCATTGTGGATAAAAAGATGTAACATGCAGAAGTAAAGGCTTGACCATAAAGAAACACGCTATTACTATGATTTAATTTGTATTGAAAAAGTGGGTCAATTAAAACACACATTTCGACCCATGTTAATATAACGTTATTTACTCGTACTGTCGTTAAGAATACGTGGTTTAAATCTTTCGGGTTATTCAGGCCAACGGTGTATACATAATATACATAATAAATAAATACTAGTTCTTCATATCTTACGAGTATATTATGTAAAGTTGAGTCGCTTTGTCAGCACGGCCACAAGTATAATTTTTATAAAAGTATTACAAGTACCTATATATCGATTAAAAATAGATTAAAATGTGTTGTGTAGACTAGATACTAACTTTTCTTTATTTTGATTACTTTAATTATACATGACATGCATAAAATTAATACGGGTATTATTTCTTCATTTGGGATTTAAACATTATACATAAGAAACTCTGTAAGTATGTCATTTTACAAAGGTATTTTAGGGAATTACCGAGATTTCCAGAGTGACTATGTCTTGATTATATTTGGAGCTCTAGTCCGAAGTAAACTTGAGGCCAGCTCATGTGTATGGCACCCACATGAAAGTACGTACGCTCTGTTACTAGAAAAGGTACAAAAAGCTTTTCTCCGTTGCCTATATAAGCGCATGGGTATACACATACATGTATCCGACTAAGTTTCTTTTGGGCTACTTAGGCTATAATTCATTGGAAGTTAGAAGATCAAATGACCAATTAATTACTATTTGCAAGGTTCTCCGAGGGAAAATAGACGCATCAGATCTCCACAATGAGCTGTCGCGGTTATTTGCTCCTAATAATTACCGCCGTAACAGGAGGCAGATATTGTTCTCAGTGCCCTCGTGTCGTACTGTCGCGCGCGCTCGGTCTTCTATCCCGCGAACTCTCATTGCTTTCAACGCCTTCCTTGACGCAAAACCTGATTGTGATAATATATTTGCGGATGAAAGGAATATGATTCTGTCTGAGAGCCTAGAGTTCTGTGTGAAGAATATCCCACAAGCGTCGAGCAACCACCAGGTGGTGGCCAATAACAATTAAAATTCTATTGTGTCTGGTATTCGCGCCCTCAAACTAATATGTGAATGATAATTTATAATTTTTTATTAAGTTGTGTAAATTGAAACCTATTTTATTATTCTAACTAATGTTATATTATTATTTTGATTGTTTTGATTAATTTTGATATGTTTATTAATATTAATATTTTGACTATTTCAATCTATATAAGGAAAATCAATTTTTAATCATGTATAATCTTGAATCTGAATTATTATTCTTGTTATTTTTTTATATATTAATTATAGCGGCCGTGTATTTAATTAAATAAATAAATAACTTAGTAAAGAACACCCTAATATATTAATTGTCTACATATTTAAGTGAACGGATTTGTCAGATGATTTATAGTTTTTGTTATAATTTTATGAAGTAAAAATAATGTTAAATTAATAATATCATTAACAATTTTATGTCATCAATATCATCAAGCTGTGTTAAACGTCTCTAAGTTAATTAAGACATCAGTATACATTATCCAAGTATTCCATTGTCAAAGCAGTCGAAGTTCCAAATAGTAATCTCGAAAGTTCCGCAATCTACCTCGCCGTATGTTTACCCAATCTCTTTGTAAATGGCTATTTAAGTAGCCAAAGCAGTCTCCATCCCGCTACAACTCAACAGACAGATGCTGTTATGAAAATCCTTTCTGCATAATGAGAAATAACGGATTGTACGTAACGCGTCCTGCTGACCCAGCTATCGCGAGCGGGCGGCACAGCTGAAAGCGATTCTCTTTTTATTCGACGTTTCCTCCATTTCAATTGCACAGCGCATCGAAATGAAACATTACAAACAAATGCCGCCCAAACAGAAACTTTAAAATGCAATCTTTGCGGAAACGCAAGATTAATGGGGGCTACGTTTAAACGCTCGTCGGTGACAGTGCCAAAAATGTTCCGTATGTTAGAGTGCTAACAAAAAGCGGTGCCGGAGAATTCCCTTCATTAACGCGGTTGAAATTAGCAAGCGTTGGTAGGAGGCGCACTCGTAGGGTGGCCACATGCAAGTCATTATGCGGACGATCATTGAATTAATTACCTACGCGGATATTACGAGAGCGGAAGCGGCGGGCGCGTCCGCGTCGCTACGTCGCCGCCTCCGCTCCACCGGTATGCACGCCCCTAGCCCCCCTTCCAATTTGCTTCATCTAACTTTTACACTCTAAGTGCATTCTCACATATTTACAAGAACTATCGATGTAGCTAACCTTTAAAATGTGCATTCTAAAAGTGTACTGAAAAATATCTTCATAACCGAAACTTTAGTGTGAATTCAAATGAAGAGTTTCACACAGTAATCTAGTCGATTAGCTTATATGTTTAGCAATATCATTATGTAGAGAAATAAAAACATCGCTAAACATAAAACATCGATTAAGTACGAATAGAAACCTAAAAGCTACAAAGCTTTTAAAAAAAAACAAATTGCAGTCGCAATCTAAATGAAATCGCGACGCGAGACGCGACGGACGGACCGCAACACGTTCGTCATGATAAAACAAAAAACGGGTCCATGAAGAAAGCGACTGACGGTCGCGCGACGCGGCGTCGGAATTGCGAATTGATTGTCGTGATCCAAGAGTTTGCATGTCTGAGTATAGATAAGGGGGTTGTAACACCCCGCTACACGGCCGGCGAGTGGTGGGAAGACGGGTAGAATCAAATTAGGTCGGGTGGTCGGGCGATGGTATCTCACTGCACCGCGCACCGACCCACCGATAACAGTACGTCTGAACATATACGACGTTTGATTACTGCCCTCCAGCTCCAGCTGATGACGCGTTTGCGGAAATGTTTTTCCGTCTTCGTGCCTTATCTGCAGCTCAGTGGTTATTAAGCTAAATTAAGTACGACTCTAAGATAAGTGAAGGTAGTCGATATTTTGCAATCCGCTTCGTTTTATTAACTAGTGAGTTTACTTGCTTGAGGTTTATGTACATTATTTTCTATATAGTTTAGTCTAGAATACTTAGAATACGAGTAAGTTGAGCAGGAATACGAACGACGATATCGCACAAAATATATTTTGTGCGATATAATAAAATATATATGATGTGTTGTAAAACTGCATACTTGCTATAGCACGTATGCAGCTTTACAACACATCATCATCAGTCAATAAATGAGCTGGGCTTAAACCTTCCTACATGATCAAAAGCTTGTTGGGAGATCGCTCCATAACCTACCACGCCACCTGAATACAGGTTGGTGGGCAATTGCCATTTTTCAACAGCTACAACAGGCATATGGTTACAGATATAGGCATATGCTTTCTGAATTTTATTTCCTGAATGGTTAGTAAACATAATGCCGACATAGTATACACTACCCAACACCATACTGAAGGAAAGTAGGAATGTACTTATTCTAAGCACCGAACTGATAAAACAAGCTTAGTGTCATATAAATCCTGTTCTGAACTCAATATGAGCTGTACACAAATCTCGTGCGCTGAAAGTATGGTAATGCTGATTTAATTTCTAGAAGCACCCTCTTGGAGCAACAGTAATTCCTTCTTCAAAGGAGGTTTATGCTCGTAGTAGGTTATGAGCTCAAGTAAAGGAACTCCGGTTTGTGCTTATGGCAGTCCCGGATCAACCTGGCGACACGTGAAGGGAAGCACAGTAGTTTTTCTTGAGGGACGGGCGCAGTAGTACTTATGCCTAATGCCTCCTGTATAAAAAATGTTATGAGGGTTCAAGTTATAATTGTGAATGTTTAGAAACTTTCGCTATGACCTGTCTTGACATAGAATCTCGACTATCTAATATATAAAATTCTCGCGTCACAGTTTTCGTTGCCATACTCCTCCGAAACGGCTTGACCGATTTTGATGAAATTTTTTGTGCTTATCCGGTATCTATGAGAATCGGCCAACATCTATTTTTCATCCCCCTAAATGTTAGGGGTAGTCCACCCCTAAATTTTTTTTTTATTTTTTATGGCAAAACAACGTTTGCCGGGTCATCCGGTATCTATGAGAATCGGCCAACATCTATTTTTCATCCCCCTAAATGTTAGGGGTAGTCCACCCCTAAATTTTTTTTAAATTTTTTATGGCAAAACGACGTTTGCCGGGTCAGCTAGTATTATATAATTCTTCCGTACGTCACTGAACTCCATCTAATCGCTTGGATCAATTTTATGGAACTTTTTGTGTGTGTTTTAGTGGATCTCTGGATCGTTTAGATTCACAGTTGAACCTGGCATGTGACGCTGCAATAGTTGCAATCTAAGTTTTTTTAAAACCATTATGAGAAACAGGTCTCAAGCGGACGAAGTCGGGAACGGGCCGCTAGTTTATAGTAAAAATTTACTTTTTATAATAAAGTTGACATCTGTTGAGTTGAACTCCTCCAGAAGGTGTTGTATGATCCACCCAATCCTTGTATGTTGAAGGATTGGAAAGCATAAATTGCAGTATGGTATATTAGGTTACGACGGTGAAATTCTATCTGAAAAACATATAAGATAACATAAGCTGTAGCAGTTAGTCCTAGCCTATGATCAATTAACCCTAAGCCGCATTGTTTAGGTAAATTATATAATAATTATTGTAGATAAAATGAAAAAGGGTAAAAAATTTAAGCGATTGTGTCTTTTGTATCATTTCCTTTTGAGGTGTTTCCACATTACCCAAACAACTCTGTGCCTCATAAAATTAATTTAAATCTCAATTTGGCACAGTTAATTATAGTTTATCAGATAAGTAATTATTTTAAGTTTCATTTAGTAACATAATGATAACGTGTGCAAATTTGTACGCACAATCCTAATTTAATACATTTACATCCATAATTAAACACGAGCAGCCAGTTAGGTGTGCCATGTACTTAAATCTATTACTATTTTATAAAACGACGATTAGCGTGGGTTCTCGCAATTACTTAGCAAATTATTCTGTGGTAACTTCAATAGATGTTAAATGAAATTGAAAGTCTAACTTGAAGTAAAACAGTGACAACTTTGATTCTGGAGATCACAGAAACAGCTTTTCTTTGATATTTATTCATTTGTAACGGCATCAAATAAAATAATATATTCGAAGAATAAAATTGTTGTTGTTGACAATAAAATGTTCCTCTTTTAACAAAATCTAATTGTAAGTTTATTTTTTAGTTTTAATCCATCGGTTTTATTACGATTATTGGCTGATTATAATATTTAATCAAGGAGGTTCATTTGAAAAGGCCAAATGCTAAATCGGTTGCGTTTAGCTGAGAAGAAAAAAAATGTGGTCTTCTTTCCATGCAGTACGCTTGCGTACGAACGCTTGCAAACACTAATGTTACACGCGGATGTTGCCGATCTTGAAGATTCTAGTTCTCATGCTTCTATGCCCTGCTACTTCACTGATACCTTCAGTACCCTTCAAAGGAACTGTTGTCAGAAATAGGTTATAGTGAGGACGCATTGAATGATGCATGAATTCTGGTCAGAAACCTAAGTAAGTTAACTTCAGTCTCAATCAATTCTAAGTAAAGATGTGACTTATGGTGGAGTTCGAACACCTTTTTTTGCTGACCATTGAAGAAAAACAAAAGAAATTCTTTCTGAGCAATGGCCGCGCCTTCAAGCCCGCAGTAACGAGTGCGTGTGTAGTGACGATGATCGCGTAATCCCTTATGAGGGTTATCCGCAACAACTGCATTCGTATTGCCGTGTTCTGTTTTAATGGATGACGTATAATACAATTACGGGCACGCGAAGTACAGCATTATCTACAGTGCAATACAATAAACTGCAATCCGAAGGTGATTTGGTAAAGGTGCCATGTTGTCAACTGGCTAAAATTTATGACCAAAAATTTATTATTTGAATAGTTTTTTAAACTTGACTAGCCTAGAGACTCGCTGGTTAGTCAGCCCGTGACCACGGCCATTGCAACTCAGTCAAAACGTTGGGTATAAAAAGGTATATTCCTCTATCGGTTCTGCGGCTAATATGGCTGGCCCACTGCCCCTTCAGCTTGCTAATTCTGTGGGCTATGTCGACGACTTTCTCTGGTTCTCTGCCGTTCTATGGTCTCTGTCTGTGGTTCTGGTTCTCTGTCGGTTCACCTCGTTCCGGATCCAATCCCTCAGAGAAACTCCAAGCTTAGCCCTTTTCATAGCTCGCTGAGCGATCTTAAATTTGTGGACCAGGCCTTCCGTAAGTGTCCACGTCTCGGCTCCGTATGTCATGACGGGTAGGACGCACTGATTGAAAACTTTCGTCTTTAGACTCTGTGAAATAGGCGACGTAATTTCCCATATGCTGCCCAGCTTAGCTGTATCCTTCTGTTGGCCTCTTTCTCGAAGTTGTTTCTACCGAACTGTAGAGTTTGCCCGAGATAGACATACTCCTTAACAACTTCGAGAGTACTACCTTGAACTGCAATCGGTCCCGGAATGACATGTTCGTTGAACATAATCTTGGTTTTGTCCAAGTTCATCCGGAGGTCAATGCATAGAAAAGAACCGGCTAAGCCATTCAGCATGTATTGTAAGCAGGATTTACAATACATGCTGAACGGCTTAGCCGGTTTGGTTTGGTTTGGTTTGTGTAACGTTTTGGCCACGATGACGATGTCATCCACAAATCGCAAGTGTGAGATGCATTCACTGTTGATGTTAACGTCTTTTCTAGTCCAGCTTTTTAAACATATCTTCCAAAGCATTTGTAAACAATTTAGGGGATATAACATCCCCTTGTCTCACACTACAATGCAAGGGGGATCTGCTAAGTTTGCTGGTTCTGTACTTGGATGGTCATGGAGGCGGCATTGTATAGAGATTTTAACACGTGGATATATCGCTAGTTGACTTGGCATCGTTGCAGAGATTCTAGAACAGCCCAGGTTTTGATAGAGTCAAATGCCTTCTCATAGTCCACAAATGCTAAGCACAGGGGCCGATTATACTCCTCGGTCTTCTGCATAATCTGCCTCACTGTGAAGATGTGGTCCATGGTGCCATATCCACCTCGAAACCCGGCCTGCTTCGGGGGTTGAAATTCATCGAGTCTTTGCGCTAGACGGCTTGTTATGACTCTTGAAAACAGCTTGTAGACATGGCTTAGGAGCGAAATGGGTTGATAGTTCTTCAATAGGGTCTTGTCTCCTTTTTTGAAGAACAGCACGACGACACTTCTACCCCTCGCCTCCGGAGTTCTCCCATCGAAGAGAACGTCGTTAAAGATGTTTTGGTGCTTCTTTAACACAGGTTTACCGCCTGCTTTAAGGAGCTCAGATATAACACCGTCCTCGCCAGGGGCTTTTCCGTTTTTAGGCTGTTTCAGAGCCATTTCAATTTCGCTCAGGCTGACTTCAGGCAAATCTTCGGTAAAGTGGCGGGTTGATGTGGCTCTGGTGTCCTCATTTTCGGGATCAAATTGAGATGCATGCGAAGCGTAAAGCTGGCTGTAAAAGTTTTCAATTTCCGAAAAAATCTCTGGTTTCGAAGCAACGACCACTCCACTGGTCGTAGTCAACTTCGTCAAGTGGCTCCTCTTAAGAAACCTGACAAATACTTTTAACCCCCGATTACATTTCAATATTTTAATTCGTAAAAAAGAACATCTACTATCGGTACTAGCAATCCATTCCATTCGTAATAAAATTTCATAGCTGTATACGTATTTTTTAATTGGCTCGCAATGACATTACTCAACAGTGACACAAGCCCGCCCCATCTTCCAAGTGTTTTCATAATACAAGAGTGCCGTGACTCGATGAATCAGCGGCGACCTCATTAACCCACATAAGCTAGCACTTAGATCTTTGTAGCATTAACAATTAAATGAATCACCCTCGTGGGGTGGGGTATCTACCGTCTACCGTGAAGGGTTAAGACACTATTTTATGTCCCTGTTCTTTTAGTCCCGGATTTTGAGTTAATGTAAATTGGACGTTTAATATGGATTACTCCTAGTCGTATAGTTGAGGTCACTTGAAAGTTTATAGACCAAAAGATTTCAAGAGGTCAGTGTAATATTTTCCATTCATCTACTCTGGAGTTTATTACTACTCTTTCTTTCTACTCCATCTGGAGTTTATTTTTTTACTTCTTTATAAGATCGAGAGATATTGTAAAAGCTATTTTTAAATGAAAGAATGAAAGACCTTGTACTACAAAACAGTGTTTAAAGTTAAACAATGGTTTAATACATATTTAAAATATTGTGTATCTGTCTAATAATATTAGCTAAAAAGCGACAGCATCTGTTATGTGGTAAAGCAGCTAGTGTTAAAGCTTTTTAAACTCTTTTTGAATAGTTGACGAACAAACTTAAGTCTCGCCCGATGAAAATCGGTAATCGTAGTTATGACGCTTGTAACACCACGGGCATAACTCACGCGTTATGCACCTATGCCCAGTAATTTTCTTAAATAAAATGTTACGCAATCTTTATTGCAGCTTAAAACCCGCTTGCAGAATTTTTCCAACGCTTTTTGTAAATGGCAAATAAATATTTTTAGATATTTCACTCTCATAGATGAAAGCAAACAAAATTGTTTTCATAAAACGATTGTGCACATAAATAACGAGATTGGTAACCTTCTGAGCGCATTGATAACTCGCTTTTTTCATTGAGTTTGGCATCGTTACAATTTCAGTTTGTAAAGTATTGCCAAATGCAAACAATGATAAAATGCGAATAACGAAATTCGTTTGCAAATATTTTTGTTGCGCTCGAATATTGAACATGGTAGTTTCTTTTTGTAACCTGACTACAGAATGAGGTTAGTTTTGCGGCAAGTTAAAAACACGATATTAAGTACGTAATTTGGGGAATCTTACCTTCCTAACAATAAAATATGCATAATGATTTTAATATCAGATTATTATCTAAATGTTTTCTATGTATATACAAGCATCTTAAAAGTAATTAAAACCTAAATAGATAATATGATAAGCCAAAGATCGGATTCAGTGGCTGACATTAGATGAGGCCTAAGTCCAGACTCGACTGATAAATTAAATTTATTCTGATTATTATGAAGCAAACATTAATAAGCTTCTGACAATACGTTAGACAAAAGTATGTCAAATATGTAATTTATACTTCTATACTAATATTATAAAGAGGAAACCTTTGTATTTTTGTATGTATGTATGTTTGCAACGAATAAACTCAAAAACTACTGGCCCGATTTAAAAAAATATTTCACCATTAGAATGCTATATTAGCGCTGAGTAACATAGGCTATATTTAAAAAAAAAACTAAATATGACAATTTAATTTTCCAATACAAAATGATTTGTTTGTTTTGTTGTCATGGAAACCATTGATATTTATTTAACTCAATGATGGAAACTGTCAAAGCGGTACGAAGTCCGCCGGGTCAGCTAGTTCCCTAATAAAACAATGGATATCTACATTACACAGCTGACGTAAAGACTCGTTGAAAGTTTTGTTTCAACAATTCTACACAGGTTAAAGGTTTAAAGTAGGCTTACACCACGTGGGAAGATAATAATAAAGTGGGGCCCAGTGTTCTGGTAATAATAAAATTGGTCAAGGCAATTCGTTATGAACGAGCGTGGTTGTGGTGGACGCGACATGCGCGGGTGGGTGCAACAACGTCGCAATCCGCACTGTCGGTTGTAAATCTAGGCATTCAGATTATATTAGATGGCTCTCTGAAGCCATTGTTGCCTTGTTGGATAAGGTATGCCCGACCACAAATGATTCGTGGGCTCAACAAAGTTTTGAAGAGAATAATGTAGATGAGGAGCTCGATGGCGCAGTGGTTAACGCACCCGGTCTGCGAGTGCTGAGGTTAAGCAACTTTCGCAAAGGCCGGTCATCGGATGGGTGGCCAAAAGTTTATCATCTCGAGCTCCTCCGTGCTTCGGAAGGCACGTTAAGCCGTTGGTCCCGGCTGCATTAGCAGTCGTTACCAACCACCAATCCGCACTGGGCCCGCGTGGTGGTTTATGGCCCGTTCTCCCTATCCATCCACAGGGAAGGCTCGTGCCCCAGCAGTGGGGACATAAATGAGCTGATGATGATGAAATGTAGACGTGTAGCTGTTGTGAAGGCTTGTCAAAGCTGTCTATTGCATTGTACCTATTTGCAAATTTGATAAAGTTACATTCTTTAGTACTTTACCACATATCATATCACATGTCTGAGTGGTAGAGCCACGCTGCGTTGCAGCACGAAATGGGCCGGCTCCCCCGGCGTAATACCACCCTGTCACAGAATAGCGGCGTGAAACAATGGCACTCGTTGCTGTTGTGTTTCGTCCTGTGAGTGAAAGTACCGGAGGCCCATCTCTCACCCCTCCCCCCTCCCAATTCCTACTCCCTCCTCAAGATCCAACTCCTTCATCAAGGCCGGCAACGCATCTACGATTACTTTGGTTTGCGGGTGTCCATGGGCGGCGGTGATTACTTTCCATCAGGTGACCCGCCTGCTCGTTTGCCTCCTTTTAACATAATAAAAAACATATTCACTTCATCATCATCACCAGCTTATTTTATGTCCGCATTGCTGGGGCACGTGCCTTCTCTATGAATGGATAAGGAGAACGGGCTATAAACCATCACGCGGGCTAAATAAGGATTAGTGGTTGTTAACTGTTAATGCAGCTCGGACTAACGCTTTACGTGCCTTCCGAAGCACGAAGGAGTTTAAGGTGTCAAATTTTTGGTCACCCATCCAGTGACCGGCTTTTGCGAAAGTTGCTTAACCTTAGCAATCGCAGACCGGGCGCGTTGACCACTGCGCCATCGAGTTCCTTATTAATTTCGTAGATTTTGTTTATTTATTTTTTAGGTACACCAACAGTAAATATACACAATATTGTAGGTACAGCAGTAAAATTACAGGGTTTTTGTTATATAAGTAATTATTGTTTTTACGCTGCATCATTTTTTTTCGCATCTGGATTCCATTTCCCCTTTACATCAGGTGCAGTGGAGTCATTTGCCGTACTATTATTTAAATAGAATAAATGTACAAAGTATTTTATAATAAATATACACCGTGAAAGAAGTTTGTCAACAAACGGCTACCGAATCAATTTCAGACATTTTATACAGGTTTTTTTCTGGGAATTGAACCCGGGTCCCGACATTTTTGGTAAAGCCACGAGACAACAAAAGCAGTTAGCATATTAAAGTTGCATTCTCGAATCAAATGCTTTACTTACAAAAATATTAAGCGTAAGTACTTTTTCACGAGCTTCGTCAGTTTGTCCTATTTGCATGAGAACGAGTGGGCACTCAAAGTGTCGTTGTTCCCTAAACAGCGCAAAACACCGCGAAAAAAGTTCATTAATGCAATACATTCAAGACTGGTGTGTCGTCGGGTGACGTTGGACGACGCAGGTTCGTGGGTATTAGGGCTGTCGCAAATAAAAAGATGGGTATATCTCAAATTATTTACTCATCGGGAAAAACATTGTTGTGGTATATAAATTAAATAAAACAGTAACCTTACCTTATTCGCTTTTTGCAAACCCGGACATAAAATTAGTTTTACATAGAAATCATAAGGTACCTTAGAAACAACAGAAATAAAATGTTATTTCACTATTCTATATTATATTAAATAAATAAACTACATTATAAAATTTTATAAACACTGCCTTTTAAAATGATTATTATAATATTAGCAATGACCGTCCCACTCATTGGGCATAGGCCCCCCCACATTCTCCCACACCTTCCGGCCCCCTGCAACTGCAACGTAATGCCAGTTCAAGTCATCACTCCATCACCAGCTCACTTTATGTCCCAACTGCTGAGGCACGAGCCTTCCCTATGGATGGATAGGGAGAACGGGCCATAAACCACCACGCACGCCCATTGCGGGTTATGGTTTTTAACGACTGCCAATGGTTTTACATGTCAGTATAAGTAAAACAAATAATATATTTTTTCGTCAATGGCATTTAACAAACGTCTATCTCATCTAATCAGCAATGTTATTTAATTGTAAAATGTAATGACAAGAAAATTTAAATATATCATCATCATCATTGGCCACATCATCTGTTGCAAATGATTGTTGCGGCGCTAGTGTTTTTGCGGGTTTCTGCATCGCCGTTGATGGCCATAAAGCCTTATAGCTGCACGGCATTTCTTGCCACATCGGTCGCACACAAAACGTGAGTCCGCAGGAGGTGATAGAGCACGACGAAGCCTCTTTTGTTTAAGTTTCTCCAGCCAGTTTTCGTCATGTTTCTTGGTTCCGGTTTTAACGTCCTGGCGCCATTCAGGTCTCATTTCGGCGCGTTTCTCCCAACCGTCGGGCTGAATACCAAAACTGACCATGTCACGCTTGCTTTGTATCTTAAAGTAGGACGCCCGACAGGTCTCTTTACGTCTGCCACTTGACCCAACATAACTTGACGTGGTAGTCTCTCGAGGTCCACGCGATGCACGTGACCCAGCCAGCGAAGTCTCCTCTACTTTACCATAGCGGTTATGTTGCTTAAATATATAACTGTCCACAAATAAAAATTTTCAATAATTTTACTTCCCATTCTGATACAGCTGTACAGAAACTAACATTTGGAATGTTAGAATAGTTTGAATAGTTTTGAGTCACACCACCTTTTGAAAATCTGCCAATATGTCGACCTAGCCCTATCTAATGTTTCGCAAGCGTGTTCTTCCGCTGAGGCCGTAAAGTGCACATGTTACGGGAAAGTACCGCCTCACGTTCCAGCTAACCCGTGTCCTTATACATTGGTAATAGGGGTTATATCAAAATGAATATTCGCTATCTTAAAGTGCATGTTTATGCGTAGTATAATGTAATAAACCTTTTAAAAGTTTGCAGAATGTATAAGCTTTGAATTTTTGTAACGATGCACGTAAAAACTCGAGACTGTGTATTTTGGTGTGAGTAAGCTAAGTGAGATCAAATTGTGTTGTGTATTACACCTTCTTTGAATGTTTATCCGTTACCACTATAAAATTTGCCGTTAACATATAAATTGTAATCACGTAAGTAGTTGGGTAAGTGTTTTCTTGATATAAAGTGACGATTAGGCTACTTATAAGGCGGTGTACATACAGGCTTGGTTAGTCAGGTACGCAAATGATCAAGTCGTGTGAAAACTGTTTAGAACATTTATATGTAAATAGAAGCCTATTTTTTAAACGGGATCTAGTCTAAATCTAACTTTTCAATAAACTTAAACATCGTCATGATTTTCCTGACCCAAATTACTGTTCCCAAATTTTTTTTGGGGTTGCGCAACTTGTATTCCTCTTCCATCTTCTTCGATATGCCGTCATCTCAACTTTTATTCTTTATGCTATAATTATAATACCTATATTTAACACAGTCTTTCCATCTATTCATTTTAATGATTAATATCCATATTCCGATAAATACTAAAAGTATAATAAAGGTGTTAAAAAAGCAGTGAACGGCCCATTAACTACAAAAGAACGTTTAATATTTTATACTTAGGTTTATTCTTTTATTGCTCCTAAATCGCTACATCAGTATTCGCCTTAAGAAAACTATTAGCGCGCCACAAGCCAAGGCGACAGGTTACGAAGCCGATGCTTCGCGGAATTCCGTCTCCAGCCATATTTATGCTGATAAACAAAAGCTACTACATTCTTGACTGAACTTAACCATTCTCCTACTTTACTTATGAGAAAATTAATGTATGAAGTAGAGCATGTGGCTGAGGACTATGTTTTATAGGATGATTAGTGGAGGCAGTTTAGACCCAATTTTACCATCGTTTAACAATCTGTTAAATATTTCAATGAACTGTTATGGTAATAATTCCAGAATGCGTTGATAGCTGTTTAATGTTGATAATAGGATTCCTTCTAACGTGAGTTTAGTTAAACCTTGAAGGAATTGATTTAGAAAGTAAAACAAAACCAAAACTAAACAGCCATAAGCGCACTGTGAAACATTTATTAATTTAAAAGATACTCTGTCCGCCATTTAGTACACTAAATCGGAAATGTAAGTACCACGCAGTTAAAGTCTTTGCTTTCGCACAACTTTGACCTTTCAAAGGTGTGCATGAATGATAAAATGAAAATTGTGTGTATATTTTGATTTGTTATAAATCTTCTGACGGCCTTGTTTTAATTATGTTGTACATGAATATAAAGTTTTATATCTATGAACTAGCGGCCCGCCCCGGCTTCGCACGGGTGTACTTTTATTTTTAAATTTCTTTTTTTAATATAGCCTATATCCTTCCTCAATAAATGGACTATTCAACACAAAAATAATTTTTCTTTTCGAACCAGTACTTCTTGAGATTAGGGCGTTCAACCAAACATACAAACTCTTCAGCTTTATAATATTAGTATGATATGATATGAGATATATATATAGATACATATAGGTAGGTATAGATAAATTCTTTATTGCTCACACACAGATGTAAATAATAAAAAAAAAACAGTTACACATGAACTTAAAACAAAGGCGGTCTTATTGCTAAAAGCGATCTCTTCCAGACAACCTTTGGTTAAAGAATCCAATAAAGAGATAGAGGAAGTGCGCAAACATTAAATAAATATATTTTTTAGTTAAATTAAGCAATTATAGTTATAATTATAGTTAGCGATATAGTTAGTTATCTACTGCGCTTCGTCCAAGAAAAAATATCACCATTTACATATACTATTACATAGGTTTACGCCGGTATTCTAAAGGGGAAACACATACGTTAGATTATATACATACATCTTGCACTCCATTCATATCCATTAGTCGTTTCGAACATTTTCTTCAGTGCTTTTAGTTGTTTTTGCTTGTCTCTTTTTAATGCTGCTTAACAAAGCAAAAGCTCAAGAAAGTAAAGCTTCAATAGAGTTTAAAAAATGAACTGGTACGTTTAGAGCTGTTTTTTTTGACCAATCATATCTTTTTACAATAATGCTTAATAAAATTATTTTGACATTTTTTTCCTTAATCAAATGCAACAGATAAATAAACTATAAATAAACTTTCCTACACATACAACATTTATCTAGCCCAAGAGAAGCTTCGTTATGAAACTCGATAAATGGTTACTAGACAACGGATAAACATACTTACAATACTTAAATACATACTTATTATGCATAGAAAAACACAATTTAGAAAAACAATAATTTCTAAATTGACCCGACCGGGGATCGAACCCGGGACCGCAGAGGTGGCGACACCATGAAAACCGGTGTGCAAACCACTCGACCAAGGAGGTCGTCAAAGATATTTAAAGGTTAGCTCTACATACAATTAGGGCTTCAGATTGACCAGGGATCTGAGAGGGTAGGAAGATTGGCGTCTTGTTGTGTCGGAGGCCAAGATCCGCTACGGGTCACTGAGCCAGCGGAGTAAGTAGGTACTATTGAAAACTTAATTCCCGTAATTATTAATTATACATTTATCTATTAAATCTATTAGAACCAACTCATGGTAAGGAATATAAAATCAAAAAGGTTTGAACAAAATCTTTAAAGTAACATCGTAATTTTGATCACAGGTTTTGTTTTAACAACGTCATTAGTATGGACCGGCTGCCGGAGACAGTTAAATAATTGACCAATACCATCCAATAAGGAGAACATAAGGGAGCAAAATTTTTAATTATTTCGCGGTGTAGTCAACAACAAGATATAAAACCCTATACTGCCGAAGGGTAAACCATTAAAAAGGTATCGAATTATACAATAATTAAAATGAATAATGACAATAGTATAAATCTTGTCCATAAAACTGTGCGTAGGCTGTTCCTAAATGGTTTATTTCACAGACCCCTTACGTATTGGGTCGATCAATCATTCGCTTTTGTTGTAGATACTTTACGGCCGGCTTGAGATGGCATGGCTGTACTGGCTGGACCGTGTAGTACAAATGGATCGTTGGGTATTGCTCGAATCGTTGTATGCTTGTTTTATTTATTATTTTTTAACTTAACACCTGGATGGGTAAGTAGCAAAGCGATCGAACCTTTACCCGAAGGTCTTGGGTTAAAAAATAGATCAAGGCATGGTGTGTTTCAGATTTTTCAATACCGGGAAAATGAAATGAAAATGAAAATGTTTATTTACCAAAAATTAATAGTAAGCCGTATTACAGGAGTGTACAATGACTCCCATATTAGGCTAGACCTGACTCGTGGGGGTCAATTTTCTAGGATTAGCAGGGTAACAATGTGGCTATTCGTCACAAACAATAACTACACAGTATGATTCTGACAATAACAAATAATAAATAAATAAATTATTGGACGGTGCTATGCGCAAATGTGGAGTGAATGTGCGTGTGTGGCTCAGGGGAGTCCTGCGATTATCACCAACCTTCATTTAATACAATATTTACCCATTGCTGGGAGAATTGTAATCGGGACTCCCGCGTTTGAGGGTGATCAAAACACTAAAGTAGACAGGCAGTTAAAAGTATTTTTGAAGTGAAAACTTCTTTAGCTGCGTTGTGCACTTTTTTGGAATGGGTAAAAAATGTTAAACTCGCGTCAAAAAATGTTAAAATGCACAACGTTAATATTCAAGTTTTCACTTCTGCCGGCACTTTCAGAGTGCAACCCGTCGTTTTTTTTTAATAAAATGCTTTATAAAACAGTTTTAGCTACTATATAGCAATTAATAATGATTCCATTAATATTTTATTATTAGGCAGGTTCTTGGATTACCTGACTTACCTTGAAACTAATTAAAGCATGAAAATTACATACCTAGTAGTGTAATTCCACACTAATGAACGGAATTCAACTCTGTTCATTGCTATGTAAGGGACAATTTTTTCAAAGAATTTCGTGTCGAGACACAATCTTAGTACTAATTGGTATAAGGCATGGTGTTAGCTATATGAAGCCAATGTAAAATGAGCCATCCAGCTTAGCGAATTCTGAGGAGGTCATAATACATTTCTAAAGACAAAGTCAACAAAGAGGGTTCAGGAAGAAATGGCTGCTCAAATGGCATGCTAGTGGGGCCATGAAAATCATAGAATTATGGCAGGCAATAATTAGATGACGAATAAAGACGTCCATGCGAGCATTTGAGGCTCCATGTAGGTTGGTTTATTCTATTTCCATTCGCGAACGGGGCTAAGGTCGTGGTGATTCAGCTCCACATAATAGGCCACTGTTCGTTTTATGTGTTAAAGAAGGATGTTATTACAGGGCCGTTAACGTGACGTTTTATGACTGTGAAATCAGAGGCACCTATAATTAAATTAACGGTAGGAAATAGTGTGATGTGATTGATAAAACTTGATGTTGCGAGATTGCATTCCGTTTTTATTAGTTGACATCGCTTTGCTGTGTAGCGGTTAAAAATAGGTCTGAAAGTAGAAGCCAATCAGGCGAAAAAGTACTGAGCGAGAGTTTGACATGTTAACAATACCCAAAAACCTAACTTTAAACATTTGCTTGAAGTAGGTTTTTTTACAGCGTTTAAAGCGAAACCGCGCGGAATTTCGAAAATTTACGTGTTTTTAAGTAACTGGTGCTAGGCGCTGAATAGGTCATATGCATTAAAAGGACTAGTGTAGGTTAGCTTGATCCTTTCACAAGGCCATGGTTGTCTTGGAATTTGAAACAAATACCCAGAAACTGCATAAACAAAACGTAAAAGTAATGATATCTAAACACTTATTTCTTCAGAAACTTTGTAAATATAGCACAAATAAAATCAAAGTAAAAACAATGATCCGACATCAAAATGTTTGTATTGATATTCCGCAGTCCACTGTTGTCTTATTTTTCAATTAAAAAATATGAATATGAAAATATTAAGACTTTTATTATTTTTTACCCAAACGCCTATGATTTTACGAAAGTAAACATTGCTCTAATTAAACCACCAGCCTACTCTGTACAGATATTAGTGTGCGAGCGTATTCGTAGTCGTGCGCCGTTGTCACACCACTCCACGCGCCGCTCGTTCGCTATCATAAAGAAACTTGAAACTCGTAGTTTTGCGTCCGCGCTGCACCCCCTGAAAGACGTTGGTCATTACATTCATGTAAGCCTTACTTTGCTTCAAATTCACTTACTTCGAAACACTTCTCCGAACTTTAAATCACGCGTAGCCGAAACAAGTTCGAAGAAATTATTTACCGCCCGTACCGTCAATAAATAACAACAGTTTTTAATAAAACGTTCGCAACTAGCGAGCGAGCATATTGCATCCGCGCATTATAAATTCGCTAATACGCCTGGACTGGTACGATAAAGCCTAAAATCGCAGAAGTTATTCCTGCCGCCGGAATAATTCTTCGGATTTTTGACAGCGCAATCGAAGTTTGCCGCCAGGCTCTGCCCGTTTAATTAAGAGCGAAACTGCAGTCGCTACGTATTGGCGCTCAGGGGCCTTATGCGCGCAGCAAATCTATTGAAATAAAAAGTAAATAAGTATTAAATACATTAGTGATATTGGATCTAGCTTACAGCTGCGGCTTGTGATACTTTTAAATAAATTATTGACGTTGAAATAGTTAAGTGAAATGCAAGACGTCTACTGACTGAGATGATGATGATGATGATGAAATGTAAGTCGTTACTAAATAACATTGAAATGTCAATAGTATTTTTAATAATTCATCGGTATAGTAAGATGCGCTAAGACAAAGTGAGCTTGCTAAGTCCGAAATTGATTATTGAATACATTATTTTTAAAGAAAGAATCATAATAGTAACAAACAGTATCAACGTTTTCACTAATTTAAATTAACAATCTTCTCTTCAGCATCTTTAACAATCAACAGTATTGGTAAAATTGAAAACTAAATCGTCGATTTCAGGCATAAGCCCCTGTGAATATATTCCCGCTAATGAGTACTCGGTTATGCTATCACACGTTAAGTTAATCTTTTAATAAAAGTTTAATCCAGTTTTATATCAAAGCAGATAGTTTCAGGACCGCCCGTGTCGTGGAAAATTATATGAGTATTTTGTTTCAAATTCAAATATTAAAACTTTTTGTATAATTATTACGACAAGTTTACTGAGTAATGTATGGTACGCTCTTTATGTGCTGAATTAAGTATCAAGTACATTAATCTATTAAAAGGAATATGTTAGTATCAGGTTCAGCAAAATAAAGTTTAGAATTGGGCTGGATTTCAAATATCACGGCATGCATCACTAAGTAAGACTACTAAGTAATAAGAGCAAACAAAATAACTTTCATAGCAATATATGCTTTTTGACTCCAGTCTGTATTGCCATGATTATCACGATATAACAGTTTTAAGTAAATAACACAATTGTCAGTAACGGTGACATATCACTTCGAAAGGTTCAATTAATAACAGTAGGTACTTTTCTTGCGAGCAGTGTTTGCAGCCATATCCGCGTGCACTTTGAACGATCAGCTGAAACGCAAGATGTTCTTTTCAACTCTACTGTACTGGCTTGATTGGCTCCGTTCACGAGCTATGAATAGTCTGATATTACAAAATTAAGCTTGACTTCATTATTAGCACATTTTTTGTCCTCACTGCTGTGGCACGAGCCTTCCCAATGGATGGATAGGAAAAACGGGCCATAAACCACCACGCGGGCCCAGGTGGGTTACTCTTGAAACACAATTGCAATAATCAATTTCCAATCACAAATCTAAAAAATTCAAATGGCACTTTTAAAAGCGATAATAGCGCTACATTGGAAATAAATTGCGTGAAAATTGAGTAAACAAATTATTATCGAGATGGGGCGTTCCGAAATTGCGAAACTTATCCCAATATCGATACATATTAATCGCATTGGAATTGTATTGAGATTGAGTTTGCGTCAAGAGTAGCCTACCAGTGCGGATTGGTGGAGATAAGCTCCGTTCACGATCTATAAATAGTCTGATGTAACACAATGTAGATTTAATTTATAATATAAAACAATTTTGCAGCATCAGAAAAGAACTTCACTAGCTTCACTAGCTATTAATAGTCTGGTCGCCTAGTGCGTGTTTCTTTCGCCATGTGAAGTACAAATCGCGCCAAACTTCTAGTCTCTTCTGAAGTTGGCGCGATTCGCGTCGCAGTGGTAAAAAATAGGCGTTAGTAGGACGAAGGCGGAGAAGAGCGGCAGGGCCTGACTCTGTACAGCTGCGCGAAGCAACTTCAGAGGGGACTAAAAGTTTGGCGCGATCTACATATACACACATTCTATCACGTTAACGAAAACGAACATTTGTATGGCATTAAAGCAACGCCTCCTGGTGGAAATAGAGGAGAGTAAAGATTTTGATATACAAATTCTCCTTTTCGTTATCCTGATCGAATAGCGAATGAATTTTGCATTAAGCACCCTGATATATAAAATTAAGCTTCGATTACGGGTACACATTCGATCGGAAAGGTTCACTTATTAACAGGTACTTTACTTGCGGGCAGCGTTTGCAGCCAATTCCTGCATGTTTGCACAGTCAGCTGAAAAGAAATGTGATGTTTTTAACACATGTCCGGAGACCGTGTCCGGTGCGATTCTAACGAGCTCATTGGAAATTCAAATGGGGCTGGACCGCCACACCCTGTAATCAATAACATTACATGTACGTGCCTCCTGAAGCCACAGCAAGACCGACAATTACGGTTGGCCTGTGTGGGGGCCGGAGGAATGGCCTAAGTGGCAGATAAGGGAAAGAGCAGTTTAGGGGTAAAATACTGCGATGTAATAACCCATTCTCTACCTCAAGCTTCGTCCAATCATGTTAGGTTTATCGGACGAAGGCATGTAGAATTCGGTGTATGTATAAGCTCGATGGCGCAGCGGCTTACACGTTTGGTTTGCGAATGTGAAGGTTAAGCAAGTTTCGCAATGGCAGGACACTGGATGGGTGACCATATTAAGATATCTCGAGGTTTATCTCGCTTCGAAAGATACGTCAAACCGTTTGCTCTATTTGTCGTCTAATTCTGCAAGTCATAATTTGGGTTATAATTTAGTTTGTTTATTTAATTAATTTTATACAAATACATTTTTTAAGTTTCAAAAATGGTTATTGAAAATTATAGTTCTTAGTTTACATATTATTTAATCCTGATACCATAACTGAAGGCATTTAGAACACTCAACATGTGTTAATTTAGTTAACATTAAGTGGTTTAACTACACATAATGTAAGTTGTACTTATTGAACAACATAATAAAGACGCTGCCAAGCAATTGCAGATACATTTAAGCAACATAACACGTACCTCAAGCGTGAGAGTCTCACATATAGCAATATTTAACGACATACCATTATCTCAAACGAATAATGAAGTGACGATTCACAAAGTTATAGTAGTTTGAAGTGCCAAAGTTACTTAACTGGAGCGTGTTTTAATGAAACGAGTGGATATACCAGTTACAAAATGCTACTTGGATAGTGCAAGGTAAAAATATATGTTAATGTCAATATCGCCGCTCCGCCTGACTACGTAATGAAGGCACATCAGGACTGATTATAAAAGTCCACCCGATCCCGGCTCAGACCCTAAAAGCAATTACAAAGTATTATTCATTCTAACCGTGGCGTACCGAACGACAGCATTCGTGGTGGATGCGAAGAAAATTGCACAAACTAATGATCATATCGCTCCTTGAATACAAATTTAAGTCTTTCAGCGCGGCCGGTCAGCGACTGGCCTATTACTCGCGTTAGTCGGCAAATTGAAATGGCGTTATGATTTATAGTGCGACTTCACGAACGTGTATTACGGGCCAGCTTCCTACGGACGTGACGTGAAATTGAACTCGCCACAAAATTAAAATTAAAGGAAATCACTTTTGATAGGTAGCCGTTTCGCTGGTGTGCTTGTGGTCATAAAAGTCTTTATCGCAGTTTACAAACACGTAGTTTATATTAAACAGAGAACAGAATAACACGTATAAATGTGGATTTATATTTATAACAGATCTCGGCTAGCTAACCTGGCTTTTTGGAGAACTTGGCTTTATCTAGAACCTTTTTTTTATATACCTAGCTCGGCAAATGACGCCACTCCACCTGATGTTCAGTGGAAATGGAGTCCAGACGCGAAATCAACTGGTGAAACCTGACTTCAAAAAGAGACTTGTTCGTCAATTCGGCCGAAAAAAACTCGGCCAAAGGGTCGAGTTGGCACCATTTGAAAATACCTACTTTTTTCGTTGTCAACTCGTCCACACGTATAAAGTACAGTCAGTGAAAACGCATTTAACTAAATACTGTAACTTGAATCTTAAATAGGATATAGCTAGCTGCAAAGTTTTGATACTGTATGACGAGTTCTTTAAACTGTATTATTTTATATAGCGCATTGTAGCCAACTCCTTTATTGATTTATTTACTTGGTACAAATATGATAAGTTCTAAACTCAGAACAATAATAAGCATATAAGGAACGGTCAATGTACATAGCCTTCTTTAATTTTTACATAAAAAGCAAAATGTAAAAAAGTGCTTAAATGAAATGAACTTATTATCATATTTTACTTGATTTAATATAGTCGTAAATAAGGATTTTTAAAATGTTTTGTTTGCTTTTAGATAGTCTTGTGGTTTTCACAATTTTCAATACTAAAATTAATTAATTTGTTTTGATGATAACCAATCATTAAAAAACGTGATCTTTGATTAATACTATACTAGCTTTTGTTCGCGGCTTTGCTCACGTGGGCTTCACGACTTGTGTTTATTCGTAATAAAAGCCAAACTTATTAAAGTTAAATATCATAAGGGAATAAGTAATAATAGTTAGAAAACTAAACATGTCACGACATTTCAACATTAAGATATTAATTTTTTATCATTAAAAAGCCTATCCATGCGAGCTAGAATTAGTAAAAAGTTTCTAACACAAAACAACCTAATAAAGATCACTCTGTATAAGTAATTTTGATCCGTTTTGTCATCCCCTACTTAAGGGATCGTTTTCCAAAAATCCGAAACACTTCATAATTTTTAACCAGGCCAAATACCAAAATTTAAGGAATGACAGATTTCCATACAAACTTTCCACCCATATTTCACCTCTCTAGGGAAGATTTTTCAAAAAATGCAAAAACACGTCATTCTTTATTTTTATCGAAAAATCTATAGATCGATTAAATTATTCATTTTAATAGATAATACTTTAAAAATAACAATTTACTAAAAAAACCTTTTTCCCTTTTTTACTCCTCTAGAGGAAACTGAACAAATTCCTGAAACACGTTATTCTTTATTTCTTTTCAAAAAGCCAAATACCAATTTTCATGTATTTTACTTCAAAACTGACGGACTTTCATACAAACTTTCATCCCCTTAGGGTATGATTTCCACAAAATCCTTTCTTATTGGCTGGTTACGTCACTCAATTAACCTACCGTTCAAATTTCATCTAATTAGCTCCAGCGGTTTCGGTTCGGCGATGATGAATCAGTCATGACAAGTCATTATATGTATATAGATTGAACTGAAAAACTTGTTATTTATGTTTAAATAATATTAAAATATCACAATTAAATGAAAATAATAACAAATTAAATGAAAGTGGTATGATATAATTTAAAATACTTTAAATAAATGTGAAACAATTTAAAAACAATATGACATTATTATATTTTTTTATAGTCGATATTTATATCATGTTTTTATTAAATGTTTTGTGAATGACATAAAGCAATAGAGAAATCTGGAGGAGGCATATCCATCTATAATAATCGAATCAAAATTATTATAGATCGATTAATTAATTCAGTCACATTATAAACATAACCGTTAAGACCGTATAAATAGAAATCGAAGAAACTTTACTCAGCACATGTTGCAGCATTAACATTACCTGCAACGCTGATTATTCTTCATAAATCATTTATTTCCTTTTATTATATGTACATCATGTTAAAAACCTTTATACGTTGTTGGAACTATTGGAATAACCCACTTTATAAACAGTGGTTATACAGTGGTTCATATACACACCTTACTTAATTTACCATTAACTTTTAAACAAAAATTTTTTCTTCTATCATCAACATAGAACATTCATTTGTTTCCTCCGATCTTCCTTTTAAATTTTGTACCAAACAATTAAGTCTGAAAACGTCGCTGGCCCCTTCCATCCGCACCTAGTAATGTATTCTGCAGTTGCGACTGGAATTTTCGAGAGCCGCAGCGGACCGGCCACCGCCGCCGCCGCCGCAATGTAATTAGCTAAATATGACTTTTAAACTAACAGCAGCCGTAGCCGCCCGAAGCCTCTCCGCACTCCAACCTTTTTAGAACATTTTCATATGAATGCCTCGTTCGGAAACCTCCATTTAATTTGGATCCGAAGGAATTTACACTCGTCAAAATGTTATCATATTATCGTTGCGCACCGCACATAAAGGAGGGATGCCGTGAATAATTCACGTGAACCGTTTCTAGAGAAAACGGGCGCCCCGTTCTCGAGTTTGCAATATTCAGAACGGATGAGGGGAACACTGGAAGACAACACGATATAATTATGTGACGAATAATTTAAACGCTATTCAACTGTTTAGATGCTCGAAGCAAAACGATGCAGCCGTTAATATGTATGGTAGAGGCACATCTTACAAAGCGGTCTAAGTATATACCAATTTAAATTTTACTAGAATAACATATATATAGTTTTGGAACAGTGAAGAGCTATTATTACTAAAACTGTGTTAAATATGAAATGGTTATAATCTTCTCAAACATCTACAAAGCAATGTTACTCACACAAATCTGTAATCTTTGAATGTACAGGTTTATTCATTATAACAAAAGTTAGCTCCTATAAAGTCACAATGCAAATATTCCTATGTTGATTCTCATAAAATGTTAGCGTCAGAAATAGGATCTTACTAAAATTTTCATAATTTCGTACAACAATTTTGTTCCTGCAGAAAGCTAGTACTGCAGGCAGTTGGGTAATACCGTGGTGTTTTAAGAAACTATTATTATGGCTTACATTTTCTTGAACAGAGTGCCTTGGCGCGCCGCCCAATGGAAGGTGAGTAGCCAGCCCGTCCGCCGTGGTCGTGTCGTCATTTTAATAAAATTCTTTACTTCCTTCTTAAGCGCCTTCATACATTTCTGTATTCCATAATCCTAACTTTACAGTTCAAAATTTTTAGGAACATACACATTGAAATCCACAATAGAACGTGTTTTTAAAAAAAGACTAAAATAGAACCGTTTTCCACAGTGGTTTCTATACATCCATAGGGAGAGCTCGTGCCTCAGCAGTGGGGACTTAAAAATTGCTGACGAAGATGATGATGGTAAAAAGTTTAATAAGTATTTGCTCATTGGTTTGAAAAATAAAATGATCCCATAATCGATATTCTTAGTAAAAATAAGAAGAGTTATATACTTTTTGGTCAATTTGCATTGTCAGGGATTTTTGGTCGAGTGAAACTTTAGCACTCGTGACTAAGCTAAGAATTGCCTCTTACGTCCTCATAGCGTGCTACGTGGTAGCAGTGTGGAAAAGGTTATTGCAAATTTTTACCCAAGCAAATTCAAACTTCTTTTCAGCACGATAACGAACATTATGCATATTAAAGTTACACATGTTGCTACTGCATATTCCAGCGCTATCAAGCTGTTAAGATCGTGGTACCTTTTTAATACGTAAGATGGTGATACTGTGTATATTTTTTCGGTAGTTTGTTTGCAAGTATTCTTATAATGATTTGTACATTTATGTGACTTTTGTTACTAAAAATATTTAGCACGAACTTCTAATTCAATTTTAAGCCGGATTGTCAGAGTATGCGATTTCCAATCCTGCTCGTGGATTTTTATTAAAATTATATATTTCCAGAATTAAGCCTACGTCATGTTATATATGTCGTAGACTGTACGTCTTGACGCCGCATTCCGAATGTAAATCGTTTGGGTTTCAGGCGCAGACGGTAATGCTTTTGCTGCCAAAGCAGAAATTTCTGAGAGAACCGAGAAAACTAAATCTTTACTTTTACTAAATCTTAGTGTTCGACTTTTAATGTTCTCTAGCTTTTTGTTTGGTTAAATCTGCTCGCGAAATGTTTGTTAGGTAACGGATTGTATAATAATATACTTCTCTTACATGTTTGACTCTAACTCCTTTGTAACTAAGATTGCACAAGTCACTTATAAATTTGTGCTTTTGGTTCTGACAAAATACTTTATTTAAAAAAAATAATTAATCCATGTTAGGAGAGAAGCTTGATGGCGCAGTAGTTAACGTGCCCGGACTGCGAGTGCTGAGGTTGAGCAAGTTTCGCCAAGGCCCGGCCATCGGATGGGTGACCAAAAATGTATCATCTCGAGCTCCTTCGTGCTACGGAAGGAACGTAAAGCCGTTGGTCCCGGCCTGCATTAGCAGTCGTTACCAATCCGCATTGGGCCCATCCTCCCTATCTATCCATAGGGGAGGGCTCGTGCCCCATTAGTGGGGAAATAAAAATGAGCTGATGATATAGATAAATCCATGTTAACTGGAAGATTTAATTTAAATTCCTTCAGAATAACTCCTGCTCATCTTCGTTCTTAACACAATCTTATAGCAAATACTGACTATCTTAGATCTTTTCACATACAGAGATTTTATCAGAGATGTTTCACTGAAATCTTTTAACTGTTTGTTACTTTCGAAGAGGCACAGAGTTCTTTTTTTTTGTTGCACAGAAAGATTTTTCTTTTGTGGAGGCTAATTAAAATAATTATATACCTACCAACAAACTATGCTGCCTGGTTCAAAGTAATGTTCTGAAAGAAAACATTGTACTTATATTTCTACAGCAAACTAGTCTCGTTGGAATTGTTATAATAATTAAAAGGAATCTGTGGTTAATTCGCCGACAAATTAAATACACAATTATTGCTGATATACAAAATTTTGCAACAAGAACTGCTTCCAGCTTATCTCATTTTTTAATGTTCATTATAATAATATAATGTGAGAACGACTTGGGTCTTCTCTAAGGGACGCTCAACATTCGCTCCAGGGGCCAAGTAAAGACGTCCAGAAACGTTTCTGCTTTTATAGCCTTAATAAATTGCGTAGTTATCGTTTTTACAATAACATTCCTAAGGGTACTTGTAATAAAAATATGCGAGTTGTCCTATCGTATTTCGTATAGTAACAATTATTTTTGTTACGTATGTATTCCATATCACTAGGCTAATAACAAGATAACAAAAATTAATATATTGTTTCTATTCATTTTAAGATTTTCTAATTTCACTGATTTTTTTAATAAAATTTTATAATGTAGTTTTTCACGTAAAGCATTACATAATTATATTTTGTTCTTGTTTTGGTTAACCTCACTTAAGCTCCGAAATCTTTGTCTTTAGTATGGACTGATGTCATCTGAAATATTAACTGATATTTCGTATTTAACCTTAAAATATCAATGTTTATATCAAAATATCAACCTAGCTTACAAATATATAGTGTCCTGTACTTCAATATAATTATTGAAGGTAGCTCTGAATTATGATAATGTAATAACATAACATAATTCAGAGCTACCTTCAAAAGGGACATTAAACTTGAAGCTATCAACAAAAGCTTGTACTTTATACAATAAATAATTAAGTAATGAGTTCAAAATTGACAAAAACAATCTTCAACAATTCGTTAGTCCAAAATCCTTACTCCTTACTCCATCACGTTACCAAACAGGAAAACAAGTTTGCTTAAAGTAATCAAACAATCCATTAACGTTACTCACTTAATACAATATCAAATATATCTCAGAGAGTTTGGAACCAAATCTTTTGGTTTCCTTTAGGCCTCTGGTATCAAATAATCTAAACATTGACAAAAGGGCTTAAACGAGATTAATATCAGCTAGACCCTTCGTTAGAAACAGACTTAATAAATTGATTTAAGATAAACAAAGCCTTAATCCTATAGACAGCTGCTCGGCTTGAAAAATAAGGGTATCTTCGCGTTGTTGAGTAGTAAAAATTCTATGCAACGGACTGTTTATTCTTTTTAATTAGTCTCAAACGCAAAAATAGGGATGATTTAAATTCGAAGCGGAAAAAAAACCTTTTTAACCGCTCGGGGCAACCACTGATTGGCGGTTTGAAGCGTGGCGCGCGATTTTTGATTTCATTGCGTGCTTTATATTATGAGACTTTCGTATTATAACGCGCAATGAAACAGTTTTCTGTCGTATTGCAAGATGCTCTTACTCGAGACTGAGACCTTACTCTGTAACGCCCTGCTTGCTCAGTTTCAAAGTTTGTAACTTTTATAGTTCTTAAGATTTTTAATTAATTAGCATAACAGTTATTCAGTGACGAGATTAAAAGAGGAAAATAGATTACACGCTAGCAAACGCGTTAGCTTATTCAATAACGTCTCAATAGTATTTAGGTGGCTTGATATTAACAATATAGGGTATATAAGAATCAGAATCCAAGCCTTTGGATACGTATAAGTCCGGTGAAGGTGTAAACTAGTCTGTGGCTAAAATTGAATTCTCTCCAAAATAAATTTAGATACCTAGAATGCATTCCTTCATTCCACTTTGGTATACCTACTGGTGTGAGTCGTTAAAGGGCCAATGTCATCATCACCATCATCTCATTTTATGGCCCCAATGCTGGGACACCAGCCCTCCCTATGGATGGTTATGGAGATCGGGCCATAAATTAGCACGCGGGCCCAGTACGGATTGATGGTTGTTATCAACGGCTTAACGTGCCTTCCGAAGCACGGACGAGCTCGCTATAACAAACTTTAGGTCATCCATTTGACGACCAGCCTTTGCGAACGTTGCTTGCTAACCACTACACCTTCGAGCTCCTGCAATGTATTTAAAGATTTTCTAAAGGAGCAACCGCTGTAAAAACTTATTTTATAATCCTTAAGTTGAGGTGATGAATTAATTGAACCCGTCTAAAAATATACCTTTACGAAATCAGTTGAGCATACCCGCTCTTTCATGGAAAGCATTACAATAATCCGATACTCAGTGTACCGAGTGTAGCCTTTGTGCACAACCGAAAAGAAACAATAAACTACTAACTCGTTCCACTGTTTGTGACTGAATAAATTCATGAATAAACTACTTTAATATTCTGAATGTTACGTAAGAATATTTGTACTCAAAGTGAGTGTTTGTTTTGATAATGTTTGTACAAAGTGAGCTCCCGGGGAGTATCGGTTTTATTATTATACTCAGCTGTGCGCTCCGGCCTCACTCTCGGATGCTTTTTATTTCCTTCTGCCTGGTTCGTCGAGGTGCTTAGTGACATGAATACTGAACGTGTGAACGGCACCTTGCTTTAATGTGAAATATTGTAAAACTTAAGAGTTGTTATACATTTTGTTTTTATAAATCCATACTTTCTAAGCATTTAGCCACTAACCAGCCTGATGGTGAGCAGGATGTGGCCTAAGGTGGTACATGCTTAGACAGGAGATGCTTATTCTCTTGCTTTGAAGATACTTAGGTCGTAATGAACAGGGAACACAAACGCAGGCAGCGCATTCCACTCTTTAGCGGTTCGCACAAGAATAGAAATGTCGACAACGTACGTAAAGGAGGTAACAGGGATCTAGCGATCAGCTAATCAGCGAAAATATGAAATAAATTCCAATGAATAAACGTAAATAGTTATTTAGAAATTGGATTTATTGGTTTAAAAAATATAATCTCCAAAGTTTGTATAGAATACCTTTCTGAATGAATAAATGCGTGAAGTTTTGTTTCGCGATAGTATCATTGAATAACTTAATTGAAATATTTTAGATGATCCATGTTTGCGACGAACTCTGCAGAAGTTAGTCTCTAAAGACCGAAACTACCGACTGCCGGTTCCAATTTCACTATGCCCGTGTTAGAAACTACTGTTGAACAACTATTAATATTAACTATTGTTATCGATTACTATATTATATTCGTGGAGCCTGTTTATACTTTAATTTATGTTTTAACATTTAAATTAAACACTTTATTTTACATGCGTTTTCTACATATTATTTTGATGTGTCAATAAATAGCCCGCCCGCCGCCGCATCTGCGATATCAATAATTATTCTTGCAATTCGCAAAAATTTAAACAAGCAGTTTAAATTTTTGCGGATTGCCGGCTTAGATTGTGTTTTTGACATCTTCCCACTCGCTTTCTATATAAGAAATTTGTGGGAGTGATTTCGTGAAATGGGACGGAAGTATGTGTAACAGTGTAACAGGAAGTCGGGGAAGCGCGCAAGCGTGCACCATTTTGTAAATTTAAAATCGATTATGAACATGACATAATTATTATTGTTATATGTGACATATTGTGTTATTTGACTATCAAAGGTCGTTTTTATATGTCAAATATCCAATGAGTATTTACTGCATATATTTTATAGTTATGAAATGATGTAATATCTGACCCATTTTTTTTAGAATATAATGGTAAAATTGCTAATTAGATGTCAAATGTTACACATCATATGCGACGACTGTAAGGCTCGCTCGTTTTTTTTAACGTTGCAAACTGTTTGCAGGTTCCGTGACCACGTTGTTCTATATAGAGAGTTCATAAGTGAGTTGTCAGCAATTTATTGATGACCTCGTTAGATCCATCTAAGACTAGCATACATGCTAGTTGATCATTCATGGTCTTTATTTGATAGCTACCATATGGTAAAAGTTTAAATTTTAATAACAATAAATATGAACATTTTTCGGCTACTAAAACCATAATAATATGTATTTAAATATATTGTTTAATTTTTTTAATTTAAATAAGTTAACATGTCGCGAATGTGGTGTTTGCTAGTAATAATATATATTTTTATATATACTAATGTAAGCCTTAAACAGCTACCATTTAAATGCATCGTGCAACATCCACCATCTTTGAAAGACACTGAGAAGGGGCGTGCTCGTAAATTATTTGATCTTAAGTCCTGAGCGGCGTTTAATGATCCATAAAATGAACTGAACTACGGGATAGCTAGTTGTAATTATAAATAAATCTCGACAGACTTACAATGGAAACGTTCGGGTGATAAGAACGTAATTACCTAAAGGCCGCTGAATGTTTGGAGATGCGAGTAGGTCAGACGTTAAAATGTGTAATTTCGATTCACTAAGTAATAGGAAACATCATTTTATTTTCCTATCTATACTAATATTATAAAGAGTTTCCTCTTTATACCTTTTATACCTTTGTATTTTTGTATGTATGTATGTTTGCAACGAATAAACTTAAAAACTACTGAACCGATTTAAAAAATTCTTTCACCATTAGAATGCTACATTAGCGCTGAGTAACATAGGCTATGCTAATATATATATATATATATATATATATATATATATATATATATATATATATATAAATTACTAAAAACGACAATTTCATTTTCCAATACAAAATGATTTGTTTGTTTTGTTGTCATGAAAACCATTGATATGACTCAATGATGAAAACTGTCACAGCGCTACGAAGTCCGCCGGGTCAGCTAGTTTGATATAAAGGTATGGTAGCTGGTGGGTTGACTTTGATTTGGTCACTCATCTGAAAAGAAAGTTGCAAGATTGCAACAGCAACGATCTTACGCTGCATGTAAGTACCTACGTACTGCAACTACAAAAAAAATACATCACCTATTAAATATCTTACTTTTGAAACTGTTATTTCATTATTTTAAAAAAGTACGGATCTACAAAGTTTCAAAAACAAAGACAGAAAAAAATATTCTACTTCTAATTTACTTTTCAAAAAGAAAAAATACACAACCCTCTCCTATCCCAACATCCGCTAACATAACATAATTAAATTCAATATGGGACAGCACACACGATTAGTAACCTTGTTCCCAACACCTAATGATTGAAACAATAACAATGTTGTACACAAATTTTGTCCCAGTGACCCTCAAGTTTCGTGCTACAAGTGTCTTGGGGAAACTGTGAACTGTTATTACACGTGAATTTACGAGGGGAATCCTCTTTAGTTCCAAATTTCCCATAAACAACAATACAGAACTTATCCGCTGCCCCGCTGTAATGTGACGTTGAGAAAGAAATCCGAGTTGAAAAATTTGTGTAACGTCTCCTGTTATGAGACTTTATACCCCACTTTGCACAACTTTTGCTCATTTTGCGTTAATGTCCCACCGTATCATTTTGCGGGGGCTTATAAGAATATTATAAAACGCTATTTAGCCGGATGGAAGCGGATAGCCATCAAAACTTGGATTTTTCTTCAAAGTTTTTAATGTTTTTTTTTTTGGTATTCATTCGTTCTCATGATGAACCAGGTAGAACAATCCATAAGTTTTTCTGTGGTTGTCGTTTGTTGTGTATTTAAAATTTAATGTAATAGCGTAATAATTTATTCGGAACTCACAATACAAAGCATATTAGAGTCTAAAAAATCACTATCTAAAGCATAGGTAGGATTTGGCATAGGAGTCCAACTCAGCAAAAGCCAGTCATCGAGAACACCCGACGCTGATCTCACACAGGCACTAGTGCATTTCCAATTAGATAACTAAAATAATTAAACCACGTGGCGACTGGCGTAGCACGTGAACCGGCTGGCACATTCGGCCCATTTCACGTGTGCCATTCATTACGCGAATATGATCGATAGTTGAGAAGCGGCGCGACGTTAGATCATTACTGATATGCGAATGCCGCTTGCGGTTCGCAAACGCCCCTCTGGCCGTTATTAATTGCCGCACGAACAAAAGCAAATGACTCGGTAGAGGTGATCCTGTGAGGGCGGGTCGGCGTTATCCATTCACCCGGTGTAGACGTCCCGAAGAGAAATGTTCATTCACGATAGGAGAATTTATGACTTTGATTTACGCGAGAGTTTTCACGTGGCGTCCTCGACTGGAGTTGCCCCATAAATAGAGAAGGGTCGACTCTGACGTTTGGACGGTCCGCCATTATAGCGTGAAGTCGCGCGTCTCTTGCCATTCGGCTGCCATAAGCCGCGCTGAATTGATAGGGTAAGGCCACCGAAGAGTGCGCTAGTGCATGTAGATCCTATACGCACTCCTTGGACTACCAAATAGACTGATAGTCTGATAGTCCAAAGAGTACGTATAGGATTGGCAGTCAAGTAAACATTAAATTAATAAGAACTATCTACGGCCTTAATAACTCCATGCACACATTAAATCACAAAAAAAATTAACGCTTCGGTGGCCGAGTGGCAGAGCGCTCGGCCCGATACCCGAAGTCCCGGGTTCAATTCCCAGGTCGGGCAAAGTGTGTTTTGGATTTTTCTATGCATAGCCCGGGTTTGTGATCACCAACCCGCACTTGGCAAGCGTGGTGAGTAAGCCAATACCCATCAATTGTAGTGATGACTTGATTTCAACGATGGAGGCCTCTGCCCAGCTGTGGGACAGTATTTAGGCTATTTGCTTACACATGAAATCACAGGCAACTGACGATTCGAGTGTCGCTAATCGAACTATAAGCAATGATATAAGTGAGTACCAATGCATCGGTACTATTTGGTAATGCGTGCTCTTTAGTGACTTTACCCTATGGGACGGAAGTTGGTATTTACATATTGAATGGACAGTCGTGTAGTAAAATGTTACCGCTTATGAGACAACGTTTTTACGCTACATCGGCAAAGGCCTTCATCTTACAGGTTAGTGCTTATAAGACTGATAATGTTATTCGAATTCCGAATTTATCCAAAAACACATCTTGTTTGCTTAAAACTTCTTTGTATATTCTTTGTGGTTTTCATGTCACACAAAAGCTAGACGTTTTACTACACGTTGCATTTTAGACTAATCTTATATAACTTATATGGATCCGTGCTAAAAACTCTGTGCTGTCTCATCATCATCAGCTCTTTTATGTCCCCACTGCTGGGGCACGAGCCTTCCCTATGTACGGGCCATAAACCACCACGCGGGCCTAGTGTAGATTGGTGATTGTTCACGACTGCTAATACAGCCGGGACCAACGGCTTAACGTGCCTTCCGAAGCACGGAGGAGCTCGAGATGAAAAATTTTTGTTCACCCATTCGATGACCGGCTTTTAAAAGTTGCCTAACCTCAGCACACGCAGACCGGGCGCGTTAACCACTGCGCCATCTAGCTCCTCCCTGTGCTATCTACCTGTGAAAATATACTATATACGTTCCTGATGCATAATAATATTTAAAACACACCATATCTAATAATATTATGTGTATTTGACCAAATATAAACACCACCACACCACCGCAGAATACACATTTAGCTAAGACGTCTATATGTCGTAGGTGCTTTTTGAATTTTCTTTCTTTTTATTTTATTTTAGTTAGTTTGCACCATTTACAAGTATGTGACAATATGTGACTGTTTTTTTACGAATCTATTAGCTTTTAATTTCACATAATTTTGTTCCCACTTTTCTAACCTTTCTTTTATAAAGTAAAAGGAAGACTTAGGTGTTGCTCGTTCCATAATTAATTTGTAACTTGCTCATCGTCAACTATTTTTAAAAGCATGTGTTTCTATGTGTTGTTGTTGTGTGGAATCTCTGACATATAGCACATTCCAACCGTTCTACTCTCTTGAAAATTTGATGTTTTGTCTATTCAAATAGCCTTGCGTATTATCCTAGAGATGCTATCCCGGAGTCCTGCATCATCCCAAGAATGGTATTTTCAAAGTATTTCATTTCAATGTGTTGTGTAAGTACCGCGTGAACCCAAGAAAACATATGTGCTTTAAAATAAAACATTTAACTATCTCACATGCTTTAACAAACACACACCGTATTCCATAACGCATGAAACACAATAGAACGTACATTACAACTGAACAGTGCAATATTTCCATTTCCGCATAATGCCGTTGTTGAAAAGCCGCGAAACACATTAATTCAGCGGCTGCGTAGTGGAAGGCGCTAAAAAGTCGTCGGTGTCGTCACATTGTTTGGTTGCAGCAGTTAGGTAGTTTTATCTCGCACAATTTCAATTTTTCATCTGCAGCTGTCAGCCACGCGGCGGGAGATAAGTAACGCTCGCGTCCGTCCTGGTGAAAGTTTGTTCCCGCTCGACGCTCGGTTTGTGCTTCTCTACCAGGTTTTGTAAACTTTTTGTATGAGCCCGCCCGCCGCCATCGCGATATCAATAATTCTTGCAATTCGCGCGTTGCCAATCTGTAATAGACGGTTTGCTTGTTTATATTTTTGCGGATTGCCGTTTTAGATTGTGTTTTTGTTTCTACTCCTATAGAACTTGGTAGTTGACGTTAGTCTCACCTGTTGTTGATTAATTGTTGTTATTAAAATTGTTATGATAACTACACCATATTTTTTCGTTTGATATAACTTTGCAAGGTTTAAAGCATATCATTTAACCACGATTTGATGTAATAATATGCAAGCTGTCCTGGAGAAGGTTCTGAGGAGCGAAGTAACAAGCGTTAGGTGTAGGTACATTAATGTTTGTGTTAGTTTTTTACGGCCACTTTGTGCTCCTCCACCCGGTTTTGTAAAATATAATTGCCAATCTGTAATAGACGATTTGCTGTCGGCTGAGATTGTTTTTTTTTTCTACTCCTTTATTCCTTGATAGTTGACGTTGATCTTACCTGATGTAAATTGATTGTTTGTTGTTATAATAACATTCCGTGTGAAGCTTTAATGCTATAAGAGTTCGAGCGCGCGAATACCAGACACAATAGAATTTTAATAGTTATCGGCCACCTGGTGGTCGCTAGACGCTTGAGGGGATAATAAAACCACATCATATTTTTTCATTTGATATAACATTGCAAGGTTCAACTTTCTCTCCTACCTGGTTTTGTAAGCTTTTTGTATGTGCCTGCCCGCCCCGTCTCACTGCCGCTATATCAATAATTCTTGCAATTGCAGTTGCCAATCTGTATTGGCAACTGCAATTGAGGGTGTGCAGGTTTAGAATGCGGTTTATTTTTTATTCGTTTACGTCGCGTATTGCCAATCTATAATAGACGGTTTGCAGACTTGGTTATTTTTTATTCGTTTACGGAAACTTGGCCTTTTTATCAGCTAACATTTTAATTTTAATTGAAATAAACATGACAATCTAGAAAATGAAATGAAAATTTAGAAAATAATATTTGTAGAATTTCTAGAACATTACGGGGTGGGTTATCTTCCAATAACACAATGCTATGTTTATATCGAAACCGAAATGGCGCAAGAGGTGTAATACTTAAACAATGACGAAACAACGCCGGACCCATCACACATTGTTACGAACTGGCCATCGGGCCGGTGCTTTTGTCTATGCTTTTATAATAACTTCTCTGTTTTTGGACAGCTGTCTTTTGTCTTTTTTCAGTTGTTCGGTAGCTGTCTTCTCTATCTGTTTGGTTTGTATTTACTTTATTTAATTATATTTCTTGTTTCCTTAAAAAAAAAAAAAAAACATTAAGTGCCGATAAGGACCAATGAATCTGTGCTCCAAAAGGTAGATAAATCCGTCGGTCCCGGCTGCATTAGCGGTCGTTAACAAACACCAAACCGCTCTGGGCCCGCGTGTTGGATTCATAGGAAAGGTTTGTGTATAGGAAAATAAAATGAGCTGGAGATGATGACGATGAGGCCGAAGGTAGCGCACTTCAATTGTCTTCTAATTGTCGGAACACAATGCTTCTATTATGTACATTGATGTTGTAGTAGCATTGTGTTCTCCGTCGGTGACCTCTGTGGTCTAGTGTACCACCGGTCTCAGACCTAGAGGTCCCAGGTTCGAATCCCAGCGGGGACAACATGTTTGTGTACTCGGTTTGGTTGGTGATAGAGCTTCTTTGTCCGCCTGGTTAGCTACCACCATCCTATTTTAATATGTCGCCATATCATTAATGTTTGCAGCATTCTTGTGTTCAGGCAGCAAGAGATAAGATAACCAGTGCCTCAGTAGTTTGTTTCAGGGTGAACTGTGCTTCCGTCATCATCACTTAACATCAGGTAAGATGAAGGCATTGTACTTACTCGTAAGATACGAGTATAAAAAAATTTAAATGTTAAGCAACAAGCCCTACCTACAATACATTAAGAGGTATAGGGTAGGCCCCAAAACTATATTAAGCGGATATCGTTGCGTCCTCTTTTAAAGTTCACTACTAGAAAAAGTGAGGAAATGAAAATAGTATTTGAAAAAAGATAACTTATGCAATCGGGGCGACATCCAATTGGGTTGTTGACTGGTTAGTCAAAAGAGGAACTTTTTAGTAACTGGCAAAACGATTTATAAATATAAATTGTATGGGAATAGAAACTATGACGTCACTATTTTGTTCCGACAATTGAGTGTTTATTAAGTTTTTTTTGGTTACAGTGTTAGGTTAATGTTTTAAAGGACTGTTACGTAATTTCTTATTTTATTTTATTAATTTTTATAATTTTATTGATCTCTATTATTCTCTCGAGGAGCTCAATGGCGCAGTGGTTAAGAGGAGCTCGATGGCGCAGTGGTCTACGCGCCCGGTCTGCGAGTGTTGAGGTTAAGCAACTTTCGCAAAGGCCGGACATCGGATGGGTGACCAAAAATTTATTATCTCGAGCTCCTCCGTGCTTCGGAAGGCACGCAAAGCCGTTGGTCCCGGCTGCATTAGCAGTCGTTAACAACCACCAATCCGCACTGGGCCCGCGTGGTGGTTTATGACCCGTTCTCCCTATCCATCCATAGGGAAGGCTCGTGCCCCAGCAGTGGGGACATAAAAATGAGCTGATGATGATGATGATAGCATTGTAAATAGAAAAAAACAAAAAGATATGAAGCTCTTGTTTTCCAACTATTCTGAAGAATCAATTTATCTGTAGGTGGTGGTGTTATTCAATTTTAAGTTGTAGGTTTTAGAATTAACATAGCTATATAGTTTTATAGAGCTTTTCTTACTAGATAAAAAAGGGCTCATTAAATAAAACTTACAATCAGTATAGCGATTTTACTGTCAACAACTTTGTCTAGCTGCGCAGATTTTCTTTTGACACTTCTTCGCTTTGAATATACCGATGAGTGTTTTCATGAATGACCAAAACTTAACCGAGACATTAAGAACTTTTTTTTGTTTTTATTTAAAGCTTTTCATTTGTTTTATTTTTGCTGCTTTTGTTCGGAAGGGAACGTTGGTATTGTTTTTTAATAACTCGTTTTACGTTATTTTTATAGTACAATATTTTGTGAGTGTACATTTTAAATAGTTTTCCATAAAAGTGAAGATTACTTGTAAGTGACAGCGCACGTAGATACAGTCGTTTTCGTAATGTTTTTTTGCTGTATGGTTTTAGTTTTACCATGAAATTTCTCAGATGCTCATGAGGTCCGAAGTAGTTAGCGAAGTTAACGTAAGTGTAGACATAACTTACAGTCATAAATCGACAGGAAGCCCTCTTAGGCCCAGACTTAGATGTTAGGTGTTGAGGCAGTTTCGGTACCTATAAGCGCTGTAATGTGTTCTGATAGTATTTCCAGCTACGTATAAAAAGTAAAGTATATTTACTTACTTACTGTGAAAAATATATCTTTGAAGTTGAAACTGAAAAAAGCAATTAAAGACGACTTGCCTCAACTCGCATTTGAACCCACGACCTTTCACAATCCTGGCGACAGTTGTTCCACTGAGCTACCAAGACGTTTGTATATTTTTAAAGTGCTTGTTAAATAAATACTTATGCGCAATTCACCTGAAATCTTCAATTGCTTAAACGAGTATAGAAACTAGCTATTTTAATTGTAGGAACTCAAATATGACACTAACATCGTTGTTAGGTCAACAGACTTTCAAAATTATTGACTACTCTAATAATAATCAAACTCTGGTCAGGTCTTGTAGCCGAAATTAGCTAGATGGTGTTAAAACAGCACACTTACTAATATATATATACAAGCGGCTGCCCGCAGTTTCACCCGCGTGGTTCCCGTTTCCGTGGGAATATCGGGATAAAAAGTATCCAGGTTATAAACTATCTGTATGCCGAATTTCATCCAAATCCATCCATCCGTCGCAGCGTGAAGAAGCAACAAATATACACACATACACACAAACTTTCGCATTTATAATATTAGTGTGATGAGACAACATCACATACATTGTTCTGATTCCAAGGTAAGTAGCTAAAGCACTCGTTTCATGGAAATCAGAAACAACGACAGTACCACAACCACCCAGACCCGACACAATATCGAAAAGTTCATTTTCGACATTGACCCGACCGAGAATCGAACCCGGGACCTCAGAGTAGGCGCCGCCCAAAGTCCGACATGCAAGCTACTTGGCTACAGAGGTCGTCAAAAATAATAGCAGAACAAGCAGCTATCAATATATGTATAAATCAATAAATAAATAGCTACCCTCACACTAACTACTAGAACACATAAGTACCTACAATCGTTGATAGGTATCACAAACCACCACCTAAGCCCAGTAATAGCCAACTCACGTAGTCCATAATAAAAGAAAATCGGAAAAACTCAGTTGATGTTCTCGTACGTCGCAAAACGAAACACTAAATCCACCGTAATGGATTCGAGTTAACTAAGCATTCATAGTGACAAAAGTGTAACACTTTAGTCCGTTCGCAGCCATTCTCACTCGGACCGTTAATTGTAAAAGCAAAACACGGAACGCGTGTCTGACCAGGAAAATTAATGACCCGCGTGACAAAACGGGAAAATTGTGCTGCATCCTACTAACAGAATCGCAGCGGGTAAGCGCACATACGTTAGAAAAGTTATTAAACCCAACTGAATCAGTACTAAATAATATATCATCAAAATAATTATTAAAATTAATAATAGCCGCTGGATGCAAGCAGCATAAAACTGGCCGTTGTGGAGATACTTGGAGAAGAGATTTCTCCAGCAGTAGACGTCTTTTGGCCGAGATGATGACGATTATTGTTAAAAATAATTTAATGGCAATTTACCCATAATAACAGCAACTAAGATGTTGAACTATCTCATCATTGTGTGACTAAAATCTAAAATAATGTTTCAAATATTTATGGTGTTTCTTTTTGTATTCTTAGGAGTATTTATCATTTTTTTCATATTAATTGAAGCAAGCATTAAAACACATAAATTGACTGATATATAATAAAAAAAACACAGCTCATTCTTTCAATTAAAATAATTATTATGTATAATGTGTCATTAGCTGTTATAGAGAAGTAAAAAGTGTCGGGACAGGAAAATTAATGACCCGCTTGACATAATGGGAAAATTTCGTTGCATCCTAGTAACAGAATTGCAGCGCGGTAGGCGCGAGCGCGATATAGTTTGCTCATAAACGTTATTAGACGTGACTGAATTACTTCTTTATAATAAAAAAAAGTAAAGTAAATAGTAAATAGTAATAAAAAGTAAACTATATAACTGTCTCAATGATGGGTAAAGGCTTCTATCATTGAAATCAAGTCATCACTAGAGTTGATAGGTACAATAATAAATAATAATAAAAATTAATTATTTTCACACATTTATACAAACTAGTGGTCGCCCAGTGGTCGAAATTCGACCGTAATTTTATTAAGGCTGCACGGATTGTATACTAAGCAATGAAAAATTTAAAAAAATATAGAAGGAATGTGAGTTTGGATTGGCATTGACAGATTTCGGCCGCTCCTCTTCCATTTTTGAAATTTTTGAAAAGAGTATATGAGTGTGTGTCAAATACATGGTAGTGTGTGTAATGTTTGTTTTATTGATTTAATGTATTTTTTATGCATAATTAAAAAAAAATAACATTCTGCAATCTTTCTTTATATAAACAATAAGTGTGAAATTTCATACTCCTCCGTCCGCGCAATTTTTGTAAAAAGGGGTACAAAGTTTTTGCTTCACGTATTAATATATAGATACAGGAACACTTATTAGAGGGAACGTCTAGACGTGTGAACTGGAGCCTAATAAAGGGCGATCCTGTATTTCAGGGCTCCAGGAGTCACCCGAGGATCGACGAGTGTGTAACTTTATCCTTGTAAAAGAGTGGATCTGCTGTGTGTTGTGTGTGTGTGTTGTGAGGGTGTGTGTGTATGTAAAAAAAATATTGTTACAAAATTTACACTTATGACGAATGGATAAAATCTTGATGTATTATCATGACTGAAAATAGTGTAATAATATTAATATATTTTTTCAATTTTGTATTTTAATAAACATAAAATAACTGATATAATAAATATAATCATAATACTGAACATATATTACATGGCGGACTTAATACTGAGGCATTCTCTACCAACTCAACTCAACAATTTAGAAATAAAAATAATATATTATATAACGCACAGTATATACCTACATATATACAATTTTTATATACAATATAATATAACGGCCAAGGTTCACGACGGCTATTGAAGAAGTGCCGCGCGACTTTTGATTTTCGATTGCTCCCTTGCTCCCCGGACCAATGAGACGCTCAATTTTGAGTAAACTCGCTGTTAGTGACTTTGACGAGGCTCCGAGGTGGAATAGATAACATTGGTGATAGGTTGCTAGCCGATTGCCTGATAAGCGAGCACCGTGGAACTTCTCTCGGCTCGAACTGTCCCTTACTCGGCTCTCGACGACATGCACGGAAAGTTAGACAGCTGATAGGTACATTATTTTCATGTCCTAGACCAGCTCGGGCACGTCACGGCCGTATACAGAGTGGAAAATATTTTGGGTCCCATGAAATTGACGTTTTTTTCTCACTTATTAATAGGTGTATTACTTCTAAAAGTCAATACCGCTTGTTAATATTATTATACACCTTTAATTAGGACTACGTTACTTAGGCTTCAGTAATAACAATGATTATTCATTTTGTGTCTTTATCGCCCAACTTCTTTTTAAATTGACTTCCTTTTTTTGTTCGCGGAATTGACCTTTTGTTTCATTGTAGCTTTGAAGGGACTTGATTTTTTTTCTTTTTAATGTCTGCTATATTTAGCTTGTGAAACAAACACACTACTCTACAATTTTTATAGTGTTAACATAAATAGATGCTAGGAAAATTAAAAAGAACGTTAGTATGAAAAATATAATTTTATAAAAAACTTTCATACAAAACGTCAATTTCATAGGTAAGGACCATAGAGGAGCTCGATGGCGCAGTGGTTAATGCGCCCGGTCTGCGAGTGCTGAGGTTAAGCAACTTTCGCAAAGGCCGGTTATCGGATGGGTGACCAAAAATTTATCATCTCTAGCTTCTCCGTGCTTCGGAAGGCACGTTAAGCCGTTGGTCCCGGCTGCATTAGCAGTCGTTAACAACCACCAATCCGCACTGGGCCCGCGTGGTGGTTCATGGCCCGTTCTCCCTATCCATCCATAGGGAAGGCTTGTGCTCCAGCAGTGGGGACATAAATGAGCTGATGATGATGATGACCTATTAAGATAATGATAAACGTCACCTGACTGGTAATTTAATCTTAAAGTAAATACCTAGAGAGATGCTTTGTAATATAATATCATTATCTACAATATGTTATATTATTAAAAGTAAATGTTAGTTTTGACAGTTTACCTTCGATATATTTTAGCATACTATTTCTTCAACAGTTTTGATCCTGATGTCCGAATCGTCAGTGAAAAAAATAATAAAATTAAAAAGTGTCAATTCGGACACTGTGTCCGAATATAATGTGTCCGAAACGTCAGCTACCCCTGCTGAATGATCATATCGGTAAATGCAGTAATAATAATGTAATGTGATCAAAAAATATTTTCTTATAAACATCATCGTGATTCTACAAACTGTCCCACAGCTGGACAAGCCATAACTCACCACGTCGACTGTTGGATTTCGATGAAAAAGGCTAAATGTGTTATACGTAACACAGAGGTCACCCATCTAGTAACCGGGCATTACAAAAGCTGCTTCACTAGCATAAAACTGCGCCATTAAACTTCTCAATTTAGAAAATTGGAAATCTATTAAATCAACGAGCAAACTTCACGATTTTCTCTCTTATTTTATTGAAAAACTTTCGCCGCCAACTTATATCGGAAGCTGTCGCCTCTACCTGTTTGCATTAGTGTTATTTCACGGACAGTTAATTAAAGCAGGTTCTTACTGTAACTCGGTGGAAACTTTTATTCCGATAACAACGTAAATGAAAACTCGTCTTGATTTGGGCGAAGTGTGGTGGTGACAGGGGCGGGCGCGGCACGAGGGCGGGCGGGGAACATTCGGCCAATCGTCAGTATTAGCGGCGGCGCTGTAGCGAGGGTACGCTGTCGCTGCTCCCGCGGCAAACGCACGCGTACGCGAAACCTACGAACCGGACTATTAGAACTCATCTTCAAACCTATCATGGGGACTTTGGCCTACCACGGAAAAGGGCATAGTGCGTACAGTGCGTTCCTATGTGTCTCTATACGTATGTGCTGAAGGAGTTTATATGGGTGCTTGGTTCATCGGCCGACGTGGTCTGTCACCCACTTTCGATGATTAGAATTGGAATTGTGTCGATATTAAATTGTCATACGACTCACTATGATGCTGTTAAGGATGTCGTACGGAGTTATACTGTGATGGATTTTTTTTTGTGGTGAGAATCGATGGGAATGTGGTTTTTTGTATTTATAATTATGTAAACAAAAATGTCGAAATTTTAAACGAGCAGAATTTGAACCTGTTTGTTTCGCAACAAAAATTGCGTCAAAATTATATAAACAAAACAAAAACATTTTATAATTATGTATTAACAAAATATCGTCTATTTTGAGTAAGGGTTCGCAAAACTTTCTGGAATTAGCTTTCGACGGTTAACAATATCAGATTTAATTTAATAACAAATGTTCCCATTGCGTTTAATATATTCATTTACATAATTTTTGTTTGGAAGCCGACAGAGGTCGTTCTTTTGGATCCCATAGGAAAGTAATTTTATTTAAATTGGTTTTAATGTGTTTTGAGAATGATATAAAATATATTTAAATGCCACAGTGTCCGTTAGTAGCTGATTTACAATAATATTATATTTTTATTGTCCTTTATTAGTACTTGACTATACAAATCCCTTACTTGAAAAGGTACGGAACTATAATATAATCAAAAATTATTATTTGTGTTTGACCATTATTAATATCAGGTTAGTTAAATAAGTGTAATTTTTTTTATTTTAAATATAATCAAAAAATCATTTTCACTTCTTTTTGTCACCCGAAAAAAAAACAGAAACATGGACAGTTACAATTTCTTTTATCACCGTGTATCTAAATCTAGTTATTGTTCTGAGCTAAAACTATATATCATAGTCTCAGCTGAAAATTTTAAACAACTCAAACAAGGAGGCCCTAAGTCATTTTGCACAGATTAGCTATTCAAATTAAAGATAATAATACCACGTGGCGTTCTCCACAACTTTTTTATAAACGACGCGTTGTAGCACTACATTGTTGATAACATCATTTTCAACCAGTTCATTAAAGAATGACTGTGCGTATGCATAAAAACATTTTTCCATCGTGTCGCCAGGAGTTCGTGTGTGCCAATTAAAATAGTTTCATGGCTTGGTTTCCTTTAGTAGCTATACTAAAAGTGAAGCGGTCAGTTGCGTGATATGACTAACGTTTTCGTGGTTACATGTCGTACAAGCACGCGACAAGCCAACCGCTAGAGGTTAAGGTTTGTCGAAGCCTTCGGTTGCTTAAAAATACGACCCATGGTGGAAGAAAATCTCTATTTTCTCGCTCGCTTAATGAAAATATCAACTAATAACAGTTTAGTAGATACTTTGTTTGGGTTTCGACGTAAAAAACTACTTTCAAGTTATACATTATACACCGCTGCAGAGTGATAATAAAGCATGACATAGCTCAAATTAATCTGTCAGCTGACTGGATTATAAGAATATAATAATCAGATGAACTCAGAACTGCAGTCCCTCATATATTATTAAAGTAACAAGTGAGAAGCACACGCTACTACCACTCCGTTTAATCGGCTTATACGCTGGCGCTTAGATTATTAAAATGATTTAAATGTACTATACGAGTCACTGTAGTGCAGTCATGATTGTGGATATGTTTACTCTTTTTAGAGTACAACAATCACAATCTGTAAAATCGTGTTGTTCAAGACTGCTTAAGTATATACGAGTAGATGCGGACCGATCCGACAAACCTATGTCTGTCACTGTCTAAACCTATGTCTTGGACTTTTTTCTCACTCTAAACATACCAGTAAATAACATCAGTGACAACGACCCTTTTGTTTAAAGCTTGCTTAAGCATCACAAAAATACTTTGAACCAGAATTATCAAATCGTCTGTAGTTTAAATATAACATAACATTTGAATATCGAAATGGTTAAAAACGTTCCAACTACCAACACAAAGATATTATACGTTGATCATTCGAATGTTAACTTAGGCACTTACTCGAGTGTAAGTTAGTTAGAGAGAAATTAATTCGTACAATACAAAATTTAAATAATTCCGTCTGCCCACACTTCGCACAAGGGAATAAACGCTGCCCGCATTTTAGTGTAAACTTCATAAGGTCTGTTTGTGTTGGCAGCGCGGTGAAATCCCTACACAGCAGTTCGTACTGCTTTTGACTTAACACTCCTGAATTATTTCTAACTAAAGTTACCGTCAAAAGACGCCATACGACTACCTACGCCCGGTATAATTACATGAGGTAACATTTATTAGCAGAAACAATACACTGCGTGCTCTCACGGCAAGTTTTGTTCCATAACTAAGTTTAATATTCAATTAGAACGCTAGTTTTCAGCCTAATGAGCCCGCTGCCGCCAAAAGCAACAGGAATGGAAGTATTCGTGTGATTATTTTTATACAGTCAATGCGGAAGTATTTAATTTATTGTATCGTGGTGTTTTGTAACAGGGACGGTAGTTGTTACCTATACTAGTATTTGGGTTGCACTTTAAGCATAATGTAGGAGGTGTATAACGGAGGAGCTCGATGGCGCAGTGGTTATCGCGCCCGGTCTGCGAGTGCTGAGGTTAAGCAACTTTCGTAAAGGCCGGTCATCGGATGAGCGACTAAAAATTTATCATCTCGCGCTCCTCCGTGCTTCGGAACGCACGTAAAGCCGTTGGTTCCGGCTGCATTAGCAGTCGTTAACAACCACCAATCCGCACTGGGCCCGCGTGGTGGTTTATGGCCCGTTCTCCCTATCTATCCATAGGGAAGAGTCGTGCCCTAGCAGTGGGGACATAAAATGAGCTGATGATGATGATGATGATGACTTTAAGCAAATAAAGAAATTCAGTTTTTTTTTGTTAGGTAAGTATCACATAACATAAAACTGATAAATTTATTTCTAACTATTTGTATAAATGCCCTATTAACGAATTAATAATATAGTCTTGTTAACCCATCCGCAAAGCTTGTGTTAGACATGGGTTGACATCAATAGTTTAATAGAGCTATAGAGGATTGAATCACGATTTTTATCATTCAACCAACAGATTAGCCAGCTCAATATATTTTAGTAATGTGATGGCGGATGTAACGATTATATAAGTTCTGTATACCTCAGTCACCAGAATAGCTTTTGAAACGTATTCCCTCAAAACTCTGTATTTTTACTATTTGTGTATATTCTGTAAAATAGACTGACTTCATGCCTCAAAGATTTCTTTAACGGGCTAAGAAGAGAGACAGTTCTAAAGTGGTGATCTGCACATTAACATTCGCCCCAGCAAAAACACTTTACGAATGAATATAGGTACTTTGAATTTTAATTCATAGTCCCTTAAGTAAAATAACAAAACCGATTAATATGAAATCGGTATTGAAAATGACACTGAAAAACTATAACGTTAATAGTAGTGAAAATAGGTACACTTAATAATTTTCAGTTATCAATTTTCAATATATAAATTCTGACAGTTTAATCACACAACTAATAGACGTATCGCTATTGAAATTAGTGCTACTCGTAAACGTTGAAAGGTTAGTTTTAAGTTAATTAAAATCGGGAATAATTAAAGATTACACGTTCGTGATATGCTACGTTCTTTGGTCTGGTGGTCAAGTACTATTGTATTGAAAATGGTTTATAGTTATATTAACTAAGAGAGAGGTAAAAGGCATCTTCTGGGGCAGCTCGCTCCATCGTAGACCTCATCTACGCTCACCATCAGGCGAGATCGACGTCAAGAGCTGTCTTATAAGGCATAAAAAAAACTATTCAAAACCAGTTATGTAAAGACAAAATGTAAGGAGTTGGTACTAATTTGCGTTAGCTGTAATGATAACAGGGACCACAGTCTTAAATATAAAATGACCGACCTAATTCAGTCAGTATGGAGAAGCCATATTATAAAATAGACGTCCTGAATAGGTAGTAGGTAAAAATGTATGGACAATTCAAAAAACTTTTCGTTAGTTCATTTAAATTTAAAAAAATGACTTTGTCTCTGACTTTGACTTTATATGGCCAAAGGTTGTAAGTGATATGGAAAATATTTCTAAAGAACTTTGTCGTCGAAAATCTCTTCTCTCTCTTCTAATCAAAATTAGAATTATAATAACTACTTAATCATAGTAATAAAAATATACAATAATAGAGAGAGAATAATCATCATCATCATCATCATCTGCTCATTTTATGTCCCCACTGCTGGGGCACGAGTCTTCCCTATAACTGTATTGGGAAAACGGGCCATAAACCACCACGCGGACCCAGTGCAGATTGGTGGTTGTTAACAACTGCTAATGCAGGCGGGACCAACGGCTTAACGTGCCTTCCGAAGCACGGAGGAGCTCGAGATGATAAATTTTTGGTCACCCATCCGATGACCGGCATTTGCGAAAGTTGCTTAACCTCAACACTCACAGACCAGGCGTGTTAACCACTGCGCCATCGAGCTCCTCGAGAGAATAATAGAGAATAATAAAATATCGGTTTTGTCATACACACAATGAGATATATTCACATAAATTAGGTCCATGAAAACTTAATTTATGTACACTACATGGTGCCTAGATTATGCAAAACTTCAATATATGTGAAAAGAAGAAACTATTGAATTTTTGGCTTGGTTCTTCTCGATAAAAAAGCAAAGCTGGTAATAGAAACACGACAATTTAAAATGCTCTTTTCTTTTAATTAAAAAGAAAAGAGCATTTTAAATGTTAATTTTTTTTAAAATTTCGAACAAGATTCTTCGGCAAGACGGGTCTTTAACTCGTCCTCGCTTTAAAATGTAGCTTTTTTAATAACATAATACCTACTGTCACTAGTTGTTCTTTCGAAAGCAATAAACAAATGAAGGTAAATAGCTCCTGTAACAGTAGAAAATGCACCTTATCTGTCAGTTGTACTATTCAACAGTTTTAAACAACACAGGGGCTGAATACGAGATTACTTAAATAGCTATTTGCATACATTCGCACACCGGTACGGGCGTCGGCGTTCCGGTCGTTCAAATATGTGGACTGCTGGTACTACTGCATGGGACCTAAAACAATCCCGTGGTAGGGGATTTGTGTAACTTTAGGGGTCGCTGTGTAAATCAATCTATGGCTGATAAGTGCTTAGGTAACTACGTAGGTAGGTTCAATTTACGACTACGTCCTTCCTTTTTTTTTTTTTCATTTTGTTGATGGCTTTGTGCGATTAGCACATTTAGCCAGTGTCAAAGTAATTTTTCTAACAAGTAATACATAAATTAGCAATATTTCTTTTCTGTTTGATGATAATGAATGATAATAGAAATGAGAAATGATATACCACCCAACCCCTCGAGTATCTCAGTAAAGATGTGGGGCTTTACTAAGTCCTCGGGCGGACTTCTTGAGAGAATTTGAAAAGTGACGTTGCACTGTTTTGTTTCATTTGCCAACACTCATGCACACTCACGAACACTTAACGATTAAATAATCCACCATTATTTCACATTAATATTCGACATAACACAAATTTTAGAAAATAAAACAAAACCGCAGACATGACTCTTCACTTTCCCGCCAAGAAGTTTTTTTTTTAATTTACCGCTTTTGACAACATAAAAATAAATGAAGACTTAAAGTGACATTTCACAAAGTCAAATAGAAAATGCGTAAAACTTAAATAGCTATGCCTATACTTAAAAGTTCAAGATTTTCCAGTCATGTACCTAAGTCTAATGAAACTTTTTATGTTGAATGATTTATATGAACTAGTGGTCGCTCAGTGGTCGAAATTCGACCGTAATTTTTATATTAAGGCTGCACGGATTGTATCCTAAGCAATGAAAAATTCGAAAAGATAGAATGTGAGTTTGGATTGGCATTGACAGATGTCGGCCGCTCTAAAGACCAACAATAGTGTGTGTCAAATACATGGTAGTGTGTGTAATGTTGTTTTTGTTGATTTACTTAATGTATTTTTTATGCATAATTAAAAAAATATATTAACATCCGGATAACTTTCTTTATATAAACTATAAGTGTGCGAAATTTCATACTCCTCCGTTCGCGCAATTTTCGTAAAAACGGGTACAAAGTTTTTGCTTCACGTATTAAATATATATAGATTAAATTTAAAAAAATCGTTTTCTCAACTGCTATTTGAAACTTTCTTTGGACTAATACAAATCGCAAGCATATAGTTTTTTTAGATGATATCTGTTAAGTAACAAGATTAGATATGAGATTTATAAGTTTGTATGAGATATCGAAGTGATCTAAATGCTCTTAAACAACATCTTAGCGATAGTCCACATTTAGGACGGTTCATCGCACCACGTTCCAGCCATTAGCTTACATCCACTCGGTGTGCCCTACGTTCTAATATATGACGCAACGCTGCCACTTCCGAACATAGTCTCAGGATGACATAGCAAACGACCTAAAGTGAGAAAGTTTCAAATAGCATCAATACGATTACGTTTTTCATTTCATTATCAGATCATTTTATGTCCCCACTGCTGGGGCATGAGCCTTCCTTATGGATGGATAGGGAGAACGGGCCTTACACCATCACGCGGACCCAGTGCGGGTTGGTCGTTGTTAACGACTGCTAATGCAGCCGGGACCAACGGCTTTAAGTGACTTCCGAAGCACAGAGAAGCTTGAAATGATACATTTTTGGTCACCCATCCGATGACCAGCCTTTGCGAAAGTTGCTTAACCTCTCGCAGACCGGGCGCGTTAACCACTGCGCCATCGAGCTCATTTATTTGGTTTAAAATATATTGAACATTGACGTTTTTTTGTATGTGGTATCTATACAAGTATAAATGCTTTTATACAACATCTTAGCGATAGTCCACATTTAGGACGGTTTATCGCACCACCAGCCATTTGCATACATACACTCTTGTCTCAGTGCGCCCTAGGTTGTAATAAATAATTTAGTAAGTTTTTTTTTAATTGATTCTTTCTGTACAAATATGACTTAAAATCTAGCGCTAGGCTACCTATTTGACAGTTTAATGCCAATAATGTGTGGCACAACGCTGCTACGAGATTACGGAACATAGTCTCAGGCTGACACTTTGCAAACGATCTAAAGTTATAATGTAGCTCTAAGTTTTAGTGAACTTCGTAGAAATCGACATAATTATATACATATATTTAGTGCGCTATTAACACATTTATAGTCCAGGGGCCTTAGCCAAAGTAACATTACAAAAACGATAGCGAAGTTCGAAAAGAACAAAATGTATGGGATTGACATAGGCTGCGCTAAATCACGTGGTCAACGTCATGTCAATCCCATATATTTATTCTTTTCTAACTTCGCTATCGTTTCGCTATCGTTTTTGTAATGTTACTTTGGCTAAGGGCCCAGAGTGCTAGTATAAATAAAGTTATTTTTACCATAATAATAAAAACAAGAATTCGTATGGAAATATTTTTAGTATCCTCTTTTGACTGTATTTTCATTAAGCATAGAGAGTTTCATTAGTCTTATCTTATCGATATGAAGAGTATTGAATATTGAGAGACATACCGAATATAGATATCAAGATATATAATGGCTTCTTAGCGATAGTCCACATTTAGGACAGTTCATCGCACCACGTTTCAGCCATTAGCATACATCCACTCCTGTGTCGGTGCACCCTGGGTTCTAATAATGTGGCGCAACGCTGCTACTAGCGAAGATAGTCTCGAACGGACTTCTAGCAACGACCTAAAGTTATTATGTAGCTTGATGTTTATTTAGGAGCTACAAGGAATTGAACCACGAATTCTCGCTTTCAACCCAGGTATCTATTTGCTAGTCTACCAACGCCTGTATACTACGCTACAGTGTCTTCCTGAAAACGGAACTACAATGTTGTGGAACCAGCTCTCGGCGGCGGTATTTCCGGACCGTTACGACCTTGGGATCTTCAAGAAACGAGCCTATTGCTTCCTTAAAGGCCGGTAACTCAGTTGCGATTTCTCTGGTTTTGCGGGTGTCCATGGGCGGCGGTGATTACTCTCCATCAGGTGACCCGCCTGCTCGTTTGCCTCCTTCTTTTATCAAAAAAACACTGTAGCTACTTGGCGCTGCAAACATCGTGTTCAGGTTGCAATCTTGCGTAGAACTTTCCCAATTCCGGATCAATGATAGCTGACCAAATTAAATATCTCAAGTTCCCCCTTTTATTTGGAAGGTGCGTTAAGCTGTTTGTCTCAGCTGTGGCACTCGCTAAGACTTACCAGCCAGTGGGCATGCGTAATAGGTTGTGACTCAGTCTCCCAGCGTAACTACACTTCATATGGGAAGCCTTGACATTTATAGGTTTGAAAAAAAAGGCCGTATAGTTTTATCCGCCTCCTCCGCTAACTAGTTAGGTTGAAAAGGAAATCTATATCTATTATCTATACTATTAGGTTAAAGTTTGTGACTTTGTTTGTTTGTTTTTTTGTTTGCAGAGGGTAACAAATCTCTGAAACTACTGGTTCAATTCCAAAAATTCTTTCACTGATATATGCTACATTCCCTGCGAGTAATATAGGCTATATTTTATTTTAAAAAGTACTATTTTTAAATTCATAAATCAACGCGGACAAAGTTACGCGTAAAGTGCTAGTAAATTATAATTACAGATAAGACTTAATTTCTTGAATTTTTTTTTCCAATTCATATAAATTTAAAATTACCTACTTGTAGATACAAAGTATATGCTTCTAATAACAACTGTTAATAACTAAGTATGACACTGTCAAAGTAAAAAAAAAAACAGTATTTTTAAATTGTCGGCTTTGCAAGGTTCTGCGTTTACTTAAGGTTAAACTCCCCTGCCGACAGCACCCTTATGCTGACTCTAAACTATACATAAAAGTGTAAGGCACATATTTTTTTTGCCTACGTCGCCTAAGTACCTACATTACGCCTCGGTTATATTTTATGTTCTTTGAAGGGTGCCGCTATGAAAAGCGCTTCAAGAACAGAGGGGTCGTTATGTTTTCTAGACGTGTGTAGCTTTCGTAGGGGTAGTGAAGGCTTTGTACCATTACCTCCGTGTTTATAAAACTTTTAAGAGTTTTCAACAATGTAAACATTAACACAAACATTTTTTTTTTTTACTTTTACCTGAATTTTCCTATCTCTTATTGAGGCTCTTTCGTAGACTCTTTCGTATATTTGTACTTATTATAATAATACTCGAATAACGACTATGCACTAAAACCTACTAAATTTAGTACAGTCTTGAACGAATAATACGTAATTTTGAATAGAATATTTCAAGGCTGTTTATATTATGATAAGATATCACATCGTCATAGTCAGGTAGATCTGTAAAAGTGAAATAATAGAAAAACAAATGCATTCTTCAAAGTAGCCTTTTCAAGTCTGCACAATTAAATGCGCTACAATATATATATAGTACCTACTCTGAATGGAGAACAGTTTCCCGACGTTAACCGAGAGAAGTGTTGAAACTGAAGCCCGTGAATGTTACAGTAGTACAGTAACTTGCACTCGTGTTGAACATAACGTCTGGAAGTGTGTTTTTTATGAGTTCACCCGTGGTAGGAGATTGGCCCCGTTCTAGGTGGACTAACTTGTTAGCGAGAAACTTCGGCGGAATCCATTAACTGTTGATAATTAACCTTAAACTGGATTAGGCATGTTATCTGATGTCATGGCGCGTTGATTGATAAAACAATTTATTGTTCACTATAAGAGTGACCTGATTAGTTTTCGACGAAGAGAGGAAAGAACGAAAGATTTTAAGGCATTTGTAAATAACCACTAGGTACAATATGGGCATTGTCAATGGCCATATGCTCGTTTTACGTACCTACCTACATATGATTTAAATAAAAATAATTAATCAATATCTTCAATTCGGAGGAGCTCGATGGCGCAGTGGTTAACGCGCCCGGTCTGCGAGTGCTGAGGTTAAGCAACTTTCGCAAAGGCCGATCATCGGATGGGTGACCAAAAATGTATCATCTCGAGCTCCTCCGTGCTTCGGAAAGCACGTTAAGCCGTTGGTTCCGGCTGCATTAGCAGTCGTTAACAACCACCAATCCGCACTGGGCCCGCGTGGTGGTTCATGGCCCATTCTCCCTATCTATCCATAGGGAAGGCTCGTGCCCCAGCAGTGGGGACATAAATGAGCTGATGATGATGATAATGATGATGATCTTCAATTAGCATTAGGAAACGATAACGAGATGTTTGGTGTGTGACCATTTACTTTGGATCCTGGACCATGGGCTATGGATCCTGCAAAGAGCTTGAAGAGTTAATCGTTATAAAGTACTTTGTCCAACGTGTAACGATTTGGTAAACTTCACATAACAATGGAACTTCATATAACTTTATATTCATTTTGCATTTGTTTCCTTTTTTCATATCCCATCAATTGTAGTGATGACTTGATTTCAATGTTGGAGGCCTTTGCCCAGCAGTGGGACAGTTATAGGCTATTTACTATACCTACTACTTCTTTTTTTCAATAATCTTTTTGTTATATAATATAGCAATTTTAATACAGTAAAAAAGAATATTCATTCATTTTCAAAATTTTTAAAATGGTTTTTCACGGTAAGTTTATTTCATTATTTCCATTAAAATTATTTAACGAACACCGTTTTTAAGCTGACAATATAAATACTCTATTCAAACTTGACAGACACTTTGGAATAAGTCTGTTAAAAGTTGGAAACAAATTAGAAATACGATTGTCTATGAAATCTTGGCGCTTAAAAGATCAATTTAATAAATAATGACTTAGAAAGTCTGTAAAGCGATTTAAGAAGTCGAATCTACCACTCGGATTGTGTCAGAATTAATAAACTAATTACGGAGTAGTACTTATAATTATAAATTGAAAACAAGATTATTTATAAAAATATTGAGAGCGGATGTTGACGACGTAGTTGTCGACATTGAATATTTAAATAATCACTAATAATTATATTCACGAAATATTTTTAACTCAGAAAAAGTATTTAAAATATCTTATTAAGCTTAAACTACATAAAAACTTTAAAAGCTTTAGTTTACGCTGCTTAGGGTGACACTCGATTGAAACTGAGCTGAGCTGAGCCGAGCTGATTAGAAATCAACCAATAGAGCCCTTTATTGTAACGGCTCATCTCAGCTCCGCTCTAGTAGACGGTGGTTAGCGGAGCAGACATGAAGGGCGTCGTATTTCTATGGAAAACCGTAATGTCCCATGACTGCGCGGAGCTGGGTAGAGCGGGTGGAGCGGTGCCGAGCTGGGGCTGAGCGTAGCAAAAGCGGGGCTGAGCAGGGGGGGGGGGGGGCTGTGGTCTTTGTGGTCGGCTCAGCACAGCCCCGCTCAGTTTCGCACATCTCCGCCTTAGTGGAGTTTAAGTACGTATAAAGCCCGCTCCGCCAAGCTCAACCCGGAAGGGTGTGTCTAAGATTGGATATGGACCAAACATTGTAGACGTGTATCTTAATGAGGTGAAAGGCTAAATAAATAGGTATATTTACATTATGTCTAATCATGAAACCGTGATGAGCTCGTTTCATTTGTCTTGATGGATCCTGTAAAGTGCCTAATCCAGACATTTACGAAAATTTATGTCACGACATCAAATGAATGTCGAATAAAACGAGTTAATTGCATTTTCGTCCTTAGACGTTAACCGTTAAGCTGTATAATTTGATTTTTTCACACATCAACGAAATTACAACGTAAATATATTTATTTTCAGTAAGGTCGAAATTATTTGTATTCTTTTTATTTTCCACTGACGTGTGCAATTTGAAAAGTTTTATGAGTTTTGAGCTATTAAGTAGTCGAGATACAGACTTAAGACATATCAGAGTAATGGGCCCAGGAACAAATTTATACATGTTTATTGTAAGAAAAGGGATATAATTTGCGAATCGAACCACAATATCTCACATTCAACCCAAGAATCTCCCCGTTTCATCGATCTTCATGAACGCTATTTTTCTAGATTATGTGTAATGGGTTAAGCTATGTTTCTGATATACCTGTCAGTCAAGAATAAAATCAATAAGAAAGGGATGAAATCCATGAAAGCGTTTTATAACGTCCAATGAACTACGTGCAACAGTTTGTGTTTTAATTTAAAAAGAAACAACCCACGATTTAATCTACGAGTATAAACATTAAACACAACCCCTTAGTCTATCACACTTACAATCTGAGGCAATTAACAAAAACAAAATATGGAATAAAATTTTGAAGTAAATACTAAAAACTTTGAAAGAAAACAGAAGAACAAAATATATAATTGAATAAACAAAACTAACGTTAACATAATCAAAACATACGTAAAGTATCTAAAGCAGTCACAGTCACATCAACAAGAAGGAAGCAAAACGTATTGTTCTAAAACACTAGCCTAAACGGCCTTTAAATGCTGAATCAAATCACATACCTACGTTGTACCGCAACAAAAGAAACTCCGTAGTTTATGTCGACGTTTTTATACTTATTGTCATGATACAGAGCAATGTTCTTTAATCATGTGATTAAAACAAAACCTCCGTTAAAAAAGGAACAAACGTTTATAAAGTCATTTATACCTCATATGTACTTTGAAAGTGTTTTCAACTAGTTAGGGGCCTCATATACAATTCAGACAAGTCACAACGCAAAACTTACTGTCGTCAACTCGGAATCAATGTCGATAGCCCTTAATTTCTAAACTCGATCGCCGTCACAAGTTGTAACTTGCTGTGCCCCAACTTTTATGTAATGACTTTTGTTTGTTTTTAATTTAATTAATTGGGACGGATTATCCTAGCTATCGCAGGGATTCACTAAGAACTTTGTAATCGACTTCGCTGGAAGGTCAACGATCCATTATTAATGCGACAAACTTTTGTAGAGTCAGTGAAAATGATTTAACAGTACTATGACAAGGGACATAATTAAATCAGAGCTTTCTTCAATCCGAACTTGTTCCTCGTTCTACCCTAGTCGCTTAATCAAATTACGTAACTTTCATGTGTCAAAATCAGGCGAATAAATAACGTTAATTTTAGTAAGGGAAGTTTGTTTACACACATCGTTACTTCTTTGTCTACCTTCCCTTGTATAGGGCGGACGCGTTTCCCGACGTAACACAAAAGATAAATACCACCGTCGAACAAGAGCGGTAATTGAGATAAACACATGTGTGTTCTACTCTATAACTTTCCGCCTTCGAGTGCAACGCGTAACAAAATCAACGAAGTTTGTATAACAACTTGTCTTCCTTTCTCCCTACGATTTGCTTCACGCATGACGTATCATTAGGCAACATAAAATGTGTAGCAAAATATGTATTTCACGAAATAGATACGACATCACAGCATTGCATCGTAGTGAGTCAATATGGATATCAGAAAGTCATTAACTGATTTGCGCACAGCGTCATTAATGATGTCCGCGGCGAGGCGTAAGCTCCAATGAGGCGATTAAGCTTTGAAGATGAACAGGCCGGGCTACGATTACACCGCGCCTGCATCCACCACATATTACGCGACCAATAACCGCCCGCCACAGTATGAGCGGGGCTACGGGCAGCTAGCAGCCGGGCCCGTTTACAGCCCCTCCTCTCACCCCCTTTCTAATTACGCCGATGTATATGAGGGCAATAACGATACGACGCTTAGAGCAGAAGAACGACACTGGTACATAGAGAACCATAAAAACTTACATACGAATTTCGATGTCAACCACGAAGTCATACCTCAAGATGCCAAAATTAAAAAAGAAGAAGAGAAGAAGGTTGAGGTGCCAGTTCGGAGAGCGGAGACGACTCAGGCCCGGCAGCGGCGGAAGGAGGACAGGTGTTCCTGTGAGTGTTGGCCTACTACTGACAATAACATCGTGCAAGACAGTGGAGGGAACGAAACGACCAGGTCCCTTTCAGGAGTTGATATGGTTGCGTCGTACGGTGTGTATGGGAATCCACAAGACGATGAGACTTCTGGTTTTGGCAGGTTGTCCGAGAAAAGTGCAATGTATGGACAGGGTAGTGACGCTCCCGTGCAAGGTGTTATAGTTAACCAGCAGGGGAACAGTGCTGTGGTGCGGGCGACGGCAGCTCCAGACTCCGGTTGTGCTAAGTGTTGTCGGTGGTCATCGAATGCCCCCGCTGCGAACTCTGAAGACTACTGCTGGATCCACTACTGCAGGCCAGCATTAATCGTTCTACTGTTGCTGTTTTTTCTTGTCTTGCTGGGAGTTTCAACAGGGTTTTTATTGACAAATAACTGTGAGTATGCACAATGATTTCTTTATTATTATATTTTATCTAAACTCTATCTAAACTCCCTATCTCTGAGACGTTTTCAGGAATGTGGACATTTAAAAACTGAAGTGGCAAACTCGTAATTTATTCTCGGATACGAATTAATATTCGAGGACGTAGTTAGGTGAGCGACGCAGTTTGAATTGCCGAATTCGGCGCAGCGGTGTCGCTCGATTTTCCCGCTGCCGCCGGATTAATTCGATCAGTTCGATCATTGCTCCCGATTGGATAAACCCTGTCGACAGAGGTAAAGCTATTCCGTACACCCTACCTTAGTTCGTGCTATTCTTTTTCAACTTGTGCTATAAATGCATAGGTAATATGCATAAGGAGCTCGACAGCGCAGTGGTTAACGCGCCCGGTCTGTGATTGCTGAGGTTAAACAACTATCGCAAAGGCCGGCCATCGGGTGGGTGACCAAAAATGTATCATCTAGAGCTCCTCCGTGCTTCGGAGGGCAAGTAAAGCCGTTGGTCCCGACTACACAGAAGTCGTTAACAACCACCCATCCACACTGGGTGGATGGGTGGTTGTTAACACCCGCGTGGTGGTTTATGGCCCGTTCTCCTTATCCATCCATACGGAAGGCTCTTGCCCCCGGCAGTGGGGGCATAAAATGAGCAGGTGATGATGATGATGTGATGAATATTTAACTGTTAATATAAATACGCTTAATACTTTAGAGTTGACATTCAAGTGTTGCTGTTTAGTTGAATAAAAATTGCTGTAGGTACGTATATCTGACTTTTCGGATTGCTAAACAGTTCAGGCACGATGTCTGTTAAAGCCATTATATGAGTAAGTGTAATTAATCTTCCACTTGTTCATAATGAGTTCGTTATTTATCATTTAATGTTATGATGAATCTTGTTTTACAACACAGAACACTTTGGCAAACTATACCGAGACACAGAAATTACTCGCCATTTTGATTTAAAGACCGATCAAAGTAAATGCAAACTATGATAACGATAATATTATTTCTAACCAGATTCCCAGATAGGTATGGACTATGTTAGTACAGTACTCACTCAAGTTATTACTAATTCACCTTTACTTCACTCACTTCGTTTATACTACAGCGCCATTACAATTACTACAGCAAATTCTAATATTCTTGTTTGCGCTCTAATATTGCTGTAATAAAACTATTCTTAAGATCATCGTTAAGCGTTGCAATAAAGCAGTTTACGTAGATAACATTTAATTTTACGGGGAACGCTTCAACTAACACAGTCAAGGTAAAATCGGTAATACAGTTTTTATGATACAACTTGGTTGTTTTAATGTTTTATGTTCAAAAGAAAATGGTCCTAACCTTGTAAGAAACGACTTTATAAACTTGAGACTAATTAATCTTGAATATTATGATTTCCACTTTATTACTTGGTGATTTTGATACCTACTTTAAAACGTGAAATTCTATCAATTTGTTGTATATCTATTTAATTCTTCGCCAGTTCGCTTGCCGCGTAGCAAGACGCTCGTGGTCGTGGTTGAGGCCTTATAAAAACTCACAAAAAATTTTCTTTAGTATTTATAAGCTGTTAAGACTGATTGGTGTCACCAATATAATAGAATTTCAGTAAAAAGCGGTAATCGGTAGGTGAACTAACTAAATTAAGCTCACCGATTTGACTGCGGACCTTTGAGAGGCGGGTTTTATTAAGTTTCTGGATTCGTTTTAGAGTTGATTCAGTTGAACTGAAACGTTACGGGTCGGTGTACGTAGATTCATTCCCGCCCGTTTTTCCCGGTGGCAACACATTAATTTTACTAGCACTCCGTGAGCCACGCCGTGCCGGACCGGATTTCCAATTGCGCCAAAACTATTGGAATTAAGTTTTCATTCGGTTTTGGCTAGCGCGTTTCCTTTATTTTTCGTTGAGAAAATTGCGAGAAATCGGTCGATTACATTTATATATACTTTTATATATTACATTTATACATTTAGTATATATTTAAAAAGGCAATTTTTAAAATCTCGATTGCACTAAAACATCTTTAACAATAAGAAGTATAAATTTTCACCTTAGGAAAATAATAACAATAGCGATGGGACTTCGCTATGGTAAATCACGATAAGATGGAAGCGTCTTGATGATCGCTGAGGAACTACCTATTATTGTTATAACTGACAGCTTAGAATACAACGATTTTAACATTGCTGTGAAGGCGACACTTAGATAATAGTGGTGGTGGTGGTGGTAGAGCTACCATCCGGCTAGCGCCCGGCAAACTTAAAATAAACCCTACCACCCACAAAACCAAAATTAATTATAGGAAACCATCGCTGAACGTCAAACCCACTCAAGCATTGGTACAATTACCAGATAACCATGTAGATATTAACCACGGTGATTCAACTGCACAATTTCAAATTCAGTATATTCATAATTAGTAACTAAATATTTTAAATGTTCAAATAACTTTTAACGCAAATTTTTTGTTGCGAACAAATAAAAACACAAATGTTGAAAAAATTTCCACGAGCAGGAAAATTTTTCGTGGAAATTTTTTTCAACATTTGTGTTTTTATAACTAAATATTTTGTTATAGCCAGTACACATTACACTGCAAATTGAGCAATTTATTAAGTAACAGTATATTTAACGTTTATATGTTAACTAGTGGCCCGCTTGCGACTTCATTCGCTTCAGAGAACACCAACATATACATGGTTTAAAAAATATTCTAGTACTCCTATTGCAGCGCCACCTACCGGATCCAATTGTGAATCGAACATCCAGAAATCCGCTCAAAACACTTTTTTTTAAATCGTTTTATTCTTTTAGGAGTAGTTCAGTGACATACACACTTTGGTACACCTATTGCCTTTTTACAGTCGTAAAAAATAAAACAAAAACTCGACTGCTAAAACACCTATATAAAAAACAATTATATACTCGTAAAACCAGACTAACATAAAAAATAACTGCAAAGAGAAAAACTGTAAAGAAAAAAACAAGCTCTACGATCCCAGAATTCAATTTCAGCAATGTTGAAAGCAACGTAAGATATCTGGGGGCACGGCAGTGCCCCCGCCAAGTCGAGCAAAAAAGCGGCACGGCCGTACCATCCTTTTCTCGAAACAGTTCAGGCCATTTTCGACCCCCTATAACGTCGTTGTGGATAAAACTAGAAGCCTGAATTTTCAGTAACCAAGCAGGCATTCTATAAACACGGTATATTTCAAATTTCATTCAATTTGAACCAGTAGCTTAAGAATTATAACTAGTCAAAGTTTCTTAGTTTTGTCACTCACTCACAGACTGACTTACCGATAATCAAAACTCTAAGGCACTTCTAGCAGACATAGAAGCCTCAAATTTAGAATACAATTAATGTTTAGTGTATAAACCAAGGATAAACTAATATATTTTGCAATTTCGGTCCAGTTTTCTAGATACACCAACAGCTTATTTAACTTTGTAATCCTATATAATATAGGGTTACAAAGTTAGATTTGCAGCTCATAAGACAGAGAGTGGGCTTTAAGAAAATCCGTTGTTGGTATTTAAGAAGTAGAAGGTACCGGAGAGGAAAAAAAGTAGGACTATCTACAAAAAGAAATGAGATGCCATCAAAAACATACTTAGAAAAAAAAACAAGTCTCGCAACTCAGTTCTTTTACCGTAAAAAGTTGTGAGATCCATGTAATACCAAGTCGGTTAATTTATTCAGTTATTACGTAATTAACTAACCTAACAACATTTTATAGTGACCATATCAATATTAAAAATCTTTTATATTTGTGACAATTATCAATATACATTGAATATTGATTGTCACAGGCGGAGACAATCACCACGTTTTTTTTTCAGTTTTTTCTCTTTGCAGTAATTTTTTGTTAGTCCGGTTTTCACGAGTAAATAATTGATTTTTTATATAGTTGTTTTAGCAGTCGAGTTTTTTGTTTTATTTTAATAATTTGGTTCATTTCAAACTTTTTAGTTTTACATACATACATACATCTCGTACATACATACACTCGAAAAACATAATTTACGCAGTCGGGTAAAAAACATCATATAGGTGAACACTGACGTCAGCATACACTTCAATGTCAGTAAAGTCTATTTTAGCCTGGTCTCGATGCATTGACTCGTTTATTTGCGAACATCATCCGCTGTTGCCCATCTATACGCGTTCTATTGTTTCAGGCCACCGGGCGAGCAATTTGCTACTTAATTAAATGCTAAATAAATTATTTGCTTCGAAGCGCCAACTGGTGACAGCTGAAACAAGTTTAGAACCCTTATCAGACATTCATAGAGGAAGTGGGTTATGGTCCATTAGACATGTTTATTAGTTACGTAAGCGAAAGTACGACAGCTTCAAGTGTCTAGTTTAAAGTTAAGGAGTACACTGGCGATCACGATAAACGATAAAATTATTATAAAAATATAGTTATAAATAAAATGTTAATGATACATAATTATCTTAATATTGTAAACTTCGTTATACTTATGATGATTATAATAGATGGCAAATGTAGGAATAAGAACTTAATGATATTTAAAAAAAAAACTGATAAATAAAATATTTTTGCACCATCCATGAATAATAAAAAGTCAGACAGGTTTAGGTGTATATTTGTTTAATATCTATGTTATATAAAAATACGAAGATGATAAAGAAAACGAAAACAAGGTATTTTGTTAACTTGTTATTTATTATTGGTAATTCTTATATTGCAATGAAATTTCTTCCAACAAACAGACCCATTTTTACATTGTACTTTCATTTTTTGTTTCCTTTTCCAGTTTGTTTTTCCTTAAAACGGAGCAGCGGATCAACGTATTTTCGCTCACAGACGGCGGGCATAACTGATAACTGAAAATTAACGACATAACTGACTTAGTATCAGTTCGGCAGCAGAAGCCACGGGGGCCACGAGCCACGGGAATCTATAAAAAAAATATAAAATTATTTCATATGGGTAATATTATGTTATATATAAGTTAACTACGAATATAAGCAACTATTATAAGACAATACAATTTAAAATGCCTTATATACCAAAAGTCAAGTGAAAACTCATTCCTATCAAAATAATAGCACACATGTTAGTTATTGCAGAAATATAATGCACTATTATGTTGAATGCAAAACGCAAAGTTGGATTGTAAAACTGATAGTGTAGCGCAAATTTCGCAACAATATGCTGGGCAATATTCGAAACTGTGTTTACTTTGGACCTATTAACCGACTACATTGCATATAAGAGTTTGGAGTTTTCGTCTATATTAACAAATTCGAAAAAGGTCATCAGAATCGAGATCAATAATTGTTATGTAGTAAATACTCTTTTGCTAGTTTTTACTTTTTATTTTTACTATGATCTGTCAACGCTCTTTCGTTTTGTTTTTTTTTAACTCGGTATGTTTCCTTCATTTATGTTTTTTATCTTATCAATAGATAAGATATATAGACTTAGTTTGTTGTTTGATACGCTTTCACGCGTAAACTGTTCAACCGATCATCATGAAATTTTGTGCAAAATTCTCAAGAGTATAAGTATTTGCGGACATAGTTGGAAAGTGACGAATGTGTCCGGGATCTAACCAAAGACATAGGATACTTATTATTTAAAAAAGTAAATTTGTTTGTTTGATAAGCTTTCACGCGTAAACTATATAACGATTTGTTTGTTTTGTTGTCATAGAAACTGTCAAAGAGGTACGAAGTCCGCCAGGTCTTAATTTTGCATTGATATTTATTTTTATACAGTCCACTACTATTTCTCTTGCTACTTCGTCTTTTTTAACATTGTTTATAACTTTTTAGTATCATCATTGTTATAAAATTATTATATTAACAATTTTAATTAATGTCTTCGACATTAAAGGCAAAGCTGCCAGGTAACTTCGCAATACTACACGAAAAAACTCACTTGAAAAAAAGAACTACAAAAATAAGACATCGCAACTAATGGAATCCTTATCCTGTTTCGTGATGGAAGCCCACAAAATATTGTGTACATCATCATAAAGCCAAATTCACGTGAATTTCCACAGCAGCGGAGAAATCCATTTCTAAATCCTAAAAAACTGTTATGGCTCTTTGTAAAATACACTTCTCAAAAAAGGCATAAACTAAAGCTTTAGCTTAACCAAAGGCAATACGGAAATTGAAATTCTGAATCGCACGCACACTGCAACACGATTTAGCCCGGACTATGCACGATAGATCGACGAAAGTCGACGAATATTTCTACTTTTTTTTCCAGCAGCAGAATTCATTTTCACCTCGACTCGGCCGGTTCCAACGAGTCACGCTCAACTTTAGCTTCTAAAGCGAGCTCAAATGGCTAATCGATCGATTAATTTTCACACCGTTTGAACACAGAGCTCTTGTGAAATGCACAGATATCTATAGAAGGTACTAATACGCTTTCTGTGTCACGGATTGAAGTTTTAATATCTGTTAGCGTTTAACGTTTTAACAAGCTTTTATTTAGTTTCACTTGTCCCGATGTTTGTCTGTAATCAAATTTTGCAAGTTAAATTTGACTCACATCCCGGTTACCGATTGAGCTGAAATTTTGCATGTGTAAATCGGATAACAATGCAAAATTATTATGACATGGAGCTGAACTGATGATGGAACAGGAAGGTGGCCATAAGGACTCGGTATTCAAACGACACAACCCCATCGAGTTTGGGCTCGTATAATGCGTCTTGACGAGTATTTTGGTGTGAGATGATAACCAGGGTCTGATGGTGGTGCTAGAAGATGGCCATAGGAACTCGGGAAAATAAGTTCGTTCGTTCGTTCGTTCGTGCGTTCGTTCCATTTGTTAATTTGAATTTTGTCTTTGATTAGATGGATTAGATGGATGACCCAATGCCAAGGTGAGCACGTGCCGAGGATGAATGGTGTGAGGGTGTATAAACATATCATTCAAAAATACTAAAAAGTTAAAAATAAAATTAAAAGAAAAAAGCTTTTTAAAAACAAGCTTATTTAAATTTTAGTTTAGATTAAGACAAAGTATTTTAAACATTCCCCTTTGCATTTTCGATGCCACGTATCTCTTGTTATAATCAAGTATATATAAAGCAGCCACGTTCCCATAATAACGTCACTGAATCTCGCTCCGGCCACAACAAATCGTTTAGCTATATTACAGAGAAAAATTCAATATCCCATTTTTACTGTAATCCTTCGAACGCGAAATTAAATAGATATCGCGTAAACACCGATGATTCCCTGCGAGCCGGGCGTTTCAATCGACCGCGCCGAGATTAAGTCCGGCGAGCAACAGGAAACTGGAGTGAGATCGGCCCACGAATCGAGTAGAGGCGGCAGTTATAGCACCGCAACAAATTGAAATTGATACCATCGGTGGGCAGGCTGGGCAGCGGTCGGCGGGCGGGCGGCCGGATATTACGGGTGTCAAGCGCAATCACGCACTCGCACACCGGTGCCCTCCTTTGCCGTATCTAAATCGTTCCTAGATCTATGGATCTGCCCGATTGCTATCTGTTATAAATTGTTTGTCTGTTCCATTCTTACACGTCTTAGACATAAATATTTCGAGCGAACCCGATTCAAATACTTATGTATAAATAAAACATAAAATTATATTTATTTTCCATTTACGGATTGTCTTATCAGAGTTATCTATTTGTAGGTAATACCTGTTGTATTGGATTTGAATATGTTGAGGACTTTAGTACAATCAGATGAACTATTAAGAACTTTAAACACAAGTATTCTACAGAGTTTGGTTACTTTCTGCAACTTTTGGGTAATACCAGAACGTTATCTTGCCAGATATAAAAAGATTTACTTATATAATAAAGAAGACAAATAGAAGCTAAATCACAATATCGTATCTCGTTCCCAAATAAAGATACTTCCCATCGCGAACTTTCTTTTCACAAAAGGGTTTCCGTCAGACATAATTCAATGTCTTTTGTGCACATTTTTTTGTGACTGTGCTACTTATTAAGGTAAAAACCTTCGTGCCACCGAACCGTTAGTCATATTCATTATCGTTGTATAAATTATAGCTTCATATACAATTATCGTACACCCATGAGACGGACAAGCGCTGCGCGTCGCGTGATTCATAAACTTTAACGAAAACCATCGCTGACATCTGATAACCCGGTAATGATGTTGAATTGATTCTATCTAGCTCATTACCATTTTGTCGAATAAACGATATTTGGTAAATGGTACAGATATTGTTTTTTGGTATCATTACAACATGAATTGTGCCATTTTAATTTGCATATTCAGTCGGTCAGACGCGGCACAGATTGTCGAGTACCTGAATATAGCATGCAAATATTATTCTGTAATGGCAACTCATCGTTCACTCGCGTTTTAATTTTATGATTATGCGTTTTTTGTTTAATAGCTTTTTTTGTAAAGAAATTTTTGGTTAAAAATATAATTTACAAGGTGGCTATTGTTCCTATGGAACAATAGGACTATTTTTATTTAAGACTTTTTGTCTAAAAATAAATAAAACACTGTTGTTTTTGTCATCTTGTTAAAAGAAAAATTAAGCATATTTTAGTGAGTGCGAACCAGAACCAAAGTTTTATATAAGTAATGCTAAGGGTTTGTTAATTATTAAAGTAAACATGAACATTACATAGCTGCATAGAAAACCAAATAGGATGAGTAAAGTTAAATGTCTATTCGATGCAATGAAATTAAACTGTAACAAAATGTAATTTTAAACTAGATTTACCCAGCGTACGTAATGCTAAGATTTTCAGTGGTTGCGTAATAAAACCTCAAGGGGGTGTAGCGCGGACGCAAAACTGCGAGTTTCAAGTTTCTTTATGATAGCGAGCGAGCGGCGCGTGGCAGTGGTGTGACAACGGCGCACGACTACGAATACGCACGCACACTAATATCTGTACAAAGTAGGTGGTTTAATTAGAGCAATGTTTACTTTCGTAAAATCATAGGCGTTTGGGTAAAAAATAAGAAAAGTCTTAATATTTTCATATTCATGTTTTTTAATGGAAAAATAAGACAACAGTGCCTTCGGAATATCAATACAAACATTTCGATGTCGGATCATTGTATCATTTGAGCTATATTTACAAAATTTCTGAAGAAATAAGTTTTTAGATATCATTATTTTAAGCACAAGTTGCACCGGACAACTAAAAATGTATGCCAGGGATACTTAAACTAAGCAGTTTGCGATACAATTTTCTTTAGGTTTCACTTTATATAAAAAAAAATTCAAGTTTGTGATAATTGCTTTGTTATTTAAGAATATAGAGATACGCAGTTGCATACGATAGTAACGGTATTATAAGCTTTTTGTCGGATGTATATAAGGTCACTTTTTATCAACTGCAAATATTTTGACAAAACATCTAATTATATCAGAGAAATAAGGCCCTAGCATTTAAAAAAAATCAGGCTAGTTTTTTTTTACTTTTCCTTACACAAAAAAACTATGACCGATTGCATTATAGTCGATGAATGATTTTACTGGATCACAATATTATTCGTATACGCATCGTATACGCGTATACACTTTAAACCAGAAAGCATTGCAAGAATTAGAAAACGGCATGATGTGTACTATGGTTACTAATCCTTATAAAGTGTTAAAAAAATGCTAGAATTATTTTGTCCTACTGTTTTTCACAGTAAGCAAGCAGCAAGTGAATCTTTTTTAGACTCGTTAGGCAAATTATTTCTACACACAGTTAATTGAAGTCACCTTGTATCAACTTTTCTTTGTCACTTAGAGGAAATTGCTTATTTATCTTTTTTTAAACTTTATTGCATACTAAAATGTCGTAAAAACAGATGAGAAAAAATAAAATTAAAATAACTAAAAAAAGAACATCATAAAACAACTAACACAATCACAAAAAAAAAAATTAATTATTATAATATTATATCAGCCACAGCTGTCCCACTCCTGGGCAAAGCCTCCCCACACTTTTTATACACCTTCCGGTGCCCTGCAACATGACGCCATTTCTTTATGAACCTATCAAGGTCGTCCCACCATCTTCGTCTTGGTCTACCTGGTCGCCTTTTCGCATTTTGTGGGGTCCACTCCGTTGTGATCCGCGCCCACCTCTGAGGTAGACATGACCAGCCCAGTCCCACTTCAGCCTTGCGGCCCTCCGAGTTACGTCAGCAATTTTCGTGCGAGAGCGCAGCTCTGTGTTTCGAACGCGGTCTTGTCGCTTTACTCCTAAAATGCTGCGCTCTGTCGCTCGCTGGCAAACCCCAAAAAATTAAAGAGAGAAAAAATTATAAAAATAACTATAATGTGCAAGGCCGACGTGTAGCTGTCACAGCAATGCTTTTGAGGCAATACACAAAGCGCTGGTTTTCAGACAGCTCCCTGAACGTGAGGTGGAGACGCGTGGTGTAATAAAATAACATACATAAAAATACTAATAAGAAAAGTTCCGTTCAAAAACGCAAAACGTAATAAAGATTCGCCTAACGGTGCACTTTTGGACGGTCGCAATCGAGTGCCATTTGCATAGTCGGCAGCGGCTATTTCTCTAAACCTTGGTTTCGTGTCAGTGGGGTCTGCTCGTCTAACATTGTATGCAGCTATCGGCTTCGTTTAACACGTGACTGGACACTAGCCGTAGTTTAATGGCCTCGTATATGTAAAGGACAGGCGCGGTCTACGTCCAACCAATTTGCAATAAAACAATATGGGCCACCCCAGCTTGTACGCGTGTTCTGCCAACCTCTTGCCGTATTTTATATTTATCCTGACTACGATACCATTATCCTCGGCCGCTTTGTGTCATTCCGAATAGTTAGGATCGATGGTAATATTGAGCCGATTGAATATCTACCTGTCTGTTGAAAGGCAACCGCCCTACTTTTTTTTGTAGGGGGGAATTACATTTTGCGGTTAATACCGTACAACCAATTTGCGGTATGCTATTAGCGAGAACGAAACAAGACTGCAATCAAATCGGGTCTTGCGACGAATTGTGATGCGATTCCTTTTGTATAGTTGTAAACAACCGTTAATGATTATGGTTAAATGTAATTTTATGCAAATTTTGTAGCAAACAAATTACAATTGTATAAAGGGTTAAAAAAATGTGGATTTTTTTTCCGATCCTAAAATCGGATGTTGATGACGTAGTTGTTGACATTGAATAAGGCTCCTTTGAATAGGATAGAATAAAAAATTTTATTAATGCTATAATTATTACAAATATCACAATACAAAATAATACAATACAAAATAAAACAAAACATACAACACAATACAATTTTAAGTATGACACTAAAAGCTCACAAAGCCTTATAAAACTGAATTAAAGAAACTTAAAATTACTTTACAGTAAATGGAAATCTAACAGACGATTGGCAGGTTTAAACTAAGCAAAACTTTTGTAACTCCAACAGAAAACTTTAGCGCAATTCCAACTCACAACTATGTGTTTCAGTTGTATGAGCCTGATTTTTAAATAAAGTGTAAAGTAAAAATCTTACCTTATTAAGTTAAATGTACATTAACTATTTTTAGTAATGCCATTTAATACCAATAGCTTAGGACAAAAGTCTTTAAATAGCATTTCCCCGGGGTACTTAGGGAGCTTATACTCATCTCTAATTAAAAATTAAATCGGCCCAGATCCATTGCTTCGTTTGCTAAATAAAAACTACAAGTTTTCTTGTATTTATCTACAAAATTTTTATTTTATATTTAAAACAAAAGAATAAAAAGTAATATTGCCTAAATCGCAAAATATAACAACTAGTGTTTGTACAATACTGTTGGTACATCTGTGTAGATATAATACTCGCACAACGTCAAATAATGGAGGGTGAAAAATATGTGTTAACACATTCGCAGGTTCTTCGTCACTTCGGGACTTTGGGATGAGACCTTCGAAATTCAATTTAGGTGTTCTTTGAGATAGAATGGGATATGATCCTTATGTTCGATACATTGCTGAGGTAGAGACAAATAACAGTAACCAACTGATTGTGGTTCTCAGGACGAAATTCGGTCCTAACGATATTACACGCTACGTGTGTTATCATGTTAGAAAGTGTATGGTATACTAGCTATGTGCCCTGCGGTTTCACGCGCGTACTTTTTTTAAAATCTTTAAATGGGGAACAATTTCGTAATACGTGATTTTTGCGTAGCTTTCACCATTTACGCAGCGCACGCTAGGAAAGCTCTCAAAAAAATATTTTCCCGTTTTTGCAACATTTTTCATTACTGCTTCACTCCTATTAGTCATAGCGTGATGTAATATAGCCTATAGCCTTCCTCAATAAATGAACTATTCAACACAAAAATAATTTTTCAATTCGAACCAGTAGGTTCGAATTCCTTCCTGAGATTAGCCCTTTCAACCAAACAAACAAACGAACAAACAAACAGCTTCAGCTACAGCTTTCTATTATTAGTATAGATAATGTAATATTTTATAAGAATAAAGTAGATGGGGTCACTACCCCACCTACTTTTCGACAGAAACCATTGATCTACATTTTTTCCCTTAATAATTAAAAATACGGGTCAGCAAATTATTTTAGCAACAATGGAATACAGACTATTTGCTTCCTAGCTATCATCTCAAAAAAAATTGTTGAAAATCTATGTTATTTACTGGCAAAAAAATTAGTCTAACACTGCTCTTAAAGTGTCGAACACCTTATGTATTATAGCTATATTTACTGCCTTACCGACTATGTGATCTAGTGGTTAAAACCACCGGTCTCAAACCAGAGGGTTCAATTCCCAGCGGATGGCACATGTTTGTGAAATCGATTTAGACCTAGCTAGCAGTGGCGAAGAGTGAAAATTTAAAGAAGGTAAGCCGCTATTTAAAAAATTGTGCAATCCAAATATAGGTACCAAAAACAATACCTATCGACGTAATTTTAATACCAAACTGTTGACCGTTGTGTGTGTTAAATGGATGATTGATTCGTTAAGAAATACTGTTTATCTGTATGAAGTAACATGTTGACCATTTTCTAAAGGGAAGCCAATGGGAATCGGGTTATATGTTGTCTTCGCCACTGCTAGCTAGCTACCACCAATTATTATCTCAATATGTCGCCATAAAATACCGCGGAAGTCCAAAATTTGTCATTTTGACTTTTGCATGTCATTCGATAGAGAATAGAAAGACGCACCTCTAGACCAATCAGAAACAAAGATTTTAACCAATGGAAGCGTGTTATTCTGAAAACATAATTATTATGATCGCGATGTATAAAAAGGCGCGATATTTTTGCTGAAAAGTTGTAATTTTTGACTTCCGCGGTGTTAGAACTTAAGCGACGAAATGTAAATGGCATTGGTTAACTCACATTGTCTAGTTATAGTTGATATTCAACTGTAAATCTTCAAACAAGCAAATAAATAGTCCGGTAGCTAGTGATAAGATATCGTGCCTGGTTGAGGATTCCGGGTACAGTACGCTTCCATCGGCCTTAACATTACTTACGAGTAACAACAGGTGAGATGAAGTATTATATAGTATTACACTAAAAGTGATTAGGACTGGTTTACCAAACTTGGCGAGAAGGTACGTCACAGAGTAATCGAAACCGCTTACGTTTTTTTCGAATACCGGGTTCTTTTATTCCCAATTATCTCCCTACAGTAAGGAGGTATGTCTATCTACAGAAAATCTTATTGGCAAGTAACATTTACGAGAACTAAACTGTAGCTTAACTTTGGTGAATGTCACCCTTAGTCAATAACGACCAACAAGGAAAAGGTAAAAGGGAAACCTGTTTATTTTGTTGTAAATAATATTTACTGTTAACATGATTTATTTCTTTCATACACGTTTGATTTCAGGAACAAAAATTACAGTTCACTACATTTTGGTGGTTTAAATCCACTCTTTAAATCACCAAGGGTACATTTTTCCGCCATGTTCAAGTTAATCAGCTCTTTTTCCTATTTATTTTAACAAAACGAATACATAGTATCTATTTTATTATTTTTATTCAATACAAACTCTCGATGTATACAATTTAATATTTTTTTTAATTTTCCTATTTCTAGTTTTGTGTCACTTAGACGAAATCGAATGGAAAATTGGTAGAAATTATTTTTGATTAAAAAGTGATATTAATTTTTTTTTACACATTATTATTTTTATAACTTTTTTATTATTTTGTAATGCATAATTTGAGTAGAGCAACTAAACTGTTCGATTTTTTTACCATACACACAAAACGTATTATTTATTTTTTGTTCATGTTTATGTTTTATAATGTTCCAATAAAAGTATTATCTTTCTATCTATCTAACGTACACGTACACGTTACCGTACACGTTTTAGCAAAGAGCTATGTGAAAACTGACATATCACGTCAACATTATGTTGTATAAACTTAGTAAACTAATAACGTTACCCCTAAAGCTATTCGGTGAATCCGGCCGGAAGACTTGTTGTTTTTTTCCCTTTAGTTGATGGCTTCGTGCGATTAGCACATTTAGCCAGTGTAATAGTATTTTTTCTTACAAGTAATACATAAATAAACAATATTTCCTTCCTGTATGATGATGATGAATGATAATAGAAAATGAGGAGTGAGAAACGATATACCCCCAACCCCTCGAGTATCTCAGTAAAGATGTGACTTTACTAAGTCCTCGGGCAGACTTCTTGAGAGAATTTGAAAAGTGATGTTACACTGTTTTGTTTCATTTGCCAACATTCATGCACACTCACGAACACTTAACGGTTAATAATCCACCATTATTTCACATTAATATTGGACATAACACAAATTTTAGAAAATAAAACAAAACCGCAGGCATGACTCTTCACTTTCCCGCCAAGAAGTCCCCTTTAGATGTTTATTTTGGTGGTAAAGTAGTGGCACTAGCATTCGACGTTCGTTCGTTTTCGTCAAAAAATAACATAGATTTTTTTTCAACACTGTCTTTTGTCAAATTGTAATTTGTTTGCAACAATGTTTGCGTAAAATTATATGTAAATAATTATATAGCTTGCCTAATTCTTAACTGATCTTTCAATATTTGTAAAAATATTAAGATCGGATGTTGATGACGTAGTTGTCAACATTGAATAGGGCTACTTTGGCTTATAAAGTAAAAGTAGATAGTGTTGATTAATTTCGTCGAGTTGGATTGAGCCACGATAGCATAGTTGGCAGTGCACCTGACCCGGCATGTCATGGGGTGCGGGTTCGAATCCCGCACTGTCTTTTTTCAAATAGAATTTTATTCAAATTTGACTGGACGACAGCCAGGAAGCAGGTGCTAACTCCAGTGCCACTACCCTACACAAACATTTTTAAATTTTACAAATCGGCCTAAAGTATTTTATCAAACATGTAATGTATAAAAATTCAGGCACCGTTAGTTCCACGGGCAAAATAAATATTGTTGTAGCGAAAGGAATACCGTTTACTATTCCAGCGAAGGCGACTAGCGGGAACGTGGCCTCATATTTTCAGTTTCGAATGGGGGAAATCGTAAATATTTATGGCAACACTTCTGCGTTTGTCATAAGTATATTTTGAAAAAACTGCTGCAACATATTTATGGTCACACTATAATATTAAAGCCACTCAATAAAATACACGTTTACCAGCTCATTTTATGTCCCCACTGCTGGGGCACGAATCTTCCTTATAAATGGAAAGCAAAGCACGGAGGAGGGAGAAGCACCAAGCAATTTTCGAATCCGTAGCCACGCGGAGAAAATATTTTTTTGTGATTAGAAATTTCAACAGTCTGACAACGACCGACTAACTAACTAACCGATATAGGCATTTAAACCCTTTCATAAAGTATTAACTTTGAAAATTTTATACTTTGCCTTTGTTCGATCAATTCTTGATTTTTGTAGCACAGTTTGGAGTCCTTGCTATCAATTACATATAAATCGAATAGAAAAAGTGCAAAAAAGATTTATTAGGTCTCTCAACTATCGTCATAACGTTGTAGAAGAACTATATAGTGACTCATTACTTAAGTACAAAATATTATCTCTCTGCAATAGACGAAAGATGTTTGACATTGTGTTTCTGTACAAGATTTTAAATAATTATATCGATTCCACAACACTCCTTAGTAGGATACCTTTCGTGTCTCGTGTTCGACTTCCAGTGCGCTCCTCACGTACACCCAAACTTTTTGTTCCTCCAAAATTACGTAAAAATTATACACGTAACTCTTTTGTCCACCGTTCCACCAATATTTATAATAAAGAATTTTCTGAAATTGATCTTTTCAAGATGTCGTTGTTGTCATTGAAACAAGAATTAAAGAAAAAACTTAACTAAGTAGCTAAGCTTGGTTAAGTACCTAGTGTGTATTATATAGCTCAAAATGTTTATGCATGCTTTTCTTAACTTTTTTTATAATGTTTCTCTGAGAACCTTTGTTTAATCACATTACTCATCCTATGTTATATCTTATATAAATTATTTGGCACTGTAGGTCTTTATACTACTTTGTACTTACTATATACTTTTTGTGAAAATGACTGTTTGTTGCCAGAATAAATGAAAAAAAAAAAAAGAAAAGAGTTACGTCTTAGTACTTGGTCAAAGTAATTACGTTATTCACGGTAAAAACATACCTATATCATTGAAATCAAGTCATCGCTTCAATTGATGGATACTGGCTTAATGCGTGGCTTAATTGATATACTTGTTTACTTTGTCAATACAACTACACTAATCTAACAGACGCTTGTCCGTTTTTAGTGATGTTATTATGACATAGTAGAGGTTGAAAGGTGCCTGTTAAATTATTAAAATTATGTCGGTTGACAAAGTACTAAAATATTCAGCGTCCTTTTTTGCTGACTGTACAAAAGTGAACAGTGAATTCTATATTTTAGAGTCCCGTTCTATGTATATTGTAGGAATACGTCCACTAATTCCGAAAAAAAAAAAAATTCAGCAATAAACTAAATTGTACCTATTTCATAAAAAAATATTTCATTTTTTTCTACCTTCTTTAAATTATGACCGTAAACGCAAAATAATTTATATTTTGATATTTTAATACTGTCATTATGCCTATTGTAGACAACGCATAAAGAATATTTTGTAAACTTTAATTTGAAGTTCATCGTTAAACTTTAATATTACCCACCATCCCTAATAAACAAGCTGAACGCTAATAGAATAGATATGGAATAGAATGGTAATCGTATGCAATTGACACATATAAGCAGCTAACGATACGTACAAATGACGTTCGATTGACTTAATGTCAATCCCAAGCGTTTATTCATCTATCCTCCATTTCTTTTCGAGTTATGCCAATAGGAGGGTATATCGCTAACCGCTAGCCCAACGCGACCATAAGTTCTACTAAATCCTTTTGTTAAATATTCCAAGTAACAATTGTAGCTCATTTTATTTCATCATCATCATCATCATCAGCTCATTTATGTCTCCACTGCTGGGGCACGAGCCTTCCCTATGGATGGATAGGGAGAACGGGCCATAAACCATCACGCGGGCCCAGTGGGGATTGGTGGTTGTTAACGACTGCTAATGCAGCCGGGACCAACGGCTTAACGTGCCTTCCGAAGCACGGAGGAGCTCGAGATGATAAATTTTTGGTCACCCATCCGATGACCGGTCTTTGCCAAAGTTGCTTAACCTCAGCACTCGCAGACCGGGCGCGTTAACCACTGCGCCATCGAGCTCCTCATTTTATTTAATATAACACAATTGAATCGGTGCGACGTAAAGCTTCGGTGGGCGACCACGATAGTGGCCCGGCACGCGGTTTTATGTACAATTACATCGCTGTGGTGCAGATCAGTAAATAGTCGAATAAAGCCTTAACAACAAGCTTAATTTGCGTTCATTATAGTAGAATAGTATTTAACGATGCTTTTGTTACATTCGGCGACTGAATTGGCTTATTATCATACTATGTTTTAATTAGATTTTGCTTTCATCATCGGTTAATAATATAAAAAGAAAAATCCCGACTGATTTACTGACTGATTCATCAACGCCAAGCTCAAACTTGAGTTTGTCCATGCAACGGACATTCGGACGACGGGATTCATAAAAATCAGGGTTTGGCGGATGAAGTCGCGGGCGGTCTCAAAATATTTTTCAAGCGTTTGTACCGTGTACCATTACTAAGACAAAGCATTTTTTGTTTTTGTGAGGTGGTTACGCATTTCTTGTGATTTTTGCCAGTGTTGGTTTTTTCGTGAATTAGCTGGTTTACCCTATAGGTATGATTCCAACATAGCTTTGACAGTTTAAGAATAAAAATGAAATGAATGAAATTACTTTCCATTGCCATGTTTTGGGTTAAAAAAATACGAAGCATATAGTTTGACATTTTAGATTATAAGGCTGAATGAAACTCGGTTCCGTTGCCTGAGGTTTATAAAAGTGGCCATAATTGTGGTTTGGCGGGAGTTCGTAAAAACTTTTAATTAAATTGTCACTTTGATATGTGTAACACAGTGTAATTTTCTCTTTTAATCTAAGTAAAGTCACGAGCAATAATATTGTATACACTTTTGTCCAGTTTTGACTCATAATCCATTGTATTAAGAGTTACATTGTTTACATGTTAATGCTCGTGACTGTATGTACCTAATTATAATTTTAGTCAGTATAATTTTGAACTTTGTAAACTGTTGATGCTTGTGTTTCAGTTTGTGATTAGTGATTTCTTTGTTTCAGATTTACATTATCAGCCGAGGCCTCCTGCTCCAGAAGGTAAATGAAATTCACTTAAACCTTTTATTGTGTCTGAATATAATAATTATCCTCATCAGCCTATGAAAGTCTTCCCACATGCCAAGCGGCGTTTGTAATTGCTTTTTTTGCGATTATAACCGCAACCAATTCCTACTCCGTCCTCAAGATCCAACTCGTTCCTAAAGGCCGGCAACGCATCTGCGATTATATTGGTTTTGCGGGTGTCTATGGGCGGCGGTTATTACTTTCCATCAGGTGACCCGCCTGCTCGTTTGCCTCCTTTTAACAAAAAAAGACCGTCTTGTGCAACACGGAAATAAGACGTATTTTATTTTGGTCACCGATCTGATAGCATTGTCTTAGTTGTCGAAGTTTCACAATTGTTACCCGTATGTGCTAGCCGCTGCGTCAATTAGCTCCAATAGTTATGTTAGAATTGAACCAAACAAAATTTTACTAAAAAAATCGTATGCTTTTTCATTAGTTTAAGTTATAGAGTTTAGTTTTATCTTTAATGGTTTGATTGATTACAGTTTCTCTTTATTTATTGTCACCTTTTTTTTTATAAATTTTAATTGTAATACATTACGACTTTTTTCCAAAGTTTATCGATTAGAGAGGTCTATTGTACTAGTACTTTTATCGATAAAAAGTCTTAGGTATATTTTAATTGTAATAACTATCATTACATTACGACTTTTTGCCAAAGTCCATCGATTAGAGAGGTCTATTGTACTAGTACTTAAATCGATAAAAGTCTTAGGTCAAGAATTTATATTATTGTAGGAAACAAAACAGACTGTTTTACGGCCGCCCCTCAATATATGACTTCCCACAACTTTTTTCGTTATCTTTCTTTTACTTGTTTTCCAATCTGTTAGTAACTTTGGGTCATCCACTTTTTACGAAACTCTTGGAGTTCACAAGACTGTATTAGTTTTGGTAACAAGTATATTGGGAAAGCTTTAGGAAATCTTCAACTATTATGCTACTTAAACTAATATTAGTTATTCTTGAGTACTTACTTATCCCTTGATTGTTACCAACACAATAACTTATGCCTGAGGGCAGAGGGCGGGCGTAAAGTTTCTACGTAGAAGTGATGTAACTTGAGTAAAACCAAGCAATATAAGATTCGGATATTTAATGTGGTAGGTACGTGTACCTATTTTTATATTACACTTCCACACATTAATGAGTTAACAAACCCCAAATACTCGCCAATACAATGAAGCAACTTAGAACCACTTTTATGGAATACTTTATACAGGGTGGCTCATTCAAATCGGTCAGTATGGGAATGTCTGAAACTATAAGACATACAAAGATTTGTTCTTAGAAACCATGTCACCGATTTTAATAAAAAGAAAAACTGCATTCATACATTTGAAAAAAAACTGTACCCAGCTCGGGAATCGAACCCGGTTGTTTTGAAAAAATAAACTTACACTTTTTCTATTTAAATATCGATTGTGTAGGTCTTAAGCTGTAAATGTCTCTAAGAAACATGATGTCTAAAATTAATAAAATGCATTGTTTTGACATACTTTAATTTATCATAGTAGGTGTTCGAAGTGAAAGAAATTTATGATGGACATTTGAACAGATTCAAGTACCTTGCAATCTTAGAAGATCTTTCAGAGGCCGTAGGAAAAATGTCAGCAGAAGTAAGAGAACAACTTTATTTTCAACAGGACGGAGCACCGGCTCACAATAGTCGCATAGCAAGAGACTTTTTAAATGAAAACTTTCCGCGAAAATGGATTGGTACAAACGGCCCTATCAAATGGCCGGCGAGGTCGCCCGATTTAACGCTTCTAGACTATTTCTTGTGGGGTTACGTTAAGGATGAAGTTTACAAAACAAGCTATGACACCGTTGAAGACCTAAAATCAGCCATAGAGTCAATTTTAACGCAAATTCACCACATGAAGATACAAAATGCAATAGTAAGATCGTTACCTAAACGTGTTGAATATTGTATTGAAAAAAACGGTGGTCACTTCGAACACCTAATATGATAAATTAAAGTATGTCAAAACAATGCATTTTATTCATTTTAGACATCATGTTTCTTAGAGACATTTACAGCTTAAAACCTACACAATCGATATTTAAATAGAAAAAGTGTAAGTTTATTTTTTCAAAACAATCGGGTTCGATTCCCGAGCTGGGTAAAGTTTTTTTTCAAATGTATGAATGCAGTTTTTCTTTTTATCAAAATCGATGACATAGTTCCTAAGAACAAATCTTCGTATGTCTTATAGTTTCAGACATTCCCATACTGACCGATTTGAATGAGCCACCCTGTATAGCCAACCGGGCCCTAGGTTTTATAATTCGCGTCTCTAAACCATTCAAAAGAATAGAGTCACTAAAATTACTCTACGGTGCTCTTGTGCGATCGGTGCTGGAGTATTGTTCCCCCGTATGGTCTCCTTTTTATCTAGTACACATTAACCGGGTTGAATCTGTACAGAAACGTTTTGTGAGGTTTCTTTGCAATAAACTAGGCCTAAGACGTTTATTACCCGCCTATGAAGACAGATTGGAAAAATTCGCAATTAAATCTTTACAACATAGAAGACAAGTTAGTGGTCTGTTACTTTTGCATAAAATTGTCAATGGCTTTTTTGATGAAGATCTTCTGAACTGCCTTAAGTTTAAAGTGAATAGTCGCTCCGCACGTAACCCACGACTCTTTAGCATACCATCAGCAAATAATAATGTCTCTCAGAATAATCCACTATATAGAATGTGTCATGCATATCATTATCTTGCCTCCGATTTTGATCTATTCCATCAAAATTTTCAACAGTTTAAGAACTTAGTCTTAACCTTATAAGTCTTGTATAACTGCATGCATGTGTTTATTTTTAGTTAAGATTCAAGTATTAATCATAGCTTGTTTGTTCTTTTTGTTAAATCTATTTTTAGTACTTTTTAATGATGTGCATAATTTTTTTAGATTAATTGACTTGCCAAATCTAGAATGTAAATCTTTTTATAATACGTAACAACCGTCAGTTAATTGTTATTATGCCTGTACTAATAAAAATAAAAATAAAATAAATAAAATAGGGTTTTTAATCCCAGCCCCATCCCCACACTAATTACAAAACATACATAATGTAAGGTTAATATGCAAAAATTAATGTAAGCTTAAAGTAACTAAGAAATCAATAAAAAAATAATAAAAAAAACAACCAGCCTCAGGAAGCTCGAGTGGGAATCGAACCCACGACCTGTGGACAACCGTTCCAATGCTCTGACCGCTGAGCTACCGCGACCCTGATCGATTCAGCTAAGAAACCGATTTTAAAAATACAATAGAATGCCAAAATGAATATTAAAACGACCTCAATTTCAACAATCCATCCGTAAGAGGTTCGAAAAGTCAGATAATAGAACAAGGTACACGCAGTAAAAATAGTTGGTAATATGTAAAATATAAATGAGTAGATCCCTAAAAAGATATTCCATTTCATTCATAATTTATTAGTAGAGCGTAACGTTTTTATTCGGCAGCAAAGATCGATAGGCGACTTTAAAAATAAATGCAGCCGCACATGCGACAAAACAAATTTATTTTTAGATATTTTAAAGCGATATTCTCGCGTGAAAAAGCGGCGCGGCGAATTTTCTAATTTTCTACCATTCACGGAGCATCCGCCATCATTTTTATCTCCCCTCCCGTCTCCATTTATCTCGAGCTTCTTCTACAGCGATTCACGCTCAAACATTTTGTTTGTTTCTTACGAAATTGTTATTTCCGGCTGCTATCTTTTCTTAAGCGGATTCGTCTTCAGCCTTTACATAAAATCAAGGAAATGAGTTCGCGGTGCTTTCCCAATATTTGACCTCTTTCAGAGAGATACAATTTGATACAATAAAAGTCGACGCCTCCACGCCACGTTTGATATCAGTTTTGGAAAAGAAGCAATTCAAGTGTAAATGATTTTGTTATCTCGGCGTACCGTCTGGTGATTGTTACGTAATAAAATAACTGTTGTTTTAGAGCCTTTACAGCAACAGAATTCAATTGCTAACAGTTTTCGACACAATATACATAGCATATACCTATTACTTTTACCGTTGTCTCAACATCAAAAAAATTATACTAGGGGCCTTGAAATTTTGCTGATTTGAGTAGTGATCAATACAGTGACCAATATAGATCAACGTCGATTATGTATTGGGTATTGTACAATCTGTGCTAATGTAATTTTAAAATGTTTGTCTACGGAATTGCTAACAATACTACGAGTAGGTATTATCCTTTTTTAGTCTCTTTCACATTCAAATTTAAATATTTTTTTTATGTAGTAGAGTGTAAATAAATCAAAAATATACGTGGGTTTATTTTGGATGTATTTATACTTTTATTTTACGAAAACATAAAAGAGACGTACAAAACTGTTTTTTTTAAATGTAAGTGGCACTTTAATTATTGTTATCAATGTATTTGAAAGGGAACTTCGTTGTTTTCATAGATTCCTACGAAATATACGCTTTACTTTAATAGCCGGGGCGCAAAATTAAATTAATAAGAAAAGTAAAATGAATGAAGTTGTAGCAAATAAACACATAAAGTTAAATGTTTGCCATTTCTATTAGATACCATTTTGAGGGGCTGCCAATAAGCTTACAATGACAACGCTCCGTCTTTGAAACCGAAAAGAAAATTGTAAATTAACTTTTTCCAACCGCTCTGCCTGCGTGACTTCGCGCCCGACAAAATCTGCTCAGAATTTTAACTAGACGATAAGAGATCAGTAGTCCCCGATGCCTTACACAATACTGTGGCGAACGGATGTTCGCATCTTATTCCCGCCCTCCTTAATAATTCCATCACAGCCCAGGTGTAAAATTGGAAATTGTGCTATTCTTCGTGCAGCTAAAGAATCTTCGGCATCTCAAAAGACTGTCGATGCTCCCATCTGTCATTATTAGTGCTATTCACAGTAAAATGCGGGTTGTTACCTACCCTACCACCTCTCTTTACCTACTATGCATACATACTTATACTCGTAGGCACTACTAGAGATTCTAACTACTTTTTAGTTCTGTTTGATTTTGGTTTCGTAGTTAGATGGTGTTTAAAAATATTCGTTTTAAGGCGAAAAGTAAGGCACACTAGCGCCACCAATAGATAATTTGAATATTACTAAAGAACCGGATCTTTTTTTAAACATTGCGTACCGTCTGATAACAGGAAAGCATCCATAGGATTTATTTAATAATTGTGCACTACTTTTGTTGCGTGGTTTATTCACAAAACGGGTTATCGCATTTATTCACAAACAATGGCCACTTTTAGTGTTAGCGAATGCGAAAATCCAGTTTAGCAGTTATCAAATTAAATCCATTAGCGACGCTAGTGTGCCTTACCCGTCGCCAGGCTTTCGGCCACTGAGGACAGTGGCCGTGTGGGCTGTGGCGAAGTTCTCGGTGCGATCTTCAAGGGTTCTTAGTTTAGTTCCTAAGTCAGGTAAAGTGTGTTTTGGGAATTTCGATGCATAGCCCGTGTTTATGATCACTAAATCGCATATGGCGAGCATGGCGATTAAGCATATACCCATCAATTGTAGCGATGACTTGATTTCAAAATGGAAGCCTTTTCCCCAGCAGTGGGACCGTAACATATATTTAATATCGTTTAGGACATACAATGATTGCCTTTGCGATGTTTTATAGGTATAGCTCGCTTTGAAAGACAAATAATTTAGTTGATTACATAAGATTTTTTGTCTTATTAAAGTGGTTTTTCGCTCGGCCCACCGATCGGTAGGTGGTCCGTGCCAAATATCGTGTCAAAAGGCTTGGCACAGTTCTGGGAGAGGCTTTTAACTCTCAAATATTCCCATTTATGATTTCGTTTAATGATAATTACTATGATTCAGAGTGAAGCATATCGGTTATAATAAACATAACTGTTGCAATCAAAGGCTACGTTTGCCAATGTAAAGTTTTTACACAAATCGTATTGTGTTCAATCAGAGATGAATACCTATATATTTTTTATCCTTAATGAATGATCATAATAATATAATAATGCTAAAAAAGCATGCAGATAGGTGACCATATATTTTAAGGCACCTGACCCGGAATGTCAGAAGGGTGCAGGTTCAAATCCTGCTCGTGGAAATTTTTTCAACATTTGTGTTTTTCATATATTTTAATTTGAAGATCGTCCGTGATTCGACAGTCCAGTGTTTTTGTAATATAACATACGGTCATCAGTCAACTCTTGATGAGCTACTCAGCATTGATGTTGCATTTGATTTTAGCTATGTTGTCGATAAGGCCCTGATGTCTCAATATCGCTACTAAATAGCTGTTTATCCATACTAATATTATCTATACTAATAGTACTAATATTATAAAGAGAAAACCTTTGTATTTTTGTTTGTATGTATGCTTAGATTACTAAGTATGTACATATGTATGTATGTATGTTTGCAACGAATAAACTCAAAAACTACCGGACCGATTTAAAAAAAATTATGTCACCATTAGAATGCTACATTAGCGCTGAGTAACATAGGCTATATGTATTTAAAAAAAATGTCTACCTGCGCGAAGCAGGGACGGGCCGCTAGTTTATTATAAAAAGAAAAGGTGTTGAAAAATAACATCGAACGAACTCGAAACCGAACTTACAGGGTAGACAAAACTTAATACTGTCGTATTTTAAGTAATATGTTCAAACCCTCGCGCGCCATATGTACGCACGGTCGTGCGTAAGGTGACCCGCTAATTATACCTACAGCGCGGGACGGGAGTTCATATAATTTTACGCAAAATCGTTGCGACCAAAATTAGTGTTGATAAATGAGCACATACGTACCACGTACTATCCTGGCGCTGTAATATCAAGTGAGGTTCTGAACTAAATGAGCACGGGTTGCATAGAACCACAATAGCATGATTGGAAGTACACCTGCCCTGGTATTGTCACTGACGGATTCAAATCACCTTCATAATTTTGTTTCATAACTTTTCCTAATCATTGTTACATTGCGCTGATAATAATGATACCAATTTGACCACAGAAGCGTGTGAAAAGACTTTCTGCCGGTGGGGCGCGGAATGCGTGTCTCTCGGCGACGGACGGGCTCACTGCGCCTGCCCGACCAGCTGTTCCTCCTCACCAGCTCCTGTCTGCTCTACAGCAGGCAGAACGTACCGAAACCACTGCTACCTGAGAAAGGAGGCTTGCGAACGGAGGCTTAACCTGAGAGTGAGGAACGAGGGAGAGTGCGGTGAGTTATTCCACATGTTAATTATGTAGACTTATTATCTCGAGTTCTTCCGTGCTTCAGATGGCACGTAAAGCCGTTGGTCCTGCTGCATTAGCAGTCGTTAACAACCACCAATGGGCCCGCTTTGTGTTTACCAAGTGTCACATGATGTTGAGACTTCTTTCGCTATCGGTGCCTGACGAAAGAGAGTTCTTTTCATTTGACTAAAGGATAAGCGCGTGACCTTCATCTTATCCGAAGATAGGTAAACTACTTGTAAATTTCTAGAAAACTATTTCAGACCAACTGGCTTTTACTAGAGTACTGTAGTGGTACTGTATGACATTGTGGAAATTGAAACTTTTACCTGATGTAAATTTGTTAAACTAAATTTTTTTTTTTACATGTGGTTGTCTTCTATAAGTATGTTCTGTGTTTATTTGTAATGGAAAGAGTCCATTTTCTAATATTTTTGACGCTGTAAGGGAGAAAAGAGCTGGACACTTGCTAAGTTTCTTGCCGGTTCTTCTCAGTACAAGATCTCCCGCCCAGAGTAGACTTACGAACCGATGGCATAGTGACATTCACAAGAGCTACTTGTAGCCTAAACTGAATAAAATTATTTTGAATTTGAATTCAACGATAAAATACATTGACTACTTATACTTCTATATAATTTTATAAAGTCTGTTGGATGATTAAATCTATAGAGAATAGTGAGAAATTCCATACGTACAAATTATGTAACTTCGAACACAAACATTGTAATAAAAGTTTTTGCTAATAAAAAGTATGTCACGATTTGTCATGAAGATGAATATAATGATTCATTAAGTATACACTTTATTCTAAAATGTGCACTAGTATATACCTGCTTCTCATTTCTATTAATAAAAGCAGAAAAAGATAGCGTCAGCTTAAAATACCTTTCAACTCTAGTCCACTTTCCATAAAAACCTAGTTGACATTTAGTTTACACTTGAACATTTCTTTGCAAAAGACGTTTATTAATCTGTCACATTACAAAACAAGAGAAACCTTTTTGTCCCTTTCACCTCATAAATGTGCAGCGTAACGTGGTAACGTTGCTGCCTTCATACTTCCGCGACATTACTGTTCCACTAGTAAGTTTGTCTTTGTCATCTCGGAAAAATTACATAGAATATAAAAGGTACTTACTTATAGAATGTACTCGTGTGACATGCATTTACTTATAAGTGGTCAAATTCAAATTCAAATTCAAAATCATTTATTCAGTTTAGGCTACAAATAGCTCTTATGAACGTCATTATGCCATCGGTTCGTAAGTCTACTCTGGGCGGGAGATCTTGTACTGAGAAGAACCGGCAAGAAACTCAGCAAGTGTCCAGATCTTTTCTCCCTTACATCGTCAAAAATATTGGAAAATGCCCTATCATAAAAGGACATTTTCCATCACAAATAAAAAAAACACATAATATAAGGACAATCACATGAGAAAAAAAAATTGTTTGCAAAAACACCATTTACCAGTTAAATTTTTTACAATGTCATACAGTACTAGTAAAAGTCAAAACCTGTCTAAGAAAAAACAAAGTTAAACTATAGTTGATAATAATAAAATTAAGACAAGTATGCAAGAGCAGACCAGCCTCCACAGGCGGCACCCGTTCACGAGTATGACATAATGAATCAGCCATCGCTTCGCTCAACCATATTTTAGGGAATGTAACGACCCGACGCACATGCCACCACCGCAGAGGCAATAAAGAGAGCATGACACACCCAAGCTACTCTAAATCAAAACTAATTGAAATGTTTAACGTAACGCTATTTGTTATCTGTAGGACACTGTTTATAAAGGCTATCATATCAGTATAATTTTTTATTATAAAAAGTAGAAAAGTATGCGTTTCTTATTATAGCCAGGCTGTTTTATCATCTAAATATTCTCTGACTGTATAATAACCTTTTTAAGTAAAGAAGACTTTACATGTTTTTTAAACTTATCTAGAGGTAAATCTAGTACAGTATTTGGTATTTTATTATAACAGTGTATACCTTGCCCCAAGAAAGAACCAAGGACCTTCTGTAACCTGAACAGTGGCATCACAAGTTTTGTCTTACTTCTAGTGTTAAAATTGTGTACGTCACCGTGTTTGGTAAATGAGTTGATATTGCAACGTACAAAAACTATACAATTATAAATAAATTGAGAAGCCACTGTCAGCACACCAATCTCTTTAAAAAGATTTCTTAAAGAAGTTCTTGAACCTAGTCTATAGATTGTTCTTACTGCTCATTTTTGTAAAATGAATATAGTTTCAATATCAGCCGCTGTTCCCCACAGTAAGAGGCCATACGACATGACACTATGAAAATAACTAAAGTAAACTGTTCTAGCAGTTTCAACGTCTGTTAACTGCCTTATTTTTCTAATGGCATAAGCAGCAGAACTGAGTTTGCCGGCCAATTTCGTTATATGAGGATTCCATTGAAGTTTTGAATCAAGGGGTATACCTAAGAAAACTGTTGAGTCTACCAAATCTAATCGATCGCCGTTTATTCTAATATCGGTTGGTTCATTCTTGACATTTGGTAGTCTAAATTTAATACATTTTGTTTTTTTAGCGTTAAGCTGCAAATTATTAACAGTAAACCAACTGAGTACATCTGAGAGAGCTTTGTTTACATCGTCGTAATTATTCTTACACCTAGTTACATTAAAAATGAGTGAAGTATCATCTGCAAATAATACGATTTCACAGAAGTTCTCTACAAAGAATGGCAAGTCATTGATATAAATCAAAAACAGAAAAGGACCAAGAATGGACCCTTGTGGAACTCCCATTTTTACATGAGAACCAGATGATTTAGTTCCATTAATATCGACAGTCTGTGTTCTAGAGCTGAGATAAGACTGGATTAAATTTAGTGCGGTATTTTTGAGACCGTAGTAATGTAGCTTCATCACCAGAGTCCTATGCTCAACGCAATCGAAAGCCTTGGACAAGTCGCAAAAAACTCCAAGGGCGTTTTGAGACTCCTCCCAGGCATCAAATATATGTTTTATTAGAGCAACACCTGCATCAGTAGTAGAACGACCCTTTGTAAATCCATATTGTTTACTATGTAAAAGATTGTTTATGTTAAAATATGATATCAACTGTTCCAATATAACTTTTTCATAAATTTTACTTAGAGCTGGTAGTATTGAAATGGGTCGATAGTTAGTGGGGTCTTCTTTGTTTCCTGATTTGAACAAAGGTATGACCTTACTAAACTTCATAAGATCGGGAAAGATACCTTTGTTCACACAGTTATTAAAAATTTCAGCAAGATATGGTGCAATAGAATATATAATATTCTTAATTACTTTTATAGATATGCCCCACAAATCACTTGTGTTCTTCATTTTCAGTGATTTAAATGTTTTTATAATATCCATTGAATCGATATATTTAAATTGAAAAGAAACATTACACTTTGGTACATATATTTGGAGTAATGTTTGTGCAGCTTCTGGTGATGAATCTAAATCTGAGGTTGTCAGCACAGGTATATTTACAAAATAATTATCAAAAATATTTGCAATTTGCATATCTGAATTCACAAGGTTGTCGTTTACTTTTATAGTGAAAGTATTATTCCGTGGTTTTAATTTACCTGTTTCACGGTTTATAATGTCCCAAGTGGCTTTAATTTTATTGTTAGACTTTTTTATTTTATCTTTAATGTAATTAGATTTAGCTAATATGCACACTCTCTTAAACGTTTTCGAATACTTTCTTACATATTCCGTAAAATTATCGTTTTGGTTATATTGTCTTAAACTATATAATTCATATAATTCATCTTATTCCAAAACGTGCACTTAATATTTTTATTATTTTGGATTTTGCATTCATAATCTATCTTTAAACAAGCAATTCTTGTATATAATATGTATATAATCTGAATCTCGGGAACGGCTCCAACGATTTTCATTAAATTTACTATGCAGGGGTTTCGGGGGCGATTAATCGATCTAGTTAGGTTTCGTTTTTGAAAACATTATAAAAAAAATAACGATCGAAGCTCGGTCGTCCAGGTACTGGTATATATAGTTACGAGCACTAAAGTTAAACCTGCTTTAAAACTTATGCTGTCTCGATTCTTAGTTAGGCAGAAAAATACAGTACCAGTTTAAAACCCCTTTTAACTCTAGTTCTCGTTCCGTACAACCTAATTAACATTTAGTTAACACCCTAACATTTCTTTGCAAAAGGCGTTTATTAATCTGTCACATTACAAAACAAGAGAAACCTTTTTGTCCGTTTCACCTCATAAATGTGCAGCGCAACGTTGCCTCTCTTCATACTTGTGCGACATCTCTGTTCCACTTGTAAGTTTGTCTTTGTAGTCTCTCGAAAAAAATACAAGAATATAGTAATAGAAGGTACCAGTGCATTTACTTATAAATAAGACTGTTATGGAATGCTGGTGGTAATATCTTACATTACATAGAAAATAAAATAAATGCTTTTTTAGAGACTTATGTGTCACAAAACGGATTAAAGTCAAAATATTTTTTTTCCACCGTATATTATCCAAGCTTGTCGCGGTTATAATTGACAAGATTAGTTTTGAAAGGAAAGGAGTTATAAAATCAAGTATAACAAAATAATAGATTATGTATGAGAAATTAAGATTAAAAAGAAAATATAAATAAAACAAAAGAAGAAGAAGTAATAGACAAAATAAGAACATACTTTTAAAAGAAATGTAAAAAACCATCAAAACAAGGAGTCTCTACTAAATAAAAGAGAAAAAATTGCAATCAACCAATAAAAAAACTATTTAAGTACTTAAAAATTACAGCTATACAAAATTTTATGGGCAAAAGGTACTTGTTACGCTTACAGACCCGGTTTGTTTGTGAGTTATGATCGTGAAGCGTTTTAGAATTTTAGGTTAGTTTTCCAGAGCTGTGCGAGGTAGCTAAGCGGTGCGCGAGAAAAAGGAAAGGAATATTTTAAAAAGTTTGGCATAGAGTCATAAATTAGTGCCAGGAATCCAGCACAGGTACTTTTATTCCTTGGCAACAATTGGAACGAAGTTGAGCAATCTCCCTTCGTTCTTTTATTAAAGATTTTTTCTTGAGAGAGAGTTTGAGGCCAAACCTCAGACGGTCCTTACAGCGTCGTCGGACATTTGGGTGGCAGCGATTAACATAAAGGGTTCCTCAAGCCATGTGACCGAAACACCGTAAGAGGGTTTTTTAAACTGTGCAGTTTCTTGCGCTGTTTCTTCTTCACAGCTAAAAGATAGACTAGAGAATGGATACTAGGTAAAAAATGATTGGACAATTCAAAAGTACTTATTTTAAGTTGTCTGAGATTATTATTTTTACTTTGGCTGTAATATTGGTGGAATGTCCCTCCTGCACTAGTTAAGCAATGACTCCTTTTTATATCGCTGTGTAAATCTTACTGTTACTTCGTGGACCCAAAGTGGGAATCGGAGGAGTCTGGGACTCTTCTCACCCATCGTCCCCCCTTTCTGCGCAAAGGCGCCAGGTGTGGGAAAGAGTGAGCCAGACATACCCTAGTAAAACAACCACTCAGCTACTTCGCTCAGCTCTGGTGGAAAAGTAGCTTTAGCCTCAAAATAATTTTACGACAAAGTTTTATATTTACTTTCCCCCCGAAGTCAACGACAGACTCTCGCGACTTTCGTAATTTTATCGCACACTTCTGTCGCTTGAATTAACACGCTTGTAATTACTGGGGCAGTGTTGGAAGTTAATTATCGAAACTTTTACTAATTGACACATAATTGAAGACGAAGCTACATGACAAAGCTTAATTGTATGCTACGCTTACGAGTAAGAAATTGTTCTAAGAAACAACCGCTTCTGTGGACTAGTTGTTTAACCACTGGTCTTCTGACCTAAAGGTTCTAGGTTCGCATCCCAGCGTGTGGTGTATTTTATTGTATTTTCGGTTTAGATGATGGTAAGGCTTGTTTATAGGGTAGCATATAATGGCAGTCAAATGTGAGAAATCGTGCTTCATTTCCCATTGTCCGCTAGGTCACTTTCGATGTCGTGAACCCATACCTAAACATGTAAAGCGTATTGGCTTTTCCGGATAGGTTCAAGGACCATTATTTTGAAAGACCCTTAGCTGTGTTCATTAGAGCAAATCAAATCAACGCTATCGTTCAACAGAAGCCGGGGACCCATGTACCGGAGTGGCCTGCCCGCCCGGAGCAAGATGTGTGGTGACAGCCGGCCAACCGGAATGCCGCTGCCCGAGGAGCTGTCAGAGACGCAAGCCGGTCTGCGGGACAGACGGCCAAGAGTACCCGTCTACATGTCACCTTGATAAGCACGCCTGCGAGAACCAGCACAACGTCACGATCAAATATCACGGGAAATGCGGTGAGTGATGAAAATAGAACAGTTGAATCGATATTGAAACTTTTTTCGCGTCTATCAAAATGGTACTCTGTGGCAGAAATTGTATGGAAATAGGCAACTATGACGTCATTGCTAATGTTCCGTCAATAAAGAGTTTTTGCCATCAATGTTTAAGAGCCAATTTTTTCAATTATGAATTCGTGTTGAGGTCAAATAAAAAAATGGTTAATAATTACGTACCTAATGATTTTAAAATTTTAATGTTTTGTAATAAATTGTTATTGTTGATGTGAATATTCCTATTATCGCTTACTGGTTATAAATAATTAAAAAAAAACAACTTCCGATCTTTGTATCGTCAAATGTATATAAATAACTTACATTATTATTTTACCTACTTAAATGTGTGTTACTTTCATGAGGTAAAGTCATTTACTTTATACCATACTGTTATTTGTTACTTTTAAGTGCTAATTGCTGCACTGCATACTGTTATCTATATTTCTCAAGATATTTTTGTATCACGCGGTTATAAATAGGTACCGACTTTAAAAAAAAGTTTACTTCAAGAACAAGGATAATGTATTCATGGCATGAAAATATTATTCAAATTAACAAGAAACTTAGGAGATATAACGCGGACAGCTCTCAGAAGATTTAATGAGGAAATTTAATTAAACTGTTGACCAGCATTGTCAGTTATGATGTTAAAAACATAAGGGCCTTGTTAAGGACGGCTCGCTTCTAAATAATAAGTGTGGATTGTTATGGAAGCTAGAAAACATTTCAGTGATAACTTGAACTCGGCGCAATGTTACTTGCAGTTCACTTCAAAGTGCTTTTAATAATTTACTAGTTTAATAAAAAAGTAAGCGGCAAATAAAAAACTTATACAAAACCCTCCCCACCCCACACAAAGTTCGAATTGGATTGCCTACTTCCTTTTTCATAAAACTAATTTAATCTCCTCTACTTTATTTATTATGTAACTACGTACGTTTTGTTAACCCTTTTCACAAAACTTCTCTTCGGGTATATTCGATCTGAACTAAATTTGTACAAGACCAAACGCCCGCACATTCCGACATCCTTTGTGAGACTCTGTTTACTTTAGTAGTTCACTTCTCTACTTTTAATAAATCGTACAGTTCTGTACCACTTCCAGGAACTTGTTTAACTCGTTTGCCGGCGCCTGACTGAAATACTAATGCGATAATACTTTAATGCAACATATTACGGTTATAAAGTAATCAGCTAATAGCAATGTGTTTTTTTTTTATTCCACGTGCTACGTTAATGGATTTAGTTTGTTAGTTTTCATTAAGACATATTTCTTTAGTACAAAATTGTCGTAAATACATTACTTACATTATTTATACCGACGAACTTATCGGATCGCTGGAGTTATCTGTTAATAAATGTCTTAGGCTATAAATTTGGCCGTTTTTGTTAGATCTTCATTTGATCCAGATACTCTACAGCTATTTGTGAAGTGCTCCACACAATTTTTTCTGAGAAAATCCGAAAAGCATTCAAATCAAAACACGTACATTAAATAAAATAAAAAGTTTGTCGACAAATACAGCCTTTTGTTTCCCATTCGTTTTGCATCAAGGGATCAAAAATTTGTTTTGATCGTGCCTAAAGTGGTTTTCTGATTATTCGTTTTTTTCTCAATCCCATGCAGACCCATGCACCGAGCACGAATGCGCTGACGGCGGCATCTGTCAACTGAACGAAGCGAGAGTGCCGGTATGCCGATGCGGGCCGCAGTGCGACTTGGTCGCGCGACCCGGATCCGCACTCTGCGGGTCCGACTACAAGGACTACCCGAGCGAGTGTGCGCTACGCAGAGAGTCATGTCGCACGAGGCAGCAACTCACCATTGCGTATAGAGGAGAGTGTGCATCAGGTACGTACTAATTGTCATAAGTTGCCTGTTAAACATTGTAATAGAGAGAAGTCCTTCCCACATGGTACTACAACATTTACGTAGTGCGTTCTAGTTGGTGATAGCCCTTATTAAATACTAAAAGCAACTATTATACTAATGAACTAAAACTACAAAGCAAAATTCTTAAATAAATAAATTAAATATTTCGCGATTAGAATTTATATCCGTAAAATAACTTTATTGGCGGGCCCCCCACGACCGACTTTTTGTAGAACCTATAATCGGGCCGATTTTTAGCGGAGGCTTTAATACTGATTTTATGACCGACTTTTTGTAGGAGTGTGTGCGTTGCAACAAAGCCATTTCATACGTTTCATTTTCACCGACCAAAATATCGGTCACCGATTATCGGACGCTACCATGTTCCCAATCAATTTTAGGGTTGTGTTTAAAAATAACTTCTTTTTAGCGCAACATCCGTGCGACTCTGTAAAATGCGGCGTGCGAGAACATTGCTCGCTAGACGCACGGGGTGTCGCGGTGTGCGGATGCGGCCCGGAGTGCGAGACGATAGTGCGGCCGGTCTGCGGGACCGATGGACGCAGCTACGATAGCGCTTGCTTCCTAGACCGTGCGGCGTGTCTGGACAATAAGGATGTGCGGGTGGCGTATATTGGCCCATGCGGTGAGTGTAGGCTTCTGAATATTTATAGATTTTCGTAGAGGTCAAAACGTTTTTTAGATTCGAGTGCTTTTCGTGTTTAGACAACCATATAATGTGGGAAATAAGTTTCAAAACTTGAATAATGTCGCAAAAATTATTGACAAAGATAAATAAGACTTTTTGTAAAAAAAAATTCTCTCTTATTTTTAAGAAATTAAAAATCATAATATGATAGCAGCAAAACATTGTTTGCAATATATATGAATGATCATTAAAAGTGTAGTAGTATAATCGTGTACCAAATTATTTTATTGATTTCAATACAAATTATTCTATGGAACGCGAAAGTTTAAAAGTGTATAATACAAAATATGTCAATAAAAATATTATAGATTAAGGTACATACAAAAATATCACAGAGTAGCGTTTTCCTGAAGGTTCTGAAAATCCGTGCGCCCGAGCAACATGCCCATGGGGTGGCGCATGCGTCTCTCGCGGTGGCGCAGCGCAATGCGCTTGCCCCGTATGCGACGCGACGCTTGCGCCAGTCTGCGCCTCCGACCACAATACTTACGGCAGCGAGTGCAAGATGCGTATGCACGCGTGCCAAGAAGGAATCAAAGATGGCGAGCTGCACGTTCTGTATAATGGGACATGCCGTGAGTATATAATATTATACGTTAACATATTTAGTGCATTGCTTTGGCTCCGCGTGCGAAGCCAAGTTGTGTCAGTCTGCGCTCCGACCTCAACACTTACAGCCGCGAGTGCAAAATGTGTGTGCACGCATGCCATGAGGGCATTAAAGATGGCAAGCCGCACGTTATGTATGAAGATGCCGTAAGTATAATAACATAGAGATTTTTAGTACAATGCGCTTATCCCGTATACGATGTCACGCTTGCGCCAGTCTGCGCCCCAAACCACAAAATGTACGACACGCCATGAGTATATAACATTTACGTAGAGATAGTTAATGCAATATGTTGGATCGTATGCGACGCTATGGATATTCCAGTCTGCACTTCCAACCACAACATTTGAAGTAGCGGGTGCAAAATATGTAGGCATGCCAAGTGAAAATCAAAGAGGGCTATCTACTCGTTCTGAATTTTTATTGTACCTATGTATTTTTGTGTAGGGCAAAAATAATTAAAAGTTTATAGAACGTACATACACCTACAAATTTCACTATATTTTTATTACTAAATCCTAAGCGCTTGGTGCAACTGCTGTATCTAATTCTCTGATTCAACTCCGCGCTGTTTCCGACATCCGTCTCCGTTATGTTTACGCCAACAGATTTTACGGGCGTTAATTTATTCGCATGCTTATCTAGTTTGTAGTTTGTACATTTACGCTATTTTATGTTCTTATATACCAAATGACAACATAGTACACGTCTACAATAACGTTTATAGATGATACTGATAGCTCCCAATATAGAATCCCAAGGATTCCAAGACTTAATAAAATAACGAATGATTTGAACGAAAAAATAATTGCCACAATCGCAAATCCAATAGGCAAGATAAAATAAATTATAACGTTTTGCCTCGAGATGAAATGCTATCAATTTCCTCCAACTGAAAATCTTTTTCTTTAATGAAATTATCTGGAGACACACTGATTGCTTGACAAAAAATTATTTCACAAATCAGCATTATTCGTTTCTAACCGTTCGTAATATACGGCACAGTTGTATGTAAGATATCTTTTGTCTTAATTAACAGAGCTGCAATTATAATCGCTTGTTAACATTGGAATTGACGCATAATGTTGGGATAAACATTTTGAATCTTAATATTAATGAGCGTAAAGTACATTCTATGAAATTTACAATATTTTTTTCATTATTACAAGTTCCGGTATCAAAATACACTTGATATTTATACGACTTAAAACATTATATTTTAGTACTTTTGAATACAATTAAAACACTGAAACTCACACAATTTTATTTTAATGTTTATTAAACTTTGTCTTTGATTAGCTTTAAATAAGTTTCTTTTTCGTTATTTATAATAACTTAGTCAAAAGCTGTTTGGCTTCTAAAGCACTAAAATTATCTACAGAGATGTAAAATAAAAACCTTAGATGAAAATATAGTTAAAAACTATTTCTAATTTGCAAAACTAATGAGAAAACATCGACAACACTGCTGCACCCAATCGGAGCAGCTTAAAATATTTCTCACTTAAAACTATTGAAGTAGAAAAGTTTCCATGACCGCAACCGCGTTGAAATATTCGAAACGTGAACGTTTGCATTACTTTCAAGAATGTTTCAACACAGTTAAGCGTTCGCCGTTCATCCTATTTCTCTAGCGAAGCAAATGCATCGACCATTTGTTTTGCTTACTGAACGCAGACGCAGCGATAAATTGTATGGAACCTGCGCTGAAATGTCAATTAGAGATTAAAATGGCTCCGGTGATCATTTAACGCCACACCGATTGATGGTAGAGACAACAGATTAATTTAATAACGGAAAAGTCGGTCGGTGTTTTCAATTAATATCGTCAGGGCTTCTCATTGACCTGCAGTGTAGTTTATTAAAATTACTCTTTTGAAATTGTCTCTCGTTTTATGACATCAATTGTTAACTGGTGATCGATCAACAGTCAGCTTATAACATGTAATTACAGATGGCTTTAAAGTGATTTATTTCCGGTAATAAGACTTTTGGGAAGTAGGGTTTTTATAATGTCTACAAACTTAAAGGCGTTGTGATATAAAACAGTTTATAGCAACACTTACCTACTTCTGCAAATTTGGTAAATGTCATTCCACAACAGGTAGCTAAATGTTTCGTTTTTTTTGCCTTTATTATTTATGATTATGTTTGTGCACAATATACAAATAAAGATCTATTTGTCAGCTTAAATCATGCCCGCGTTTTAAGGATTGTTATTTGCCAACAGAATCGTGTGTCGATACGGTATGCCTTGGCGGCGGAGACTGTGCCGTTGACATGGAGACAGGTCGGCCCATATGCCGATGCAATCACAACTGCACTGATATACAGGTAAGCTAGCGTTAATCATCATCATCATTATCAGCCCACTTCCACCTACTTCAGAGCATAGGCCTCTTCCCTCGCACGCCACTCTTTATGATCCTGCGCCGGTCATGCATCCCCTGCTCGCCATCCGGACTAGCTCGTCCGTCGAACTAGAGGTCTGCCGACCGATCGACGAGCATCTCTTGGCCACCACTCTGTTTCCGACCAGGTCCATCTGCCATCTAGTGTTAATAAAAATCAAATTCAAATAATAAAAAAATGTCTACAATAGAGCTTTTGTTAGAAAGTTACAACGCCATAAATGTACTTTATTAATTTTCCTAATATTTTTCCTGTTAGTTTCATATGTATGCATACATTTTTATGAATATTTATATTCGCATAGTCACCCTAAACCGTTGACACCCAAATATTTTATGTGAACCTACTTGTTGCACCTTATAACAACAATAGAACAATTAAACTGAAGAAAAAATATTATAAAATCTATAACAATTAAAATAATTTTAATATTTTATCATCCAAGCGTTCAAAATTAATTGAAATGTTCACATAACGAGGTAGTATATACAGCAATCTAATCGCTTAGAGCGATCACTACTATTGAATGAACACAAAGAAACATTGTATTAGATAACGGTTTTCATATAGGTACCTACCTATGTTTTAATATGGCTTTAAGAATATTAAATAGTGAATGTGAAATGACGTTTAAGTATAATGGCTTATATTCATCACGGAAATGGATCGTTACGGTCACTGTTTAATGACAGTAGATATAGGTATATCTTATAGTTTTATATTATGTTGTCAATTAAGTAATTTCATCAATAAAATGTAATACTTATTAGTTGTACCTATCATCATATTTTTCATATATTAGATGTATCATATTTTGGCTTTTACTGAAAAAGTGGTTAATCTAATCGGTTTAATAGATATGCTTAATCACTGTTTTGGAAGTTATATTGTTCAATGCCCAAGTAACTGTCCTATCTCTTTTTTGGTATTTTTTCGGTACATCCGTTTTCCAGCTGATAGTTTTCAAACTATAACTTATTGTTGTAGACTTTCTAAACAAAGTACAAATATAAAACTATAACATACATATACAACTATGTTTAGAAAGCCCGCTACTATAAGTTAGCTACTACAGTGATAGTTTACATACAATCGACTGAAAAACGTCTCTACTGAAAAAATACCAAAAATAAGATAGGACAGTTACTTGTACCCTTGTGTATGTTCTGGTATCGATAAATATTTAAATCAAATTAAACATAAATTACGTTTTTAAATAGTAAAAAATAATAAAGAGTTTTGACGTAATTTTTTCAAAATATGGCAAAGTTATAAATTTCTAAATTGTTGTTTTTAAAGTTGCGTAAAATTTTATATTTTTTTTAAAATACTGCTTGCCTATTCTTAACCTGATATTTGATTTATGTATTTATAAATAATAGCATTATTGATATTGATGGCAAACTAGTTAACGGTTGAAGGCTAACTTTGGCTCAGAAAGTAAGTAGATTGTGTTGACTAGATTTTAGGCGATAATCTTAGTGATATTGCGCCCCATCGGCATTATCAGAAAATGTGCCTTTAATTCTTCGCTCATGGATTTTTTACAGCACGTTTTCATTACACTTTTATTTCGTTATTCCAACTTTCTAGTTAGTTTATGCTGAGTTAAGCAATAAATAAATGCCAAAGATAATATACAATAACCGGTTTATTTGAAAGCTGGATTAATAACCGCCTTATAAGTAATATCACTTTGATAATCCCTTCAAGCGTAAATGGAGATTTTCACTTGTCTGAACTTAATTTTATTGACTTGGCATTTCGTAATTGCCTATTTATACTTTTTGTATCGGCTTAGTTAGCAAAGAGTTTTGTTACGGGAACGAAACTTAATTATGTAATTGTATTTTAATGATGTCTCGAGTAGGATTTTCTTGATTATGTTTTTTGAGAATATTTTTTATGATTATGCTTTGATAACATTTAATGATGTCAGGAGCAGGTTTTTTCTAATTAAAAACATGTCGTCATCATCATCATAACGTCTTATCACGTTTCTTCATCAGCTCATTTTATGTCCCCACTGCTAGGGTACGAGCTTTCCCTACGGATGGATAGGGAGAACGGGCCATAAACCACCATGCAGGCCCAGTGCAGATTGGTGGTTGTTAACGACTGCTAAAGCAGCTAGGACCGACGGCTTTATGAGTGTTCTAAAGCACTGAGCTTGAGATAATGCGTTCTTGGTCATCCATCCGATTAACGGCTTTTGCGAAAGTTCCTTACACTTAGCAATCGCAGACCGGGCGCGTTAACCACCACTGCGCCATCGAAAACTTCTAAAGTTGCGCGTGCTATTCTATAATTCAACCGTTAATTTGCGTGACAGGAATCGGACGCGGTATGCGGGAACGACGGTCAAACGTACCCTTCTCAGTGCGAGCTCGACTCGACTGCGTGTCGGGAGCAGAACAACTTGCGGTCGGCGTACAAGGGCGACTGCGGTGAGTACCCATTTTGGGAACTGAAATTGAATTTATTTTGTAATCTCTATTAAGGGGAGAAAGGTGAAGACTTAGAGTCCACTTTTGTGTAGCATCACTTGATTAAATGTAACACTTTACACGGATCTCAATACTCTCTTTTAATTTGCGATGTTATTTTGGCATGACATTTTCTAACCCTTTGCAGGCCGTGGTCATGGGACTGAATATACCCAATTAAAAATATTTGATATTATTTATTTTGAGACGGACAAAACTGTTCACTCTCTAGTAAGTAAAAAATATATGTAACATAAACGCGAGTATAACTCTTAGTAAATTGTTATTAACGGAATTAATCATAATCTTTTTTTTTGAGTACCTACTTACCTACCCGATATTTCAGCCGAAATAGAACGCGAGTAGATCCGTATTAAGTGTTTCAGTGTTTGTGTAATCTTTAGAAAACAATTTTAGTTGATTAATTTTGGTAATTGTTATATTGAGTACATTATTTTTGATGGGTGTATGGCGATGTTTCTTGGTAAAATATTAAAGGGCTTCCAAATTGGACGGTAATTTGGCTCGTAAATGCTCATGTTTCATATCATAATGAGAGAAAATTCAAGCAAAAGAAAATACCATATTGTTACTGTATTGTACTGTACTACTGTTTACTTCCATTGTATAAACTTTTTTCCTTGCTGCCGACATTCAACTTAGTCAGCTTTTGTTTGTTTACAAAACAATGTTTATTCCAAACAGCTTTACTGTACAAGACTGTTTTGTTGTACACAAAACTTTTTATGAAATTTTATGGAATCCATTCTTTATGTAGAAACAAGAAAAC